>JAMWYP010000363.1:0-383323 GCA_025563575.1 Acacia pycnantha | reverse complement strand
CGAAAATATGTAAAATATAATTCAAACAGAATCATCACAAAGTTACCAAGCAACTTCGACAGGCAAGATCTAAATTCCAGTCGCTAGAATAAATTGGAGACTTATTGTTGCGTCCATTTTCACCGGATGGCATATCCCTTTATAATAAACCAGGGAAATCACCAGAAATGAATATCCAAATCTACTGCAAAAAAAATCCGTAGCAGTAGAGCATTCAAGATAGAGCAAGATTTCATTCCCAATTGGATCTTCTTGAGCATTTCAGATTGTATTCAGCTTCACCGGTGAATATTTTGTGGTTATATACGTAGGAGTGGAAACGAATGTAGAAGTGATATTAAGAAGCAGTTACCTGATCTAACAAAAGCGTGAACATGATCCTTCAACTCCGAATTTTGCTCGAAGCTTGACTGTTATTTAAAAGTAGTTTCACATATCTTATCTTTTTACATTCTAATTATTTTAAAAGTTTAAAGAGAAAATTCAAGGAGAAGATAACTACAGTAATATAATAAATAAAACCCTAACACTATTGAAGGGCCCAATTTTTTTGCGCCTTGACCAACGCAGGGATCGAACCCCCTCCCTTGAGGTAAGGAAATCCGACCCCCTTGCCAGTTGAACGACGAGGGGTGAAGGGCCCAAAATTACAAACTCGAGCCCATAGATAAAACGAGCTACACTAAAAAGGCCCAACAGTGAGTGCCTAATAACTGCGGCCCAAGAACTCGCCAATCCACAACTATTGAAGACTTGGTTAAGCCCAAGAGGTGGGGCAACGCGTTGGATCCGAAATAAGGGGATCTATCCCTTGGACCCGCTATCTTTCAGGTAAGCATGAAGCATCTACTCAAAGCAAATACGCAAGATTATATCAAAAAAAAAAAATACGCAAGATTCCGTAAACGAATATGTTATTCCAAAAAATAAAAAATCTTAAGCAAACTACAGATATTTTATACTTTTTTTTTCGATGGGTAGCAGATATATTATACCAAAATTATCTAAAATGGAAATAATATTAAAGTCATCTTATACGAAAATAATGAATAAACTAAGGATAATAAATATGCAGGTCCTTATAATTTCAACAAATTTTTAGTTAGATGCCTAATAAATGAATAAAATAAAATTAATAATTCAAATTGAAATTTTATAAATATAAAAATAAATAAAATCAGAATTAAAATAAAAAGTGTAAATATCATTTTAATTAAAAAATTATGAAGACTATTAAAATAATTCATAAAAAATAATGCTAAAATAAAAATATCATGATATTTTTTATTTATCGAATATTATATATATATATATATATAGATAGATAGATAGATAGATAGATAGATAGATAGATAGAGAGATAATAAATTTTATGTTTAAAGTGCATCCGTCACTCTAAAAAAAATTTAAGGTTTATTCGGCATTTTAAAATATTTAATCAATGTTTTTTTTCATATGCCGCTTAAAAGCATCGACTCAAAATGATTTAAAATGTAATTTTTTAAAGATACTGATTATTTTAAAAAATTGAAACAGATATACTAACCTCTCTTTAAAGTATTTTTTTATTCAAAAAAGTTTAAACAATTGAGTAGATATTTTATACCTAAAATTATGAACCGGAATAATATCTTGAGCTAAAATCAATAAATAAACTAAACATATAAATTAGGATAAACTAGAATGAAATCTTTGGTCGTCTTTTAGAATTTAGACATCATAATTTTATTTTATTTATTCTGATAAGATTCGAAATAATTGAAAATTATCTAGTTTTATTACTTTATCTTCTTAATTGTGATGAGGAATAGAACTCATCTTAATTAGGTTTCGCTCTATAAATAGGGAGACAAGTACCTATAAACATACACTCGATCAATAGGATTTTACTTAGCAGTGACGTAACTTCTTTTCATTGCCGTTAAAAAAATTCCTTTTCTCTTAATCCCTCCCTCCTTTCTCACCGTCAAGAAATTTCAGAGAGAGCCTCAATCCATCCTAATCTCCTTCAGATTCGGTCGTCATCTCAAGAAGTAGAACTTGATGGTGGTGGTGTTAGATTGAATTTTGAATTTTCTCAGACGAGAAAAAGGATGGAGGGTTTGATAAGGAAGGATGGCTTTCTTTTCCTCTTGGCCGGCAAGAGATAACAGAGAGTTGGAGAATGGGGTGAAATTGATCTATTTTTTAAATTTTAAGAGTAAAATTATACCACTAAATATTTTAGAGCTATGGATAGTTGGATGCACTTTAATCTTAAATTCTATACTTTTATTTGTTTATAATGATGAGGTGTTAGATGTACATAAACCCTAAATTTTATACTTTTTTATTTATTGATGATTGCTTAATATATTGTTTGTTTAACTTAGGAATATGGAAGATTCAAAGCAATTATACGAATTGAGAAGGGACAAAAGACTCTCTGAGCTTCCAAGAGATATTATTGACACCCTGCTTCATAAATTATCAATTAAAGATCAATTTCGATTTGCTAGAGTTTGTAAATTAGCTCATTCTTTGGTTTACGAACGAGTAAACCCTATAGCACTTAAGGACACTCCATGGCTTATTCGTCTCACGGACAACTCATCATCATCACTCTTACATGATCACAAATTAACATGTTATAAAATAGGAACAAGACCATTCAAATATTCTCTAAACATTCTTGGATACTCTAAAGGATGGTTTTATGTTCACTATTCTCATAACAACTTAATCCAACTTGTGAATCTCTTCATCGATGTTCAAATTGATCTTCCCCCTTTGTCCACCATAGTTATACCTAAATTCAAAGGCTTTGTCTATGCTCAAGCTTTTGCATTATCATTATGTAAATCTATGAGGCCTCTTATGATTGCAATTGTTGATGAATATGGGGATTTGGCTTTGTGCAAGATTAATGGAGGCAGCGCATGGAAAGCTCATGAACACCATCACCCATATGAAGAGTCCTATGTTAATGTAACATTTTACCGTGAAAAGTTGTATGCGATGAGATTGAAGGAATTTCGCAAAGTTGACATATTTACAGTTGGCTGCGATGATTTGAGGCTCTTTCCTATGAGGGTTATGGAATATAAAAATGTTATTAATCGTCCATTACGGCTCAACTCAGTACAACAAGCATATCTAGTGGAGGATTCTAAAGGAGATAATATGTTCATTGTGATGAAATATATGTTTGGTAACGTTTATGTATTTGAGGTCTTTAAGGTGGTAAATGATGGGGATGAGTTTGTGAGGATGAATGATTTGGGAGATCAGATGATATTATTAGATGATTGGTGTTCTGAGATGATTGATGTTAAAGATTGTTGCCCCTCTGATATTTTTAAAGGCAACCAAATATGTTTCAAGAGTGGCTTTTATCTTGATGTTCATATCTATTCGCTCAAAAATAAAATTACTATATGGAAATATCCAAACCCGCACTTCCGTCATTGGATATTTCCCAGATTTATTACAACAACTGAATGTCATTGTGAGTCACATTGATATGCATCAAGTGGCGTACCAGGGGAAGAAGTTGAAATATCATATTTATCTCAATTAAGTCATTTTATTTTTGTTTTTAATGTAATTTTAGTTTTGAAAAGAGTCATTCTATATTTAGTGCATTATTGATTAGGAGGATTTGAATATATATATATATTGATAATTTTGAATTATTCAAACCTATTACTAGTAGTTAGTAGATATTTGTTATTGAACTTTCTTCTTTTCAGTGCAAGGGTGGAAAATCTAATTTATTTTCATAACAAACTAGATGAGAATTCAAGTCAGCCGGACGTTTATAAAATAAACCTTCGACGATTACGTACTTTTATAGCCAGAGAGAAAATACGACTATATATACTAGCCCATTTTATCAAACACTCAATCAATTTGTTTTTTTTTTAAAAAAAAAAAAACTACTGTTACGGACCTAGTCTAGGCCCATTATCTCACTGGCTAGTACAGGGGGCAACCCACTATCCGTGGGACCCATCCACGATCCTGGACATGCACACACGATCCTGGACATGCAACACGATCCCGGACACGCACAACACGATCCCAGGACACGTACGGTGTGGCAGCCAAGGGACTAACTAACCAGGTATACTCTATATATACAGAGGAAGGAGACGGGCGCCGAGTACGTTCATTCCAAGCCACGACTTATCTACATACAGTCACACGGCACACACACAGCACCCTTTAGGCGAAACGCCCGCTTGTGTACCGTGATCATACCCTCTCTGAACGCTTGTCCCATAAGCATACAGGAAGGGCACACGAATCCTATATCAAACCACCGGACCTTCAATAGGCGGGACATCGAGTTCTACACCAGAACAGTGGCGCCGACCGTGGGGATTGGTAAACTTCAATTCCCTTGACCATGAGGATTAGTACTCGTGCTTCTAGCCAGAGACAATCGGAGGCGGACCGAGCTGGAGACGACCGCCAACCACCACGACAACCACCCCGTAATGAGCAGCTGATCAACCCGTACGAGGATGACCAGCAGGACGAAGATGACCAGGTTATCTCAGCGAGAGGAACCTTTGGTTCCCAGCAATGAACTAAACCATGAAGACAACCCGTCCGACACGGAGTCCTCGGCTCCACGAAACCAAGACCGTGGGCCCCAGAACTCCAATCACGGGGTGGCGAGACATCCCACCGGCGGAACCAGATTTTCGTTCTCTTCAAGCCGGGATGCTAGCGCTAATGAGGCGGATGGACAACATTGACAAACGCCATACCCTTCACTACCAGCGGGTGGAGGAGCGGGAGAAGAGAAGGAACCGGGATCCTTCCAATGATGATTGGGAAGATAAAACTTGGAAAGAGGACGACGATGACGAGAGCTCGGCTCGTCGCACAGACAGGCAGAAGGCGGAAACCGACAACAGTTGGAGGGCCAATAGGAGAAACTTGAACCGAGAGGAAGAGGGTCGACCTCGGGCCGGAACCATCGAGGTGACAGGACGATTCATCCTACTCGGTTTCCAGCGACGGAGGTACGTCAGCCAAATGCACAACAGCTTCTTCTCAAAGGAAATCCAGAACGCCCGATTCCCCGAGAAGCTGAATTTGGGCGAGTTGACAAAGTATGACGGCACGCAAGACCCGACGACTCATTTAGAAGACTTTGACGTTCACATGTCGGTTAGAGGTCTCAAGGAACCAATCGTACCGCGGATCTTCGCCGCGACGTTAAAAGGGCCGGCGTTGAAGTGGCTTCACACTCTTCCTTTTGGCTCGATCCACGCTTTGAAGACTGGCCGAGGCCTTTGAGTTGCACTTCGCGACTAGCAAGCGGCAACCAAAATCCCATTATTCTCTCCAAAATCAGACAGCGGCCCGGAGAGTTGCTCCAAAGTTACCTAGACCGCTTCAATCATGCGGTATTACAGGTGCGCGGACTTAACGAGGACGTACACGTTCACTTATTAGTGGACGGCCTCGATAAAGAGTCCCGCCTGGCAGAATCTTTTTTGAAGGAGCGAGCAAAGAATCTCAACGACTTCATAACCCGCTCAAAGAAGTACTTGGACGTCGAGCAAATGCGAATGGCAAACAATCCCAATTCTAGGCGAGACCAAGATAGAACCTCCCCTCCCAGGGGTCGAGACTTCTCTGACAACAGGAATAGGGATTCCCGGAGAAGGGGGAATGAAAACAAGAGCCGGGGTGGCAAGTTTGATCAGCGGAGCAAGTACGAGAAATATTCGCCCCTGACGGTACCTCAGTCTCAAGTATGGAAGGAGGTGTCAACAACCGAGATGAAGAAGGTCGATCGGCCTCGTCTGTCTTACCGAAGATCCGGGGTAGACCAATCTAAATATTGCTCGTTCCATGATGGTCGAGGTCATACAACGGATGAATGCTACGAGCTTCGAGATGCAATTGAACGATTTATTCGTGATGGCAAACTTCAGCAGTATGTCATAGAGCATCAAGGAAAAGGCGGAAAGCGGAAGCCCAAGAACCGTAGCAGGACTCCTCCCCGAAAATTCAAAAAGCAGGAAGATAAACGCAAGGCCCCTGACGTCGATGACGAATTTCCAGAAGCTGAATTCGACTGTAACGTAATCAGCGGAGCAATGGGCGGAGGCGGAGATACTATGAGCCAGCGAAGGAAATACCTTCGAGAAGTCCTATCCGTCGAGACCGACCTAAATTCAAGGAACATCACGGCGAGGTAGCACGACCGCCTTTGTTTTTCTGGCGACGACCTCGGGGATGTTGTCCCCCTGGACCGGGATGACTTAAAGCCTTGCAAGACAACCCTCATCGGGTTTAATGGAGAACAATCGCGTCCGAAGGGGTTTATCGACCTCAGGTTCACCCTTGGAGTCAAAGACGCCTTCAAGTCCGAAAGAGTGCGGTTCATAGTGGCCGAGTTCGTTTCACCCTACAACATAATATTGGGAAGGCCAACCATTCACAAGTGGGACATGCTGGTATCTACAAAGCATCAAAAGCTCAAGGTGATAGGCAACCAAGGAACCGTGGTCACGGTAACGGGGGATCAAAAAGAGTCTCGACAATGCTATTTTGAGACCGTCAGAATTGGGGAGGCGGATCTTCGTCCCAGCCCCAAAGAAGCAGCTATCCGGAGCGTTCGGACCGAGATTCCCACGACGACGAAGTCAATACCGTGGAATTAGACATCCGTGATGAGGAGGTACGCCCAGAGCCGGCAGGAGACCTGGAAGATCTGGTGATAGGAGACCCTCTCCAGACCACTAAGATTGGCAAACACCTATCTCCCGAGCTGAGAAATAATTTGGAGGAGTTCCTGAAGGAAAACAGGGATGTCTTCGCCTGGGATTCCTCTCAGGTACCTGGAATAGACCCGAAGTTTTGTTGTCACAAGCTAGAAGTCTATCCGGGCTCAATCCCAGTATCTTAGAGAAAGAGGAACCACGAACCAGAAAAAAGGAAAGCATTGGAGATTCACATCCAAGAATTGCTGGAAGCCGGTTTATTCGGAAATTCAGTATACAACCTGGTTATCAAATGTGGTGATGGTAAAAAAGCCAAACGGGAAATGGAGAGTTTGTACTGATTACAAGAACTTGAATAAGGTATGCCCGAAGGATTCCTACCCAATGCCAAACATCGACCAACTGGTGGACAACGCCTCAGGATTCCAGCTCCTATCCTTTATGGACGCATACTCGGATATAATCGGATAGCGATGTACCCAGAGGATCAGGAAAAAACGGCCTTCATTACTGAAAGAGCTAATTATTGCTACAATGTCATGCCTTTCGGATTGAAGAATGCTGGAGCTACATATCAAAGGATGATGAATAAGGTCTTTGCAGACCAGATCGGTCGCAATGTCGAAGTATATATTGATGACATGATCGTCAAAACCTTGGACCAGCAACGTCATATACAAGACCTGGAGTAGACATTCGCCAAACTAAGAACTTACAGAATCCGACTGAACCCAGCCAAGTGTGCTTTTGGCGTCCCCGCGGAAAGTTTATGGGTTTCATGCTGACTAACCGAGGCATCGAGGCCAACCCAGACAAATGTAGGGCGGTGATGGAGATGAAAGCTCCGAGTAATAAAAGAAGTCCAGCGGTTAACTTGGAAGATTGGCCGCCCTAACCAGGTTTTGCCAAAATTAGCAGAGAAGGCTTTACCCATGTTCAGGCTCTTAAAGAAGGAGGCATCGGTAGAGTGGAATTCAAAGTGCGATGATGCATTTGAAGAGATAAAGCAATGTCTGGCCAATCCTCCAGTCCTCTCAAAACCTCAACCTGGCGAAAGTCTTTTCCTTTATTTGTCCATCGGCGAGGAGGCCGTCAGCGCAGCTTTAGTAAGAGAGGCGGAACTCGGACAAATTCCTGTTTATTTTGTTAGCAGAACCCTGCAGAATGCCGAGATCCGATACCAAAAGCTGGAGAAAGTGGCATTCGCTCTGCTTATTGCGGCCCGTCGGTTAAGACCTTATTTTTAGGGTCACCATATTGTTGTTAGAACAAGCCAGCCAATTCGACAAGTCTTGCATAAGCCTGACCTAGCGGGGAGGATGACTAATTGGGCGATTGAACTCTCCGAGTTCGACATCACCTATGAAGCTCGCCATGCAATCAAATCGCAGGCGTTGGCCGACTTCATCAGAGAGCTCACCCCGGCTACTATGGCAGATGGCGCAATGACGAACGAATGGAAGGTGTATGTCGACGGATCGTCGAACACGAAAGGAAGTGGAGCCGGGGTCATCATTGAAAGTCCAGAGGGGGCTCCCAACTTGTGGCGGCTCAGATAGAGGGTACGTATCGAGGCTAAAGGCCCCTAATGGCCAAGTATCTCCTAAAAGCCAAGGACTTAATGTTAGGCTTTGATGAAGCAACTGTTACCCACATTCCTCGAGGAGAAAACGCAAGAGCCGACATTTTATCAAAATTAGCAAGCACTAAGCGAGCCTGGTTGTCACCGCACGGTTGTCCGAGCAAAATCTCGAAGATCCGGTCGCATGATGGCTATTTCGGTCGAATCTGACTGGAAAAAGCCAATAGAAGACTATCTTGAACGTGGACTCATCCCAGATGATGCAATGGAAGCAAAAATGTTGGTTCGAGACGCGGCCAAGTACACAATGGTGGAGGATCAACTATATCGAAAGGGATTACATTCTCCCATGTTAAGGTGTTTGAACCCAAATGAAGCGGGGTATGTCCTGGCCGAGATTCATGGAGGGGCCAACGGTCAGCATATGGGGGCTAAGGCGCTCGCCAGAAAAACCCTTCGCGCAGGCTATTACTGGCCGACATTAGAGGCGGACTCAAGGACTCTTGTAAGACAGTGTGATAGTTGTCAGAAACATGCCAGAGTTATTTGGGCGCCCCAGTGGCTGCATTCCATCACGGCCCCCTGGCCATTTTACAAATGGGGCATGGACATTTTGGGGCCATTCAAAACAGCACCCGGGCAACTACGGTGGCTAATCGTGGCAGTAGACTATTTCACCAAGTGGATTGAGGCCGAACCTCTCACAACAATCTCCTCGGCTCGTGTGCAGCGATTTGTTGAAGTTAATATAATTACGCGATTCGGAGCACCAGCCGAGATAGTAACAGACAATGGAACTCAGTTCACTGGGGTCGGATTTCATGATTTGATTTATGAATACGGAATACAGCATCACTTTGCTTCCGTGGAACACCCGCAATCTAACGGGCAAGCTGAAGCCGCCAATAAGGTCATCCTTGATGGTTTGAAGAAACGCATGCTGGAGGCTGACACCTCTTGGGCTGATCAGCTTCCCTTTGTTCTTTGGGGAAATCGAACAACTGCTCAGACATCCACTCAAGAAACTCCTTATAGGCTGGCCTACGGCTGTGAGTCTATGATTCCTGTTGAAATAGGGATGATGTCTTGGCGCAGGAAGAGCATTTTGTCACAAGGAGAAACAGCAAATAGTGAGGCGCTAACAGTCGAGTTGGATCTGGCCGATGAGGCCCGGGTCACCTCCCATTGTCGGGATACTGCAATGAAGCAGCTGATCGCGGCTCGTTATAACAAGAAGGTTAGGCCACGGACATTCCAGCCCGGTGGCTTGGTACTTAGAAGGGCCGACATTGGAAACAAGAACTCCAAAGACGGCAAGCTTGCGGCTAATTGGGACGGACCTTATCGCGTTCGGGAAACTCTTGAGAGAGGAGCTTACATTCTGGAAAATTTGGATGGAACCCCAATCAAGCGAACATGGAATGCGGACAAGTTAAAGGCATATTTCAGTTAGGCTTATCTTTTGTTTATCTTAAAGCATCTTTTTCCATTATGTTTTTTGTTTAACGTTGGCCTGCTGGCTTTTCCCTTCGCAACAATTGCTTTGTCGAACATGAATGAAACTCTCGTTCGAGGGTATTTGGTGAATTCCAAACATTATCTTTTTCAAGATTCAATTGTTATTAGCTTTTCAGCTGAAGAAAATAGGTCTGGATAGCTATCGCAGCCCAGACACGCCTATTTACTCCGGGGTATCAATAGAAAATGTCATGCCGACCCTGATCAGGTCAAAATGCTCGGACGCTATCGGGACAAAACCGAACCCGGGCAGGTGGCAATTTTCATTTACCTTTGGATGACCCGGTTACAATACCAGGAATTTTATAATACAGTGCAAACACTAGCACTTTAAAACATTATGGTCTTATGACCAAAAAGCGCGTTCGCAGATTCTGCTTACCTTTATATGACCTTGGCCAGGTTGACCGCCATAACTGGTAAAGTTATATTCTTATACGAGGCATTAAGGTTGCTAAATTACTATCTAATATTAATTGTAGCCAAAAAAGGGCCAGATTGGCCAATCTGTTCAAATGAAGTATTTGCCGGTAACACAACCGGACAGAATATACAAGTTAAAGAGAAAAAATAAGAAAGAAATCAAGCCACGTGCTTTGGGGCGGTCGAGACTTCCTCACCCTGCTCAGCCTCCAACACGGCCGCATCGCCATCTATCCGGTCTCGGAGTTGGCAGGAGGCTCCACATAGGGGACAATCGCCCATCAATCACATAAGACCGAAAATGATGCCTGTTGTGTTGAGCTCGACCCCCGGATTCAAAGCCCGGATCTGAGCAAGAGAATTCTCAAAGGCCTCCGCCACGGATCCCAGTAGCAGCTCCTGAAGCCGGGTTATCTCCGACGACAGATGTGCTGAGGACGCCTCCCCCTCGGCCCTGATCCTGTCCAGCTCGGCTCTGACCCCATCCTTCTCAGCTGTTATGGCTTTCAACTGCTCTTCGCTTCTAGTTTGAGCAGCCTTAAAGCCTTCAATTATTACGTTGGAGTCCGCCAAGAGCCCCTCGGTCTCTTTCAATGCAAACTCCACTTTCTCCAGCTGAACCTCACGAGCCTGAAACTCGTTGGAAGCGATTTGCCATTGTTTCAGAGCTTCATCGCGTTCTGTTCGGGAACGCTTCAGCTCTGCGGCAGTCTCCGCATACTTGTGGTTGAGCGTGAGAAAAGATTGGGTCAAACCAGCACCTCTCAGGAAAGCATTTCCCAGTGCTTGGATATCTCGTACATCGACTTCCCGCAAGGGTACTGGCTCTTGATAGCGGGCAGGAGGCAGGAGTGCGATGCTGAGCTCTTCAGTAATTCCCTTACTCCACAAATGGGAACGGGGAATGACAGTTGAAGGGCGAGGGGGAACCGGGGTATCAGGCAATGAGGAAGAGGGCTCGACGTCGGTCGACTTGGGAGGCGGCGAGACCGTGATAGGGGAGGCTTGGATAGGACAGACAGGGCTGGCCTCAGTCGCGGGCTTCGACGACTCCCCGACTTTGAGCTTCTTTGGCTCGGCCTGCTTCGATGACTCTCCGACCTTGGACTTGCCCGCGTCCTTGGCCGACCTCTTCCTCCCCTTGGTTGTAGGCTCGGGGATCCCAGAAAGATACTGCGGTTCCTTCATTTTGAGACCTGCACAAAACACATAAACCAAGTGTGTTACTAGGAAGGCAAAAGCGGTAAACACTTTGCTAAGACGCGAAACAACGCCGGTATTTAAATAGCAGAAGTATCATACTCGGCCCTGACACCATCTCATCTCGACGTTGAGCCTCGGCCCGATATTGGGCCACCAAGGAGCCTGCCCCAACAGTACCACTCGCTCTAACGTGGTCTATTATGGCGTCAATAGCTTTCTTTTCAGGCTTCAGAAGATTGGACCGCTCTACCTTATAGGCGCTAGGGGACACATTGTGGTGATCTTGACACCAATACAAATTAAACTCCCAGTCGACTTTTGCAGAGTCCGGCCCTTTGAGGAACCAAGGAGTTGAACCAGTTTTAGCGACAACTTTGAAAAAGTTGCCCTTGAAGCGTTTGAAAGAGTCTGAGACTGGGGTAAATAAACGCCGATTGGCTATTCCCCGAATGGATGTCCAGCCCTTGAGCTCCGGCGGTTCTTTCCCTGAACGAGAGGTATGGGGGGTGAAGAAGTAGAAGAACATAGAAGTGGTGCAAGGCAGTCCAAGGCTCAGGCAAAACCACTCAAAGGCTATCAGGTAACCCCATCCATTGGGGTGTAACTGCGAGGGAGCTACACTAAGAAATTGGAGGGTGGCCATTTGAAACTCGGAAAACGGAAAGCGAATCCCAAGCCTGGTAATGTAGTCAGCATAGAAAAAGAAAAAGGAGTTGTGGCTCCCCTCCCTTACGGAGCACACAGGTTCTTCCTCTTCAGGGAGACAGAGAGAGTAGGTGTTAGTATCTTGAACGGGAAGACCTTCCAAGTCTTCTACGGTCAGCTTCGACCGATAGGATAACACTTCGCGTGTAACCCAAGGGAATTGTTCAATTAAGTCTTGTGGGGGGCTAGCGCGGTTGGCATTTCCAGACTCCGACTCAGCCGCGTGGGAAGAAGAAGACGACGCCATTATACCTAACACAAATAAAAATATAAGCAAGATCGAATCTTCCTAGCATACTGATGTCAATAATTGAAGGCGGGATTCTACGGTTGTGGTAAGATTAAAATCCAAGTCAACGGGACTCGGCGATGAAGCTTGAGGAGCCGGGACCAAATTATGTCGGCGGAGCCCAAAATTAAGTCGAGCGTGGAGGAATCCCGCAAGAAATAAGTCGTGAGCATTCGTACAAGCAGTCATAGCAAGGGCCAATGTAGGAATCAACCTCGGCCCTAGGACCCGAGCTGGTCACTTCGTTATACTGGTTATTCGGAAGGCCCATAGAAGCGGACACATCGAAGCTCGGATTAAACACCCTTGGATTGGGAAGAAGCGGGAAGGAAACATTGGGGCTTCCCATATGTGATGATGGGTCGTCTCGAGTTTTCGCCTGCCCACCACCAGAAGCTTTTCCCTTGCCTCCACGGTGATGATCGCTTAAAGCAACAGTTTGGGACGTTGGACGAGAAGATTCATCGCCCCAAAGCCACCAACGGCTTGTTCCCCTAACGGTTCGGCGTAGTTCATTCAGTTCTTCGGGGGTCATATCCTTTATGTCCTTCGACATTTGGAATCACTCTCTCAAAGGAATTAACGATCAATGAACTGAAAAGGAAACGGCTCGCTCGGAAAACAGGGGGATTTTGGCACAAATGTGGGAATTGAAAACAGGACTACGCGAATATGTACTCAATGAAGAAATATACCCAGAACTTCAACCAAGTACAGACGCAAATGTAAAAAGCAACAGCGAATCAGAGCAGAACAAAAGAAAGAGGCAGGAAAACAATAATACCTGCTTAAGATTGGGAGATGATCGAAGAAAATAGCGGAATGAAGATCGCTCACGAGACTGATAATCTTCCGGAAAGCGAAAATCGTCAGGAGAGAATTTCCTCAGAATAACTTGCGTAGATTGGCCTGAAGGAGGCCTGGCGGGTATAAACCTTTCGAAAAACCCAATCGACGGGGGCAAAAGCGCCTTTTCACTCATTAGTAAGGCTGACGTGACTTGTTCATTTAATGCGCATCTGTCAGACATTAATTACGCCAAGCGCTGTATAGGCTAGCACCCCCTCAGTTCGGCTTCACGACAGTCGAGGGACACCAGCTGGCAGAGACTAATGATGACTTAGAAGAGGAATCGACAATAGAAAGCGCCCGAGTACAAGGGGCAGCGCTCACAATCAAGTATCCCGGCTCACTGGTTAGGCTAATCAGCCTCTGAGAAAGGACCCACACTTTGAGTTTTCGACCGGGTAGGAGGCGAGCTCGGACCCCGGATGGTCGAAGAACAACAAAATTTAAAAACAAACATAACCCGGACCACATGTCTGGGGGCAATTCAACCAGAAGACTTGTAGCTCCGAGGTTGTTTGAAATTCTGATAGACACCTTATCAAAGTACAACAGGGGGTAGCAGCTTCTATACAACATCAGGATTCAGCAACATGTCCACCCCGATTGACCAGTGACCTGGGCAACCCGGCTGGGGGGCAAGGATATCATGTTACATGTTACTTCGCGATCAACAAAGACTCGGACTTCCGTTCTTCAGTCAAGCGAACATCTAAACTCGGCAGCTCAAAGACCTGAGCAACCGAGCTTGGGGGCAACTGTTACGGACCTAGTCTAGGCCCATTATCTCACTGGCTAGTACAGGGGGCAACCCACTATCCGTGGGACCCATCCACGATCCTGGACATGCACACACGATCCTGGACATGCAACACGATCCCGGACACGCACAACACGATCCCAGGACACGTACGGTGTGGCAGCCAAGGGACTAACTAACCAGGTATACTCTATATATACAGAGGAAGGAGACGGGCGCCAGGTACGTTCATTCCAAGCCCTGACTTATCTACATACAGTCACACGGCACACACAATTTCGGTAGCAAAATACAGTCCAAATTCTTAGTTATGACAAGAGGAAAACGTATACACAAAGATCCCTCATTTCCGTCAAAGCAAAAGAAACCAGTCATTTAATATTACGGTCATAGCACTAATGAAGAGCACAAAGTTTGATCAAAACTGGGCACAATAATCATCCAAGGAAATGAACGTAATCAGTGGAGAGAACCTGGAAATACAAAGCTGATACCATATAGAATGATCTTCTTGTGTCTAGTTAGCAGTCAAATAAATCCTATACAAGATTTAGTATTTGATGCATTCTTTCTTAGTAATAAATAAAAGTCAAAATCAGAACTCAGAAGGAGAACCTAGCAACTTCCTCATCTTCATCCTCATCTATAACATCGTCTTCTTCTTCAGTATATCTCCCCATATCATCATCAGTCTCCTCCTCATCTTCCTCTTCTACCTCATCTTCCTCATCCATCAAGCTTTTTTTACCCCTTGTTTCCTTTCCCTATAAACCAGTGCTCAACACGACAGTTTGTCCACCAGATTTCTCCATATCCCTCCTTAATTTATCCATGTTCTCCTTCTGGCGTGCTTCCTCCAGACGCTGTTTCCAGACGCTGTTTCTCTGCTCGCCTTTTATCAAGATTGGCCCTGCAAGTTGCAGAGAATACAACACATTTAATGACCACGAATATATGTGTATGTGTGTGTGTGTAATCAACAGCACTATAGTGTGGAGGAAACCAAAGAATGATTTGTCAAGCTCAGACAATACTTGTAGTTTTCCATGTATTCCTTAGCACTGGCTTCAATATGGCCTTAAAGAAGCTGTCAATTCCTGCACCTGACACTGTAGAAACTCCAACAGACCTTAAATTCTTGTAGAACTCATCTAGCACAAGAGACGCTGTGAGTTAAAGTTGATGTGTAAGAGTGATCTGTACTTATTGCCGCTTGGAATGCCTCAAAATCCTCCATCCACTACACACATAAATTCAACACAAGCTGTAAACAAATAATTTGAACCTAAAAATTTACATTTCTGTACTAAACCTTCAACAATATTTCTTCCCACTTTGCCAAAATCTAATTTTAGCATTTATATAGGCTACTTTGAGGTCATTTATACGATTAGTGAAGCCCATCCACCAAAATGCAAATCCCACCAGTTCACTGAATAAAAAAAAGAACCAAAGAAGTGAAGTAGCAGAGAGAAACTCTACATGAACTACTTCTACTGCAACACAAGGCTAATGACAAAAAAAAATGGTAGTGAAATGATGATATAAATAGTAACACGGTGTCATTGAGGATTTCCTTATTTATTTTGCTTATTTGCATTTAAGAATCTATCAGACTTAAAAAATGCAGATTACGTGTATGTTTAGGTTAGTAGTAGAAACTATTTTTCCAACGTAATTTCTAGTGTATGAAGTAAATATATGAGTGAAATTTTATTTTAATTTGCATGAACGTACTTATTGATTAATGCTAATTCAAATAGTCACTAAACCGAAGAATGAGCTTATTTATAAACTAGATATTTTTCACTTATTTCAAATCTTATGATCAGAATAAATAAAATTGGTTAGCTAGAATAATATATTGATATTTAAATTATAAAAGGCCAAAGCTTTCGAATCTTAATTTATATGTGTTACGGACCTGCATAAGGCCCATATTCAATATATGGCCCAACAAGGGGCAATCCACGTGTCATAGATATGAAGTCACATCACTTGGGCTTGGAGGCACAGAGGCCCATAGGTCCAAACCCTAACCCTAAGATACACTCTATAAACCAGAGTTAAACCCTAAAGGTACACATCTTCTACGCTCTGGCTATTTACATACTGCACACAGAGCGCACACACCACCCCCTTGGCTAAACGCCTCCAGTATCATCGAACTACGTGGACTTTGATCCCTCTCTACAGGGTACGTAGGCCCTAGGCATCGCTCTTAGGTCAAGTCCTAACCAATATAACATACTAGCCCTCAAGGCTAGACATCTGTGTTCTACACCAGAACAGTGGGGCCGTCCGTGGGGAACCATAAATTTCGATTAGAAGCAACAGTCAGATGCCTTTACAAGGGCAGTTCCTGAAAATCCGTATCAACAAAGTCAAAAACTATAGTACCTGTGAAGGGATTCAGAGAAACAATGGTTTTTAAGCAACGACATGACGAGAAGATAGTTGGAAGGATCATCAGGATCTCTCTTTGCGAATTCTTTTAAGAGAAGGTGTGTATCAGGAAGCATATAAACCATACGCTTAGTCTTTAAACGAGCAACACTTTTCACCTCTGGCATAAATTTAGAGGCTATGCTTGGATTATGAGCAACTACAACATTTGAACTCTCCAGGTCATTTAGTTCAAAGTAATTGCCACTTTCTTTCAAATGTTCTTTATCAAGCTCTAATATTGAAAACTCCTCAAAGTTACCGTCACCCATGCAAGATTCTTCTAGATCTTGTATTTCACTTTGGGTATTTTCATGGCTAGGTGATGTAGGGAGGTCAATAATAGGTTCACACTGCATTATGGTTGAATTTTTTGTAACATCCAATCCAAACATTTAGTAGTAATTGAACTAGGCCTTCCATCAACAGTGTTTTGAGGTACGACGAGTAGTGTTAGACTTGCAACTGCACTTTGAAAATGTTTACATTCTCCTATCATTGGACAAGCTGGGCAATTGGGTTGTGTCCACATGACAAGAAGATAGTATGAAGGTCCTCATCCTCTCTCCTTGGGAACCCAGATTTGAGCAGGATCCTCATCCTTTCTCCTTGGGAACCCAGATTTGAGCAACGGCTTTGCTTTTGAGCTACTTCACATGGTTCATCTTTTAATTCTCCATGAGTCCATATGACGAGAAGATAGTATGAAGGATCCTTATCCTCCCTCCTTGGGAACCCAGATTTGAGCAGGATCCTTATCCTTTCTCCTTGGGAACCCAGATTTGAGCAACAACTTTGCTTTTGAGCTGCTTCACATGGTTCATCTTTTAATTCTCCATGCGTCCACATGACGAGAAGATAGTATGAAGGATCCTCATCCTCCCTCCTTGGGAACCCAGATTTGAGCAGGATCCTCATCCTCTCTCCTTGGGAACCCAGATTTGAGCAACGGCTTTGCTTTTGAGCTGCTTCACATGGTTCATCTTTTAATTCTCCATGTGTCCATATGATGAGAAGATAGTATGAAGGATCCTTATCCTCCCTCCTTGGGAACCCAGATTTGAGCAGGATCCTTATCCTCTCTCCTTGGGAACCCAGATTTGAGCAACAACTTTGCTTTTGAGCTGCTTCACATGGTTCATCTTTTAATTCTCCATGCGTCCACATGACGAGAAGATAGTATGAAGGATCCTCATCCTCCCTCCTTGGGAACCCAGATTTGAGCAGGATCCTCATCCTCTCTCCTTGGGAACCCATATTTAAGCAACAACTTTTCTTTTGAGCTGCTTCACATGGTTCATCTTTTAATTCTCCATGCGTCCCACATGACGAGAAGATAGTATGAAGGATCCTCATCCTCCCTCCTTAGGAACCCAGATTTGAGCAGGATCCTCATCCTCTCTCCTTGGGAACCCAGATTTGAGCAATGACTTTGCTTTTGAGCTGCTTGACATGGTTCATCTTTTAATTCTCCATGTGTCCACATGACGAGAAGATAGTATGAATGATCCTTATCCTCCCTCCTTGGGAACCCAGATTTGAACAGGATCCTCATCCTCTCTCCTTGGGAACCCAGATTTGAGCCACGACTTTGCTTTTAAGCTGCTTCACATGGTTCATCTTTTAATTCTCCATGTGTCCATATGACGAGAAGATAGTATGAAGGATCCTTATCCTCCCTCCTTGGGAACCCAGATTTGAGCAGGATTCTCATCCTATCTCCTTGGGAACCCAGATTTGAGCAACGGCTTTGCTTTTGAGCTGCTTCACATGGTTCATCTTTTAAATCTTCATTTGTCCACATGACGAGAAGATAGTATGAATGATTGTCATCCTCTCTCCTCAAGAATCCAGGATCTTCATCCTCTCTCCTTGGGAACCCATACTTTTCAATTCTGGCATAAATTTAGATGCCTTATTTGGATCATAAGCAATCATAACATTTGAATTCTCCATGCCATTTAGTTCAAATATTTTCACGACTCGGGGATGCAGGGAGGTCAAAAATAGGAGCACACTACTTTATGTTTGCCTTTACTATATCTATATCTGCTTTGTGTTTGTCTTTTCTATATTATTTACATTAGAAAGAGTCAGTGGATTACCAAAACCCTCCAAACATATAGCAATAGCCTCATTGAACTATTATTTCTTCAATCAAAACTGTTTTGAGGCATGCGAACAAGCAAATGAGTGACAGCCGAGGCTGAGATGGCTAGGCTTTCGACTTCTCCCACAATTTATATTCCCTCCTGCAATCTTTGTTTTCCCTATTCGGTTGCAATCTCGGATGGAGTATGATTTTCCTTTTCAGTATACCTAGTGGTTTCCCGACTACTGAAGAAACTCACGAGGAAGACTCTGCTTTGTCAAATAAGTGGTTAAACTTTGAATCAGGTTATGCCCAACAAAGCATTAATCCTGCTAGCGAACCCCGGTTACACCAAATCTGGTTAAAATCTCGGCTCCGTGTAAAGTTTTGAAGACGGACCCCGGTTAAACAAAATCTGGTTAAGATCCCGGCTCCATGTAAATTTGAAGGCGGACCCCGGTTACACCAATCTGGTTAAAATCCCGGCTCCGTGTTACGGCGGCAATCCCGCCATGTCTATTTATATGTATGGATCCAAGAAATCATAAACCCGGAATCTCGGGGTTAAAGTATATCAAACCGGAATCTCGGTGTTCAAGTATCTCAACCCGAAATCTCGGTGTTAGAGTATATAGCCCGGAATCTCGGTGTTAATGTAAACTTGGAATCTCGAGGTTAGAGTATATGAACCCGAAATCTCGGTGTTAATGTAAACTCGGAATCTCAATGTTAGAGTATATGAACCCGGAATCTCGGCGTCAAAGCAAAATAAACCCAGAATCTCGGGTCAACACGCAAGCAATCCCGACAATCACAAACAGTCTGATCCGGGTAGGTAAATTAACACATCTCGGCAGCTCAAAGACCTGAACTACCGGTCTGGGGGACAACAAAGTGGACAAAAGAATTTAGGGTTATGATACCCATAATGGATAAACAAATTCAGGGCTACGACACCCATACCGGATAAACAAATTCAGGGTTACGACACCCATATTGGACTAATGAATCTCGGGTTATGACACCCATAACGGATTAAAATCGGTTACTCTTAATAACTGCATCAACTTGGATTGTTTTGATATGACAACCGTCATCGTCAATTCTAAATTTTGCATAAATTGCGGGGTAAAAGATCTTATTCATTTATTCGTGGAGGCATGTACTTTTCTCTTTCAAATCTTGTTTCTTTATATGTAATTATTCATTGCATATTTCCTCAAGTCTACATATCATATGTGTTTCCTTCGAGTCATTGCTACCCTGCCATAGAACGCGGACCCCGATTACACTTAATACGGTTAAAATCGGGGCTCCGCGGGAACCAAAAAGAAGGCGGGCCCCGGTTACACTTAATACGGTTAAAATCCAAGCTCTGCATAAAGTTTTGTGGCAAACGAAAAGAAGGCGGACCCTGGTTACACTTAATACGGTTAAAATCCGGGCTCCGTCCAAAGTTTTGCGGCAAACGAAAAGAATGCGGGCCTTGGTTACACTTAATACGGTTAAAATCTCGGCTCCGTGTAAAGAAACTCTCAGTCGAGAGCATTGATTCAATCTCTTCAAATTGCACTAATGACAAAGACATGAACGAAAGAGCGAAACTTTACTCACTGAACCCATTCATAATTCAAATACGAACTGAAGACTAAAACCCGGCTTTTCAGTCGGAGGAAGTTGTCTCCGAAGAGCTATCACAGCCCGGACGCTTCCTAACTTACTCCGGGATATCAAGCGGAACTGTCATGCCGACCCTGATCAGGTCAAAATGCTCAGATGCTTTGGTGAAAAACCGAACCCGGACAGGTGACAACTTCCCTTTATCCTAGGATGACCCGGTCAACGAACCCGGAATTATACAAGGCAGTTTGAAAAATGACCCCTCACACTTTACGGTTTCAATACCAAATGTGCTTTCGCAGATTCTGCATATCACATCTATGACCCTGGCACGGTCACTCACTAGTACTCCAAAAACAAATGTGAGTTCACTATATCAGTTCATCGTGGACACGGATGAAACACTGCATAAATATTCGAATTGATCAGGAAGTGAACAAACTTTCATTAATGATCAAGTCAATACAACTCCAATCAATCAACCCGGAGTACAGATCTGGGGGCAAGTTGCAGTAAGCAAATCCGGAAACCCGATCCGTTCCTCTTCAGGACAATTCGGATTAGGGCAATTCGGTGTTGCAGCAAACAAACCCAGAGAGCCGGATGATTGATGTAGAGAGATCCTAACGATCATAAAAAGAAACAAATGAAGTTTCAAAGAAAATTAACCCGGACTACATGTCTGGGGGCAATTCAATCGGAATACAAGTAAGTCCAGGGCTCGTCGAAACTCGGACAGAAACTTTGTCAAAATCAAACGAGTGGTAGCAACTTGGATACGATATCCGGATTCAGCAACAGATCCACCCCGGCAGTCTAGTGACTGAGCTACAGTGCAGGGCAATTACTATACAGTTGTCAATAATCAGGATTAATGCAAACTCGAACAAGCATTCGAAATGGGCAAACTAAGCGATTTGCGCACAGTAAGTATTTTTCAAATATTGTGATTTGCTTACGTATTATCAAATGCAGGAATACAGACCGGGTAATTATCCTGGGAAAAATTGCTACGAAAGCGAGTAAGGGATCTTATTTCTTCTCAAACAACCCAGATGAGCTGGATATATCTCGGCCAAGTCCGTATTTCACAGTCAATCAAACAATTAATCTCGGCATCTCAGAGACCTGAACTACCGAGCTTGGGGGCAACTATTACGGACCTGCATAAGGCCCATATTCAATATATGGCCCAACAAGGGACAATCCACGTGACACAGATATGACGTCACATCACTTGGGCTTGGAGGCACAGAGGCCCATAGGTCCAAACCCTAACCCTAAGGTACACTCTATAAATAAGAGTTAAACCCTAAAGGTACATATCTTCTACGCTCGGCTATTTACATACCGCATACGCAGCACACACACCACCCCCTTGGCTAAACGCCTCCAGTATCATCGAACTACGTGGACTTTGATCTCTCTCTACAGGGTACGTAGGCCCTAGACATCGCTCCTAGGTCAAGTCCTAACCAATATCAGCATACTAGCCCCTCGGGGCTAGACATATGTGTTCTACACCAGAACAATATGTGTAGTTTATTTATTGATTTTCGCACGAGAACCTTCAATGTTATTTCCGGTTCGATAATTTTAGGTATAAAATATATACTCAATTTTTTAAACTTTTTTGAATAAAAAAATACTTTTTTAGAAATTTTATTATATCTGTTTCAATTTTTTTTAAAAAAAATAATCAGAATCTTTTAAAATATTACTACATTTTAAATCATTTTGAGTCGATGCTTTTCTGCGCGCTTATACATGAGGAAAAATATTGATTAAATATATCACTTTTTTTTTTGGTAAAGAAATACTTTTAAGAAATTTTAAAAGGTTTGTTTAAACGTTTAAGGTAATAAGAATCGAAAAAACAAGATAAGATATGTTAAACTACTTCAAATAAACTGAAATAAGTGTGATGAAATCAAAGAAAATATTATAAAAACTGAAAATCGATATAAAAGTAAATCATTTTTAAAAATTATAACCAAATATAAAAACATTTTTATTTTTCGTATAATCTCTAAACAATAAATTATTAAATTGTTTTAAAGGAAATGAATGATATTTTAATATTGGAAAATTTAATCTTCTGGTTCATACAATTTTGATTCCATGTAACTCGGTCCTTGAATTTTGACTCATTGCAACTCGGTTCTTATAATTTTAACAATTTTATAATTTAGTCCCTAGAGACCAAAAAAATTAATTTTCCCTTAATTAAAATATCATTCCTTTCTTCTCAAGAAATTAATAATATGAGCTTTATCTAATTAAAAAGTTTAAGGCTTAAAAATGCAAGTTCACTCGTATTCTGCGCCGGTCACCCTTTAGGTTTTAAGGCGTGACAATAACAACAAAATGTTCACTGGTAAAATTGAATACAATCTGAAATGCTCAGTAAGATCCAAATGGGAAAGAAATCTTGTTCTATTTTGAATGCTCTTCTGCTACAGATTTAATGAATGAGATTACGCGACACCTTGCGCTGAAAAGAAGAAGTTCAATAACAAATATGTACTAATTAACTACCAGTAATAGGTTTATATAATTCAAAATTATCCACACAAAAAACTTAAATCTTCCCAATCAATAATGTACTAAATATAAAAAGACTCTTTTAAATACTAAAATTACATTAAAAATAAAAATAATTAAAAATGACTTAATTGAGACAAATATGATATTTAAACTTCTTCCTCCTAGTAGTTGAGTATTGTATATGATGGTTTTTCTCACTCGACCCCTTGATGCATATCAATGTAACTCACAATCACATTCAATTGTTGTAATAAATCTGGGAAATATCCAACGACGGCATTGCAGGGGAATATCTGGATGTGTCCAAATAGTATTAATTCCATTTTTGAGCGAATAGATACCAACAGCATGATGAAACCAACTCTTGAAACATATTTTGTTGCTTTTAAAAATATCGGAAGGGGAACAATTTTTAACATCAATAATCTCGAATGGAGTCATCCAATAATATAATCTGATCTCCCAAATCTTCCATCCTCACGAGCTTATTATCCCCATCATGTACTACCTTAAAGACCTCAAATACACAAATTGCACCATCTATATCTTGATATTCCATCACAATGAACATATTATCTCCTTTAGAATCCTCCACTAGATGTGCTTCTCGTACGATTATGTTAAATAATGAATGATTAATAACATTTTTATATTCTATAACCCCCACAGAAAAAGCCTCAAATCATCATCGCCAACTTCAAATATGTCAACCGTCCGTAATGTCCTCTCTCTCATAGCATACAACTTTTCACGGTGAAATGTTACATGAACATAATACGATTCATCTCGATGATGATGCTCATGAGCTTTCCATGTACCGCTTCCATTAGTCTTGCACAAAGCCAAATCCCAATATTCATCAATAATTGCAATCATAAGAGGCCTCATAGATTTACATAATGATAATGCAAAAGCTTGAGCATAGACGAACCCTTTGGATTCAGGTATAACCATGGTGGACAAAGGGGGAAGATCAATTTGAACATCGATGAAGAGATTCACAAGTTGGATTAAGTTGTTGCGAGAATAGTGAACATAAAACCATCCTTTAGAGTATCCAATAATGTCTGGTTCAGAATATTTGAATGGTCTTGTTCCTATTTGATAACATGTAACTTGGTTGTCAAATGTTGTTTCAAAGAGCGATGATGAGTTGTTAGTGAGACGAATAAGCCATGGAGTGTCCTTAAGTGCTATAAGGTTTACTCGTTCGTAAACCAAAGAATGAGCTAATTTACAAACTCTAGCAAATCGAAATTGATCTTTCATTGATAATCTATAAAACAGGGTGTCAACAATATCTCTTGGAAGCTCACCAAAGAGTCTTTTATCCCTTCTCAATTCAGATAATTGCTTTGAATCTTCCATATTCCTAAGTTAAACAAACAACAATCATCAATCAATAAATAAAAAGTATAAAATTTAGGGTTTATGTACATCTAACACCTCATCATTATAAACAAATAAAAGTATAAAATTTAAGATTAAAGTGCATCCAACTATCCATAGCTCTAAAATATTTAGTGGTATAATTTTACTCTTAAAATTTTAAAAATAGATCAATTTGACCCTATTCTCCAACTCTCTGTTATCTCTTGCCGGCCAAGAGGAAAAAGAAAGCCATCCTTCCTTATCAAACCCTCCGTCCTTTTTCTCGCCGGAGAAAATTCAGAATTAAATCCACCACCGCCACCATCAAGTTCTACTTCTTGAGATGACGACTGAATCTGAAGGAGATTAGGATGGATTGAGGCTCTCTCTGAAATTTATTGACGGTGAGAAAGGAGGGATTAAGAGAAAAGGATTTTTTAACATCGTTATTAGGTTTAGCCGTTTGAGGGATAGAATTGCTCCAATGAAAAGAAGTTACGTACCTGTTGCGAAGTAAAATCCTGTTGATCGAGTGTATGTTGATAGGCAGTTGTCTCTCTATTTATAGAGCGAAACCTAATTAAGATGAGTTCTATTCCTTATCACAATTAAGAAGATAAAGTAATAAAACTAGATAATTTTCAATTATTTCGAATCTTATCAGAATAAATAAAATAAAATTATGATATTTAAATTCTAAAAGACGACCAAAGATTTCATTCTAGTTTATCTTAATTTATATTTTTAATTTATTTATTGATTTTAGCTCAAGATATTATTCCGGTTCCATAATTTTAGGTATAAAATATCTACTCAATTGTTTAAACTTTTTTGAGTAAAAAAAATACTTTAAAGAGATGTTAGTATATCTGTTTCAATTTTTTAAAATAATCAGTATCTTTAAAAAATTACATTATAAATAATTTTGAATCGATGCTTTTAAGCGGATGCGCCGCGCGCTTACATGTGAAAAAAAAACATTGATTAAATATTTTAAAATGCCGAATAAACCTTACTTTTTTTTAGAGTGACGGGTGTACCTTAAACATAAAATTTATTCTAATAATATTCTTCTCTCTCTCTCTCTCTATATATATATATATAGACACACTAATATTCGATAAATAACAAATTATCATGATATTTTTATCTTAGCATTCTTTTTTATGAATTATTTTAATAGTCTTCATAATTTTTTAATTAAAATGATATTTATACTTTTATTTTAATTCTGATTTTATTTATTTTTATAATTATAAAATTTCAATTTGAATTATTAATTTAATTTTATTCATTTATTAGGCATCTAACTAAAAATTTGTTGAAATTATAAGGACCTGCATATTGATTATCCTTAGTTTATTCATTAATTTTCATATAAGATGACTTTAAATATTATTTCCATTTTAGATAATTTTTGGTATAATATATCTGCTACCCATCGGAAAAAAAAAAAAAAAGTATAAAATATATGGTAGTTTGCTTAAGGAATTTTTTTTTTTTTTTTGGAATAACATATTCGTTTTACGGAATCTTAGCGTATTTGTTTCAATTTTTAAAAATAATCAGAATCTTTACAAAAAAATTATATTTTATATTGCTTTGAGTAGATGTTTCTGAGCAAAAAAAAGAGTAGATGCTTCATGCTTACCTGAAAGATATCAGCGGGTCCAAGGGATAGATCCCCTTATTTCGGATCCAACGCGTTGCCCCACCTCCTGGGCTTCACCAAGTCGTCAATAGTTGTGGATTGGCAAGTTCTTGGGCTGCAGTTATTAGGCACTCACTGTTGGGTCTTTTTCGTGTAGCTTGTTTTGTCTATGGGCTTGAGTTTGTAATTTTGGGCCCTTCAATAGTGTTAGGGCTTTATTTATTATATTACAGTTATCTTCTTGAATTTTCTCTTTAACCAACATGTTATCTCTGAATTTAATCAAGCAGGTAGGAATCGGATGGGGAGGACGTTGGAATCTGGTCTTTGGTGTCACTATTTGGAAACTTTGGGAATGGAGAAACCTTTCTATTTTTGATAGTGGGTTTGTCAAACCAGTTAATCCTATTTCTGTTCTCTCGTTGATTTGGCCCAGATTTGCTGTTGATCCTGGTTGTGACAGGTTTTCTGATTGCCAATATGGTACTGCTGTTTCGACCTGGTCCAGACCGCCTATGAGATGGAAAAAAATTAATGTCGATGGTGCCATGGCCTTACCATCATCAAAGGCAGGATGTGGGGGAGTTTTGCATGACAGTGCTGGGAGTTGGGTTGTGGGCTTTTCAAGGGAGATTGGGATATGCCAGTCAAACATTGCTGAGGAGTGGGCTATCTTAGAGGGTTTACAAATGGCATGGGATATGGGTGTTAAGAAGCTGATTGTAGAGACTGATGCGGAGGAGGTGGTTAATCTGGCCCTGGATAGTAACTTCTTATCTGGTAGTATGTTGATGTGGAAAATCAAAGACTTTATTAGTAGAGATTGACAAGTCTCTGTGCAAGTTATTTTAAGAGATGCGAATAGGATAGCTGACGCTTTAGCTAATATGAGAATTAGTAAGACTTCAATATTATATTCCTGTCCTCTCTACCTTAGATCTTGGCTAGACCAAGAATGTATGAGATTAATTTCCCCTTATGTGTAATGCTTTGTTTTGCAATATAGGCTTCTAGCCATCTTTCATATCAAAAAAAAAAAAAACATGTGGTTGGGCCAGCCAGGGACGGAACTTAATAGGGACATAGGGGGCCATGGCCCCCCAAAAAAAAAGAAATTTGTTTAAAAAAATTTTTAGAAAAATTTTATATAATGTAAAATTAAATTTTGTCCCCCCCCCCATTTTTCTAAAACATTTTTACCTCTTTTTTTTCATTTGCAGGTCAGCCTTTTATATCTTTGGGGCTTATAATTCAATCTTTGTTCCATGCGGGGTCTTGTGTAATTTATGTTAATCTTGTCATTTTTTTTCTATATTTCATTCTAATTGCCTGAAATTTTTAACTTATCAATAAAATTTACTTTTGTGGTGGTGTATTATTTAATATGCTTTTACCAATTTTACACTATACATGTGGATGAAGTTTATTGATTTTTCATTCTAAACCTCAACCTCTTTCCTTCCAATGTTGTGGTGTCCAATTACATGAAATCTATGGTTGAACCAAAGATTCACAATCACATAAATTAAAGTCTCTTGCCTTCCAATGTTTGTAGTGTATTTTTTTATATATATTATTTTCTTCTTTTGTTTATATTCTTTTATATTTTAATGCATATAAAACTTTCCTTTTAAAAAAAAAAATCGGGGGCGCTGTCCCCGAATCCCCCACCACTATTTGGCCCTCCCAAATATTTGTCTCAAGCTCCGCCCTTGGGTCCAGCGAAATGTGGCGCTGGATTCCCTTAAGAGGTCTAGGGTTCGAGCTGCGGTAAAACCACTCATAATCCGCCTTGTATGGAGCTACCATTGTTGGGAGGGTCGTCCTTGCCACTTCAGAACCCGGAGTGGTTGCACACTTGCCACCATTTTTGTATCAAAAAAAAAATTCTCTTTAAACTTTTAAAATAATTAGAATCTAAAAAAGATAAGATATGTGAAACTACTTTAAATAAACTGAAATAATAAGATATGTGTCCTGAAATCAAATAAAATATTGGTAAAAATAAAAAAATATAATAAAATATTATAAGGAAAACCCTTCCTTTCTAAGCCAAGTGAAAAAGATTTGAATTGTATATGCCAATCAACTCGTTGAAACTCATTCTTGAACAAAATATCAAGAAACAAGAAAGAGTGTAACCCAAAGACAAGAAATGAGAGAAACTGAAACCCGTTCGAATTGGAGGAATATCATTATGGATTTCTGCGAGTCGTCGTAGACTTAAAAATATTCTTCTTTCTTTTTTCTTTTTTCTTTTTGGTGAAGGGGATATTGAATTATAGTTATATACTCACTCTAGTCTTTATTATTATAAGGCACAAACTAATTAT
This sequence comes from Acacia pycnantha, assembly GCA_025563575.1. Taxonomy (NCBI): domain Eukaryota; kingdom Viridiplantae; phylum Streptophyta; class Magnoliopsida; order Fabales; family Fabaceae; genus Acacia; species Acacia pycnantha. The sequence goes on along the minus strand of JAMWYP010000363.1, from coordinate 355,210 downwards.
TCTCACAAACCAATAAAAACTGTTAAAATCAATAAAGTTGTTCTATAATTTAAGTAACTTTCAAATATTACACATACTAATTACACTAAATTTTAATATTATATTAATTATTAGTCTCACCTGAGAATACAAGGAATACAAACAGGCTTAGCAAGGCAACAAGGCAAAACAGAAAAGTTCAAAAATGCATATTGCGTGTATGTGTCTGTTTAAGTTAGTGGTAGAAGCTGTTTTTCCAACATAATTTATAATATACGAGGTAAGTATGTAAGATAAGCTTTGTTTCAATTTACGTTAATGTGTTTCTTAAATGCTAATTCAAATAAAGACGTTCATATAAGCAATAAGAAGGTTTAAACTTTATATTCATCCGATGAGGAGCAACTTTTGGAGAAAACCAACCAGGCTTGAGCAGTGTACTCTTCCAAAGAACCGCTCAAGAACAGTACTCTACGATCGAAATTAGCCAAGATCTCATTGACAAATGGAAATCTGAAGGCATCTGAGTACTGGACAGGGGTGGAGTCAGAAATTGTTATTAGGGGGCGAATATTATAGAATAGAACCCAAACGTTTATAAAATTATATTTCAGTCACAAAAAGTTTCAATATCTTCATTTTAGTCTCTTCATGAAACACATAGTAGGGACTAAAATAAAAATATTAAAATTAGTATAAGACTGAAATATAACTTTATAAAATTTTGAGTTAATTTCTGCAATTTTAGGGTGGGGGCGGGGGCCACCCCTAGCACCCCGCCTCCGCCCCTGCATATGTGTGTACACACACACATATTCATTTATATCTTCACATTACATATATTATATCCACTGATCGATACTCATGCGTATACATACTTTAGTATTATGTATCATAATATTATACACCCTTAACTTTCACGTTAAATTATTCATTCATGTATTTATCTTATTGCATTTTTAATTTTATTTATACTAATATTGTCTACTTCGGAACTGTAATCAATGTATTCCATAACATATAATTATTCTAATACAAACTCGTTATATATTGAGGTTTGGTGAGATCATGATGTGCATAATACTGACATAATACATAACAAGTTCACATAAACAACCATTATATTGAGTAATACTAACATATATAATGCAATAAAGTATCATGTAAACAATGGTTATATATTCAGTAACATACATAACATTATATTTCTAACACAAAACCTGTCATGTATTTATAATGGGAAAAATACTTCTCATGTTGTAGGAGTTGTAGGAGAAGTGTATTCTCATGTCACACACACATGAAATGGTGGGACTCACATATACATATAATGCTAATTATATATATATATGTGTGTGTGTGTGTGTAATGGGAAAAATACTTCTCATGTTGTAGGAGAAGTGTATTCTCATGTCACACACACATGAAATGGTGGGACTCACATATACATATAATGCTAATTGTGTGTGTGTGTGGAATCTTTTTCTTCTCATGCAACATGAGAAGTTTAAACCCTATTTATAATAATGCTAACGATTTTATTCAAACAACTAGTACATATAATTGACACACATAACAGTTTTTAAGCATTAACAATGTACTTTTTAAACACATTATTGTTGTTATATTATAACCGATATGTGTCAATTGATATACATAACTGTTGGTGAGTAATAACCGTAATGTATGGAAGTTAATTTTTTTTAGGGGGAGTACTTTCGATATTCCCTACATACATTTATACGTAACGAAATAATGCACAAACTTGTATATATATTTATAGTCATCCATGCATATAACAATAGAGCAAATTAGAATATATTTATAATCATTTATGTTTGTGTGTCCTTCTTAAATATATATATCCTTCTTGAATATATTAAAAATTCGAAGGAATAGGAAATTGTATAAAGCTCAAATAAATAGCGAGGAGTCTAAAGAAGTGTGGCTCACTATTAATATATTTTTATTTATTTATATTAATATTACTGCTCTTACCACGCATCTCTAGAATGTGTATTGCACAATAGGAAATATGTCTATACAAATCACATCAGCCGATTAAAGTCTCTACTTGAGAATTTTAGTTTTAATGCTTTATCAATTGGCACTGAACAATGGTGGTGATGTCATGATGTGTGATGAGGGTGTGAGATATATATAAAGCTATACCTAGTCCCCCAAAAAAAGTCAATTTTATTAATCACAAATCAAGAATTACACACACTAATAGCCGAAGCCAACAAATCACTAAAAAAAAAAACTAACAGTATAACCTATCACACTACTTACCAAATCAAAACTCTAACAGTAAACCTACCACAATTCATACCAAAATGAACAAATCCGAAAAAAACAGCAACAGCATAATTGCAGCTATTAACTCAGTTAGCCTATACCTTCTCTGTCCTTATGCACAAAGACTTTGTCACAGTTAGTTCTGAACATTTCAAAATCACGAAAGAATATATTGCTTAAAGAAGATGGGGGAGAATCCAGCCACTCATGCCGGAGCATCTTCTTTGTTGCATCAGCTGCAAGCCTATCCGCAGCTTTATTACCTTGGTTAGACACAAGGGATAATGAGACCCCATTAAGTGAAATGTAACATCCCATTTTCTAAAGCGGAATTTTTTTTTTTTTTTTCAATCAGAGTCGAGCATTGGAGCGAAAGAGTAACTGATCATAACATAATATGAACCATAGTGTAACACAGTATTGATATTACAGTGATCCTACTGTTCAAAAGGTAAGTACAGAAAGCGATAAGATAACTCCGGCCGGTAGCCTACTCCTGCTGCTTGTCCTTAGCACCGATCCGTGGTCCTCCGGATCCTGAAGCTATAGCTGAGATTCAATTTACCGCATTGAATCTCAGGTAACGGTTAACCTTATGCTCACATAAAACAGTATATAGACAACAGATATTCATAACATAACAGCAACATCTCATCAGATAAGTGTGACACAGACGGAACATAAGCATGGAGCAATATGTAAGGTCCTACACAACAACATTGTGACACAGACAGGACATAAGCATAAAGCAGTATGTAAAGTCCTACACAAATATAGCTGCACATTACCCCCGGTATATGAACGTATCTATGACATATATGTATATGAGAGCTATAGGATTAGTGTTACAGTACGCGTCCGTACCTTCGTTGACGTACGTAGATGTTTCTGGCGGAAACTTGTACTTTCTGACAGAAAACAGCGGTTTGTCTGACAGCGTTGGACAGCGTAACGGCAGTAAATCAGAGTTTCTGATGTCCTATAAGAGTAATATCACTTTCATTAGTGATTTGGCATTATAACTGGCATTTTAGGTAAAAATTATCATTTTGCCCCTATACCCCTAATTGGCGGGATTTTGCCAGCACTTCGTTACTCTTACAAATTTTCTTCCCGAAATTTCGCCAGAACTTCGACGCAATTATGATTTTCGAAATTCTAGACTAAAATATCCCTATCATATGATATCTAATCATACTTTGAAAAATAAAGGCTACTCTAGCATTACTACTCTAACTATTGAAAGAACTACGAAGACTTCAACTTTCGGACTTAATCCCTACTATGTTTCTACCTCGTCGGGCATATTTTTCAATGCAATGAGGCCTAAAAACAATAGTAGGAATCTCACTCCCTACTTGCTAAATCTATCTAACAATTCTATTAACTACCGAACTAAAAACTAAAGACCGAAAGACTTACCCGTAGAAGACTTCGAGAATTTTTCCGAGCTTCTCTCTCTACTTTCTCCCTCTAGGTTCGGCCAAAGGAAGAGTGAAATGGTGTGAAGAATTTAAGAGCTCTTGGGGTCTATTTATAGAAATTTTAAGGGGTATGTTTGGAATTTTCCAAATTGTTTTCAACCTTGGAAAATCAAACCAAAAATGGTGTAAAATCCTTGTCCATGGAAGGCTTGGTCGACATACATGGGCTGACTTGGCAGCATCCAATTGGTCCAAGAGTGATGACTCTTGTTGCTTTATGCCCTATCGCTAGTTTTTTCCCGATCGGTACCGATTCGCGTGATTTCGGAGAAATCTCAAAATTCTGGATTTACAACTTTGAAGACATATTCTCACTTAGTAAAAATGTCCAAGTTAACCTATATTTCGATTCCATATAGGGCTCCAACAGTCCAGTTGAGTCTTTCTCGAAAAACGTGTCCAAACGCGTCCGGTTTCAGAATGCATTTCTGGAATCATCAACTTCTTCAGAAAAATTCACTGATTCCAAATATGTCCAGATAAATTCAAACTCATTCCTAGATTTTGAGTTAGAATTTATTTTCTTCATATCCAAAAATATGCCTATCTACATTTTTCCCTATTTTGTTTTATTAGGAAAATGCACAAACGGCTTCAATTTACTTCCAGAAGAGTCTAACGGAAGATAAAATTCCACTGATCAATATTCTACCTTGAATTTGGAAATCCCATTCCTAGATCTCTAGATAGGATCCGTTTCCTAATTTCTAAATTAATATTCATCATTTTTTTACTTTAATTAATTATATTATATTATATTTGCAAGTTGCATAAATTCTTAAACATATATATTTTTTTTTTCTTTTTCCTTGGCCCAATTTCGGCTGGCCCTTCTTTCATTTTAATAATATTTATTATTTATTTAATTATTTATTTATTTACTTTTTCTCAAAAATTCCACAAAATTACCTAATTGGTCCATTATTGTATTTAGGCTTAAAAATACCTAAACTCAACTATTTTTCTCCAAAATTTCCAATTAATTAGTAAACATGTTTTTACTAACTTTAAAACAAAAACCACTAATTTTAGGGTTTCATATAATTACTTGTGAATTTCCTTTGCTTATGCTTAAGTAATTAGCCCAATATTGTTTAATTACTTTATTATCACTTGTTGATAATTTTCTAAATTACAATGCCTCATTACCCTCATACTCTTGTATCAACATTAGTATTTTCATGCCTCTCGCATTATTTTATAACTTACAAGGGTATTTTGGTCTTTTTATTACTTTTTGAACATTTTTATACAATTTCTCCAAGCTCATAATTTATTAAATTACCATAATTAGAGATAATACACTCTCCTAATTCACTTGGTCATTTTTACTGCTTTTTAGGATTTTTTCATAATTTTTCCTAAGTTACTTACCCATTCCAGGGGTATTTTGGTCATTTTGGCACTTTGGCCCTTAAATTCTCTGATTCCCTACAGAATTTATCTTAGAATAATAGGCTAAATTTTACACAAGTCTGGAGACATTATGTAACATCTCGTTTTCACAAGCAGTATAATTTTTTTTTTTCAAACATCATTTCAAAATGATCAGAGTAGAGCACCGGAGTGATTGAGTAACTGATACTTGTATTAAAATACCCACGGTAGCATGTCTTGCTGTTTAAACAGCGTACAAGAGTGTTTCAAAAGTATAACAGAAAGGAGTCTTCAGCTGGGACTCCTAAGCGTGCTGCTTGTCCTTCTCCTCGATTCTCGGTCCACCCGACCCTGAAGCTAAGTTAAGAGCTTCGTTGACGGTAGACGGTACTTCCGTCGGAAATCGTACTTTTTTACGGAAAACTGCGAAACGTCCAACAGTGGCACGTCGGGCAGCGTAACGGCAGCAAATCAGAGTTTCTGATATCCCAGAGCTTCGCTGCAATTTTCCCCAGAGCTTCTCTCTCTAAAATCCTCTCTCTATTTCGAAATCCACAAGAGGATTTTGGTGTCAAGAATTTCAAAGGAGTTGCTTGCTATTTATAGAAGAAGTTGTAAGGGCATAATAGTATTTTTCCATATTTCAACCTTCATTTTCAACCATGGAAATTAGGGGTTTTGGTGGATGATTTGCAGCCATGGAAAGCTTCAAAAACGTGCAGCCCCTCCTCCAAGCAAAGATGAGTCATCAAACCATTTTTGCTTTTTGCCTCCTACCGAAAAGTTCCCGATCGGTGTCCGTTTCGCGAAATCTCAAAATTCTGAATTCATAACTTTGAAGATCTTCCTTTCTCATCAATAATATCTAATTTAACTTTGATTTCGGTCTCTTACGAGGTTCCAACAAATCCAGTTGAAGTTTTCTCGAAAACGTGTCCGAACGCGTCCCGGTCTGCGAACTCGTTTTCGGAATCATCAACCTCTGGATAATAATTCACTGATTCCAAATATGTCCATATAATTATAAAATCATCTCCGGATGTTGAGTTATAATTTATTTTCTTCAAATCCAAAATGTGACTATCTGCATTTTTCCCTATTTCGTCTTATTAGGAAAATGCGCTAACGGCCTCGGAATTAACTTCCGGAAGAGGTCACTTGAAGGTAAAAACTCACTGATCAATATTTTACCTTGACTTTGGAAATCCCATTCCTGGATCTCTAGATAGGATCCGTTTCCCACTTATTAAATCACTATTCATCATATTTAATTATAATATTAAAATACTACAACTTGATCAAATATCATGATATTTTATTTCAAAATTCTATCCATTCTTTTCCAATTTTTCGGTCAAACATATCTGGTCATTTTTTAATTAATTTTCGTTTTATATTTTATTTAATATAAAATAATTATTTTATATAATTTCTTACATAATTTTCCTATTGGTCCCTTCTTGTATTTAGGCTTAAAAATACCTAAACTCATCCATTTTCCTCAAAAATTTCCAATTAATTAGTAAATATGTTTTTACTAATTCTTGGCCAAAAACCACTAATTTTAGGGTTTTACATAATTATCTCTGAATTTCCTTCGCTTAAGCTTAAGTAATTAGCCAATAATCACCTAATTACTTTCTTATCAATAGTTGATAATTTTCTTAATTATAACAACTCATTACCTCATAACTTTTGCACTGACATTTGTGTTTTCATGTCTTCTGTACTGTACTAAAATTTACGGGGTCATTTTGGTCATTTGGATACTTTTTGACTCTTCCCCCTTTATTTCTTCAAGGTAGTAACTTAATAAATTACCTAAATTAGGGACAATACCCTTCCCTATTTCAAATAGATATTTACTTGCCCCTTTTATAGCTTTCACAGGGTATTTATAACCCATAATGTGTTTAGGGACCTATTTGCAAATTTTCAAACGTCTTTAGGGACCTATTTGCAAATTATCTAATTTCCAGAGAATTTACCCTAACAACAAGGTAAACTCAATACAAGGTGTTTGAGACCTCATATTCACCTATTTTCAATAGGTATATTTCCCAATTTTTGATATTTACCCTAAGTGTGATTTTTAGGGTATTACACATTAATTTCACTTATCAGAAATATCCAATTTATTTATAATATTCCAGATAATAAAATCCGGGTATTACAAGTGAATCAAGCAAACTCAGAACTTCATTAACCAAATCCCAACAGCACCACTCACATCCGTCAGTCCTTTTATTTTTTAGCATCCTGTACAGAACCTCACAATAAAATTCAAAAATGAGTTGGAAAGCCAGAAATTTACCTTGGAGACGCAAAGCATGCATATACACTCAGCCATGAAAGGATAAGCTGCAACCACAGGTCTCCCCAAGCCACCAACGAACTCCCCCTTGCTATTCCTACAGACAACTCCTATCCCTACACAGCCATCAGTCAATTGGAATGCATCATCAGAATTGAACTTCACAGAACCAACTGCAGGCGGTAACCATGTCAAGTTTCGGATCACCTTTTCTGCATATACTTTTTTGGAGCTAACATCCCCATTTTCTTTTGATTTCCAAAACTCATCCACCTGTGTAATAACCATTCTTACCACCACATTAGCATCCGGCCAATCCCCATTAAACACCCAACTACATCGCCTCTTCAAAATCCACCAACACGTTGTAGCGAACAATGACTTGCCATAGTTATCTAACAACCCCATGCCGCCTAACATGTCACATAGGCAATCCTCACAACGTTTTATATCCCATTTACTAAATCTAAGTCCCAGCGGACTGCCAAACCAACAAAGCTTGGTCCAAGGACACAAGAATAACAAATGTTCAATCATTTCTTTTTCAATTAAACAGATCGGACAAAGGGGATCTAAACACATTTCCTTCTAAACAAGGCTTCTCTTGTTGCTACAGCCCCTACACCTATTCTCCATAAGGATTGCAGAATTTTTCAGGGTACTACAACCCTCCAAATATTCTTCCATAAGGCACAAGGGGCAGAGATAGACGTACCTGGGTCCCTCAAAATAACCACATCCTCACAAGCCCGTGCCACCGATTAGCCAGATTTGACTATATACCGTCGATCTCTGTTTGCAAGCCATACCGCCACATCAATACGAGCATTAGGTGCAATGAGAGTTTTCATGATAAGATATTTTGCCTCCCAGCTGATTCTAGAAGCAATAGCACTCAGATCCCGGCTACCATTCTTAATAAGATCCACAACTCTCAGCCTACTGTCCTCAACTGTCATGTTGTCGTTTTTTCAGGATACGATCAGGCAACCCTTGGATCCAAGGCTCATTCCAAACACTGATGTCTTTCCCATTGCTAACTTTCCAGTATACATTTTTATGCAACAGGTCCCGCCGGTCCAGTAAACTTGACCAACCCCAAGAGGCATGGTTCCCTTTCTCCGCGCTGAGAAAAGTTCCCCTTGGAAAATAGATTCCTTTTAGCATCTTACACCAGAGATCACTGGGCTGCTGTAGCAACGTCCAGGCTGTTTTTGCTAATAGAGCTTTATTGAAGCATAGCAAGTCTCGAAACCCCATACCTCCCTCAAATTTCCGCCGAGTTAGGGACTTCCAATTTTTCCAATGCATCGATCTTAAATCACATTTCTGCCCCCACCAGAAATTAGAGATTAAGCTATCAATCTCCATACATGATTTCTTGGGGAAAAGGAAACACATCATGGGATACATAGGAATAGCATTAGCCACCGCCTCGATTATAACTTCCTTACCAGCATAAGTGAGTAGTTTTTTATGGAAATTATGCCCTAGGGGCAAGTCATTGTACTTTAAACGTAAATGTCATTTAAAGTATTCTTCATTTAGTTATCATTTTCATTTTCATGTTTATAGTTATCATTCGTATCTCCATATCTCATTGATTATCCTAAATGTCCTTGGTCAGTCATCTACGCGGGAGCGAAGATGAAATAAGACCAGTATGACTTTGATGAGGTATGGAGATACAAATCAAATTCATAAGCACTTATAAAAGTACAAGGTGCTGGACCGACCCACTAAGAGAAAGCTGTATGGATTAAGTCATAAGATTTTCTCATGTATAACCGCGTCACAATGCCCTTTGACCTAAGATCATCATGGATTCCTACATGATGAGTCGTTGATCTTTGACCTAGTCAAGAGTCACCTTTGACCGAGTGATGATAAAGGCTTAGAAATTTTATTATATCTGTTTTAATTTTTTAAAAAAAAAATAATCAGAATCTTTTAAAATATTACTACATTTTAAATCATTTTGAGTCGATGCGTGGATGCACTGCGCGCTTATACATGAGGAAAAATATTGATTAAATATATCACTTTTTTTTGGTAAAGAAATACTTTTAAGAAATTTTAAAAGGTTTGTTTAAACTTTTAAGGTAATAAGAATCGAAAAAACAAGATAAGACTTCAAATAAACTGAAATAACAAGACATGTGATGAAATCAAAGAAAATATTATAAAAACTGAAAATCGCATGTGATGAAATCAAAGAAAATATTATAAAAACTGAAAATCGATATAAAAGTAAATCATTTTTAAAAATTAATCTTCTAGTTCATACAATTTTGATTTGATGTAACTTAGTCCCTGAATTTTGACTCATTGCAACTCGGTTCTTATAATTTTAACAATTTTATAATTTAGTCCCTAGAGACCAAAAAAATTAATATTCCCTTAATTAAAATATCATTCCTTTCTTCTCAAGAAATTAATAATATGAGTTTTATCTAATTAAAATGTTTAAGGCTTAAAAATGCGAGTCCACTCGTATTCGTGCCGGTCACCCCTTTAGGTTTTAAGACGTGACAATAACCACAAAATGTTCACTGGTAAAATTGAATACAATTTAAAATGCTCAGTAGGATCCAAATGGGAAAGAAATCTTGCTCTATTTTGAATGCTCTTTTGCTACAGATTTAATGAATGAGATTACGCCACATGACACCCTTGCGCTGAAAAGAAGAAGTTCAATAACAAATATGTACTAATTAACTACCAGAAATAGGTTTATATAATTCAAAATTATCCACACAAAAAACTTAAATCTTCCCAATCAATAATGCACTAAATATAAAAAGACTCTTTTAAATACTAAAAGTACATTAAAAAAATAATTAAAAATGACTTAATTGAGACAAATATGATATTTAAACTTCTTCCTCCTAGTACGTTGCTTGATAGTTGAGTATTGTATATGATGGTTTCTCTCACTCGACGCTGTGATGCATATCAATGTGACTCACAATCACATTCAGTTGTTGTAATAAATCTGGGAAATATCCAACGACGGCATTGCAGGGGAATATCTGGATGTGTCCAAATAGTAGTAATTCCATTTTTGAGCGAATAGATACCAACAGCATGATGAAACCAACTCTTGAAACATATTTTGTTGCTTTTAAAAATATCGGAAGGGGAACAATTTTTAACATCAATAATCTCAGAATTGGAGTCATCCAATAATATAATCTGATCTCCCAAATCTTCCATCCTCACGAGCTCATCCCCATCATGTACTACCTTAAAGACCTCAAATACACAAATTCCACCATCTATATCTTGATATTCCATCACAATGAACATATTATCTCCTTTAGAATCCTCCACTAGATGTGCTTCTCGTACGATTATGTTAAATAATGAATGATTAATAACATTTTTATATTCTATAACCCCCACAGGAAAAAGCCTCAAATCATCATCGCCAACTTCAAATATGTCAACCGTCTGTAATGTCCTCTCTCTCATAGCATACAACTTTTCACGGTGAAATGTTACATGAACATAATACGATTCATCTCGATGATGATGCTCATGAGCTTTCCATGTACCGGCTCCATTAGTCTTGCACAAAGCCAAATCCCAATATTCATCAATAATTGCAATCATAAGAGGCCTCATAGATTTACATAATGATAATGCAAAAGCTTGAGCATAGACGAACCCTTTGAATTCAGGTATAACCATGGTGGACAAAGGGGGAGATCAATTTGAACATCGATGAAGAGATTCACAAGTTGGATTAAGTTGTTGCGAGAATAGTGAACATAAAACCATCCTTTAGAGTATCCAAGAATGTCTGGTTCAGAATATTTGAATGGTCTTGTTCCTATTTGATAACATGTAACTTGGTTGTCAAATGTTGTTTCAAAGAGCGATGATGAGTTGTTAGTGAGACGAATAAGCCATGGAGTGTCCTTAAGTGCTATAAGGTTTACTCGTTCGTAAACCAAAGAATGAGCTAATTTACAAACTCTAGCAAATCGAAATTGATCTTTCATTGATAATCTATAAAACAGGGTGTCAACAATATCTCTTGGAAGCTCACCAAAGAGTCTTTTATCCCTTCTCAATTCAGATAATTGCTTTGAATCTTCCATATTCCTAAGTTAAACAAACAACAATCATCAATCAATCAATAAAAAAGTATAAAATTTAGGGTTTATGTACATCTAACACCTCATCATTATAAACAAATAAAAGTATAAAATTTAAGATTAAAGTGCATCCAACTATCCATAGCTCTAAAATATTTAGTGGTATAGTTTTACTCTTAAAATTTTAAAAATAGATCAATTTCACCCCTTTCGATCTCCAACTCTCTGTTATCTCTTGCCGGCCAAGAGGAAAAAGAAAGCCATCCTTCCTTATCAAACCCTCCGTCCTTTTTCTCGCCGGAGAAAATTCAGAATTCAATCCACCACCGCCACCATCATCAAGTTCTACTTCTTGAGATAACGACTGAATCTGAAGGAGATTAGGATGGATTGAGGCTCTCTCTGAAATTTCTTGACGGTGAGAAAGGTGGGATTAAGAGAAAATGATTTTTTTAACATCTGTTATTAGGTTTAGCCGTTTGAGGGATAGAATTGCACCAATGAAAAGAAGTTACGTACCTGTTGCGAAGTAAAATCCTGTTGATCGAGTGTATGTTGATAGGCAGTTGTCTCTCTATTTATAGGGCGAAACCTAATTAAGATGAGTTCTATTCCTTATCAGTTATCACAATTAAGAAGATAAAGTAATAAAACTAGATAATTTTCAATTATTTCGAATCTTATCAGAATAAATAAAATAAAATTATGATATTTAAATTCTAACAGACGACCAAAGATTTCATTCTAGTTTATCTTAATTTATATTTTTAGTTTATTTATTGATTTTAGCTCAAGATATTATTCCGGTTCGATAATTTAGGTATAAAATATCTACTCAATTGTTTAAACTTTTTAAGTAAAAAAAATACTTTAAAGAGATGTTAGTATATCTGTTTCAATTTTTTAAAATAATCCGTATCTTTAAAAAATTACATTATAAATAATTTTAAATCGATGCTTTTAAGCGGATGCGCCGAGCGCTTACATATGAAAAAAAACATTGATTAAATATTTGGGAAAATTCCATTTAATTACCTTTTGAAATTATAAAACCCCCAGAAGTTTGTTGAATTTGTAAAAAGACTGAGAGGTACCAATGACCTATGAAGAATATGCAAATTCGCGTGAAATTAACCTTTTGCCCTTAGTTTTAAATAAATAAAAAAAATTAAAAAATCTCCAACCCCCACCACCGCCGGCCACCACCACCGCCGGTGGCGGCCGGTCGACCACCACCACCACCCCCAGGCGGCCGGTCGCCGGTGGTGGTGGCCGGCCGGCCGCCGGCCGCCGGGGGGTGGTGGTGGTGGTGGTCGGCCGGCCACCGGCGGTGGTGGTGGTGGTGGAGGTTGGGGGTTTTTTATTTTTTTTAATTTATTTAAAATTAAGGGTAAAAAGGTAATTTCACGCGAATTTGCATATCTTTCATAGGTCCTTGTTACCTCTCAGTCTTTTTACAAATTCAACAGATTTCTGGGAGTTTTACAATTTCAAAAGGTATTTAAATGGAATTTTCTCTAAATATTTTAAAATGCCAAATAAACCTTAATTTTTTTTAGAGTGACGGGTGTACCTTAAACATAAAATTTATTCTAGTAATATTCTTCTCTCTCTCTCTTTATATATATATATATAGACACACTAATATTCGATAAATAACAAATTATCATGATATTTTTATCTTAGCATTCTTTTTTATGAATTATTTTAATAGTCTTCATAATTTTTTAATTAAAATGATATTTATACTTTTTATTTTAATTCTGATTTTATTTATTTTTATAATTATAAAATTTCAATTTGAATTATTAATTTATTTAATTTTATTCATTTATTAGGCATCTAACTAAAAATTTGTTGAAATTATAAGGACCTGCATATTGATTATCCTTAGTTTATTCATTAATTTTCATATAAGATGACTTTAAATATTATTTCCATTTTAGATAATTTTTGGTATAATATATCTGCTACCCATCGGAAAAAAAGGTATAAAATATATGGTAGTTTGCTTAAGGAATTTTTTTTTTTTTTGGAATAACATATTCGTTTTACGGAATCTTATTTTATTTGTTTCAATTTTTTAAAATAATCAGAATCTTTACAAAAAAATTATATTTTATATTGCTTTGAGTAGATGCTTCTGAGCAAAAAAAAGAGTAGATGCTTCATGCTTACCTGAAAGATATCAGCGGGTCCAAGGGATAGATCCCCTTATTTCGGATCCAACGCGTTGCCCCACCTCCTGGGCTTCACCAAGTCGTCAATAGTTGTGGATTGGCGAGTTCTTGGGCCGCAATTATTAGGCACTCACTGTTGGGCCTTTTTAGTGTAGCTCGTTTTATCTATGGGCTCGAGTTTGTAATTTAAGCTGCATTAATGCTTCTAGTCTTGATTCTTGTTTTTGTAGGCCAACACTTCTAATCTTGATTCTTAGCAGCTTCCTTACGTCCGATCCTAATTATAAGACAATATTTGGGAGTTGGTTTTGGTCTTAATTATAGGACAACATTCTAATAATTGTCAATTTTTTCCTAAAATACCCCTATTTTATTCTTCATAACTTGACCTGATATTAAGTTGCCTGCATGATACAGCTCATTGAGTGCCTTTAATATTAGTTTGGAAACCTAAACATAGTTTTACAAAGCCAGTTTTTCATTAAAGGACTACAAAACCAGTTTTTCATTAACGGGTTGTTTACTTGGAGAGGGGTGTCTCCACTAGACCACTAACCATCTTCTTCATTTATTGTCTCAATCATTAAATTATGTTTTGATGAGTGTGATTTAATACCATGCAATAATATTATAATTGTAGATTTTTAATATTAAATCTCACACAATAAAACATGATCTAATAGTTGAGATATTAAGTGAAGAGCATGGTAGTTAAAAACTCGTTTTATTACTACGATTTTTTCGTTTTTACGATTTTTTTCATTCAAACGATTTTACTAATTTTCCAAACGCTTTTGTGTTTTTACGATTTTTTTACGTTTTTACTACGTTACGATTTTACGTTTTACGATTTTTCATTTTCCTTCCGTTTTCAGGTAAAATCTACGTTTTCGCTACCATGGTGAAGAGGGAGTTAGTGGAGACACTCCTTTCTTGTGTTGACTTACTTTTGCTCCACCCATTGCAATTCTAACCAATGTACAAAATAAATAAAATAAAATGTTTTCTTAAAAAAATTTGTTTTTGACTTTGTACGTTGATTATAATTTTCATTCGGGCAGAATATTTTTTAAATAAATCTGTTAAACAAAAACCGGTATAAAAGGACCAACACCATTTTACTTTATTTTTAACATTGGTCACAACTTTTGCATAGGTGATTGGTCGGTGTGAATAAATTTGCTCCACAACACTTTTTTCTTTTCTAAAATATCCATATACATTTGATCATTTATTTATATTTTTTTTGGGAAAATCCACCCCAGGGCCCAATACGGTCCAAAGAACATTCACATATCAGAAAAGGCTCTAAGGCATTTATGGGTATTAAGTTACAATACGAAATTACATTGATGCCCTGGGATTAAAAAAAAAAGGGAAGGTCTTCATATTCACCTTCTCCTTCTTCCTCCACTCTACATAGACATGAGAAATTTAAATTGGAGCGCGACAGAACCAGGAAGGAAAGCTCAGATCTTCATCTTTCACTCCCTTCACCTCCGTCACTGACAACCTCCGTTCTCACCTCCATCGTAGTCGGCAAGTGTCGAAGGTGCGAGATTGAAGTTGAAATATCTAAACAAATTTCCTAGGCGAGTGATTATTGTTTGATTGGGGAATGCCTGTGGTCCTAAATAAGTTACTTAATCATACTACCTCCGGTCCTAATTATAGGACTAGATTGACGTTTTTTGAAGAGATTAAGGAAGCTAAATAAGTTATTTAATTATATCATATATTATGTATCCTTAGATTATATATTAGTTTATTAGTCAAATTAATTAGTTTGGAGAGAATAATAAAAATACTTTGAAGTAATTTAATTAGTTTCCTCAATCTTTTCGAAAAAGTAAACTTGATCTTATAATTAGGATCGGAGGTAGTATTTTATAAATCTGACTTGTAAATCATATTTTTTTAAAAAAGTGACAAAGATGTCACGTAGACAATTCACGTCAACATAATGAGACCAACTAATGTTTGACCGTTAGAGCTGTTAACTGAGGGGCAATATTGAGACAAAAACAAACTTCTAGGGCAAAATTGCTCCTAAGCGTGTATTTCCAGGGCAAAATTGCTATTTAAAAAAGTGACAAAGATGCCACATAGACAATCCACGTCAGCATAATGCGATCAACTAACGTTTGACCGTTAGGGCTATTAACGAAGGGGCAACATTACTATGTTTTTAGACTTCCGGGGCAAGATTGCTAAAGAAAAAACTTTCAGGGCAAAATTGATACCTAACCCTAATAAATTTATAGTTAAAATTGATATGATGTATTAAAATATCAACCTTCTAAAAATGTTTTCTTACAAGCAAATCAAAATACCTATTACATAATATCAAAAAACCACTCCATTTACCATATCACCCTTTTAGAAAATCAAATTTATTTTTGTAACATCCCAATTTGAAACGCGGATTTTTTTTTTTTCAAATTTTCAATCAGAGTAGAGCAATAGAGCGAAAGAGTAATTGGTTCATAGCCAAAACATTAACCATTGTGTAACATTGTATTGATTTACAGTAATCCTAAGATTCAGAAAATAGACAACAGAAAGAAACAGAAAGGAAATACGTAAAGCGGTAAAGGTTGCTTCTTCTGCAAGTCACTGCTACTGTCTGCCTCGATCCTCGATTCGTGGTCCTCCAGACCCTGAAGCTATAGCTGAGATTCAATTTACCACATTGAATCTCAGGTAACGGTTAACCTCAAGCCCAAATAACACAGTATACAGCTAACAGATATTCTAGAGCTAATAAAACAGTATATCATAAGCATACAACAGATGCATGATCATTATGCTGACAAACATAAGCAAATAGCAGTATGAAAGCCCCACAATGTAAAACAACAATAATTGCCTGCACTATTCACCAGTGCCACGATACTCACTCGTGTCCTCAGCGCTAGGAAAACGTAACGGTGTTACAAGACATAACCCGTATAAAACTGTCTGTATAACGATCTACGAACATATCTTAGATATATATGCATTTAAGCAGCACAAGATTAGTGTTACAGTACGCGTCCGTACCTTCGTTGACGTACGTAGATGTTTCTGGCGGAAACTGTACTTTCTGACGGAAAACAGCGGTTTGTCCGACAGCAGCACGTTGAACAGCGGCACGTTGGAATAACATATTCGTTTTACGGAATCTTAGAGTATTTGTTTCAATTTTTTAAAATAATCAGAATCTTTACAAAAAAAAAATAATATATATTTTATATTGCTTTGAGTAGATGCTTCATGCTTACCTGAAAGATATCAGCGGGTCCAAGGGATAGATCCCCTTATTTCGGATCCAACGCGTTGCCCCACCTCCTGGGCTTCACCAAGTCGTCAATAGTTGTGGATTGGCGAGTTCTTGGGCCGCAATTATTAGGCACTCACTGTTGGGCCTTTTTAGTGTAGCTCGTTTTATCTATGGGCTCGAGTTTGTAATTTAAGCTGCATTAATGCTTCTAGTCTTGATTCTTGTTTTTGTAGGCCTACACTTCTAATCTTGATTCTTAGAAGCTTCCTAACCATAGCAGCTTCCTTACGTATATAGCATATACGTAAATAACAGTTTTTAAGTAAGAAACGTTAAGTTTTGCAACGATTTTTTTTTTCCAAGAAAAAATTGGGGGCTTCTCGTTTCACTATCCCCAACAGTTTTTTTTTTTTTGAATTATAGTTATATAACTAAACAGTTAGAAAAATTTATTTGTTAGTTAATTGGAAATTTTCAAGAAAAATTGATGAGATTAAGTAATTTTAAGCCTAAATACAAGAATGGACCAATAGGAAAATTTTGTAAAAAAATTATATAAAAAAATTATTTTATATATTATTAATTAATTAATTAATTAATTAAAACGAAAATTAATTAAAAATAATAATAAAAGGACCGAAAATCTCAAAGGATAAGGGATAAGGTTTTTTTTGAGATTTTTGATTAAGACATATGAATATTTTATTATATAGTGAATAGTAACATAATAAATAGGAAACGGATCCTATCTAGAAAACCAGGAATAGGTTTTCCAAAGTCAAGATAAAATATTGATCAGTGGATTTTTATCTTGATTAGACTTTTCCTAAGTTGATTAGAAGCCAGTAGAGCATTTTCCTAATAAGACGAAATAGGGAAAAATGCAGATAGTCATATTTTAGGATCTGAAAAAATAAATTCTAACTCAACATATGGGAAAAAGTTGAGAATTTCCTGGACATATTTGGAATCAGTGAATTTTTGTCCAGAGATTGATGATTCCGGAAAGTTCTTCCGTAACTGGCACGTTTCCCTGTAAACTTCAGCAGGACTGTTGAAGCCCTGGATGGAATCAAAAATTATTTTAACTTAGACATTTCTAATGAGTAGGAAAAGGCCTTCAAAGTTGTGATTCTCACATTAATTGATGTGACAAACCACCAACTAAGGGGAGAGGACGGTTTGGACAAGTGGCCTGGTGAGGATCGTGACACCTAGCAGAGGTGCGATCCGACGGTGGAGATTAAAGGAGGAAAAGTGCGAATTTGCCCCTGGAATTTAGCTATAAATAGCCTCATTTGCTTCTTGAAAATTCACACCATTGCAAAAGAGCAATCTTAGAGAGAAGTTAGAGAGAGGAGCTCTGGAGAGGGAAGGAGTCCGGGGATTTTGCAAATGAAGCTCTGGGTAATTTTAGGTCTTTAGTCTTTAATTCTTTCGGTAGTTTTAGTAGTAATGCTAGATAGATATTTAGTTTTATTTTAAGTATTAAATTCGAAAATCATGGTGGGGTCGGAGTTCTGGAAAAATTTTGGAAAGTCGGAGCCAAAGTAACGAAGTGCTGGCGAAATTCCGCCGATTAGGGGTATAGGGGCAAAATGGTAATTTTTACCTAAAATGCCAGTTATAATGCCAAATCACTAATGAAAGTGATATTACTCTTATAGGATATCAGAAACTCTGATCTGCTGCCGTTACGCTACCAGACGTGCCGCTGTTTCACGTTTTTCCGTAAAAAGTACGTTTTCCGCCAGAAGTACCTAACATCATCAACGGAGGTACGTTCGCGTACTGTAACACTAGCTCTGATGATTATTGAATGCATATATGTGATGATATGTTGTGTGAATAGTTTGATGCCGAAGGCAATGCTAGTCTATGTGGGTAAGCCAAATAGTCGCCGTAAAGTCGGTGAGGCCCCCATGATAGACACTTACTTGGTCATTCTATTCAGTGCTATATGCACCGTGTCTATGGAACCGTACTTAGATGCACCGTGTCTATGGAACCGTACTTAGATGCACTGTGTCTATGGAACCGTACTTAGACGCACTGTGATCAAGGAACCGTACTTGGATCACTATTACAGTTTTTACGGGTTATTGTTATGATAATGCTGTATTGTTTTACTATATGGATCATTGTTGTGATTCTAGAAATATCTGTTACGCATATGTTGTTTATAAGCATGAGGTTAACCGTTACCTGAGATCCAATGTGGTAAATTGGATCTCAGCTATAGCTTCAAGGTCCGGAGGACTGGAGGGCCGAGGAGAGAAGCGAGCAGGCCACGTAGAAGATCCAGTTGAAGATTTCTTTCTGTTGTATTATACTTTTGAACCACACGTTTGTGTACCGCTGTTGTATCCAGTCAGACTTACGACATTTTATACATACATGTCAGTTACTCAATCGCTCCGATGCTCTACTCTGATTATTTAAAATGATACTCTGATGAAAAAAAAAATTATACTGCTTTTGGATATTGGGATGTTACAGATATACAAATTCGAATAAAATTATCCTTTTGCCATTAGTTTTAAATAAATTAAAACAAATAAAAATGCCCTCGCCCGAGTGGCTACCGACGAGGGGGGTGGGGTTTTGTTTTAAAAAAAAATATATTCTTTGAATGTGTTAGGGGTGCAAGTAGCCCACAAGTTGGCCACTTGGTTACTTAAATATATATATATATATATATATATATATATATATATATATATATATATATATATATATATATATATATATATATATATTTGTTAGTGTGTGTATATATATATTCTTCTTAATATTTTTTCAACGGTATTTACAAAACTTGCAACAGTATTTACAAATCTTGTAACGTCATTTACAAATTTAGCAACGCCATTTACACCTTTTTTTTCAAGTTTACATTTTTTTTTTCTATTTTAATGCCTTTGAGTGAAAAAAAAAATGCACATTTACAAAACTTGTAACGATATTTACAAATCCTGTAATGTCATTTACAACGTTTTTTTTTCAAGTTTACATCTTTTTTCTCTTAGCCTTTGAGTGGGGGGATATCATTATCGCAAAACTTGCAACGATATTTATAAATCCTGTAACGCCGTTTTTTTCAAGTTTATATTTCTTTCCTCTTTAATGCCTTTGAGTGAAAAAAATATATATATGCATATTTACAAAACTTGTAACGGTATTTACAAATCTTACAATGTCACTTACAAATTTAGCAATGGCATTTACAACGTTTTTTCAAATTTTACTTTCTTTGCATCTTTAATGCTTCGACTGAAAAAACAAAAACAAAAAAAGATGAAATTTAAGATTAAAGTGCATCCAACTATCCATAGCTCTAAAATATTTAGTGGTATAATTTTACTCTTAAAATTTTAAAAATAGATCAATTTCACCCCATTCTCCAACTCTCTGTAGTTTGCTTAAGATTTTTTTTTTTTTTGGAATAACATATTCGTTTTACGGAATCTTAGCGTATTTGTTTCAATTTTTAAAATAATCAGAATCTTTACAAAAAAATTATATTTTATATTGCTTTGAGTAGATGCTTCTGAGCAAAAAAAAAAGAGTAGATGCTTCATGCTTACCTGAAAGATATCATTGGGGGCTTCTGAGCATATACGTAAATAACAGTTTTTAAGTAAGAAACGTTGAGTTTTGCAACGATTTTTTTTCCAAGAAAAAATTGGGGGCTTCTCGTTTCACTATCCCCAACAGTTTTTTTGAATTATAGTTATAACTAAACAGTTAGAACACATGAGCCTCACATTTTCTTGATTCTCCTCTCTCTCGATAATGGCTTTCAATGTGATCGAGAATGCCGCTACGGCTAGTCACCGCTCATTCACCGTCAACTATGACGGCACTAGCATTTCCGTTACTCTAGCTAATACAGCCGCCGCTGTCGCACGCTGGATCAGCGAGACAAAGCCCTTACAAGTACAATTCCCGGGCAAATTCGTGGTTGGTCTTGGCGTTCAATGGACTCCCGGCTACAGAGCACCGGCAGACACATTGCAACTGTGCGTGGGAAAAAGATGTCTGGTGTACCAGCTGTGTCATCCTGGCAATGTGCCGGGCTCTCTCCGGCGATTCCTCATGGACCCTGGTAATACATTTGTTGGCTTCTGGAACAATAGGGACCGGCGGAAGCTGGAGATTTCGACGCGTGGCCTGGAGATGTTTAGGAATCCTCTGGATATGAGGAAGTATGTGAAAACGGATGACGGTGAGAATCTCGGACGGCTACCATCGAGAGGATTGTGGAAGAATATTTTGGCATTTCGGAGTGCCAATCGGCCGACAGATCAATATGAGCCATTGGGGTAACGAATATCTCACAGTTATCGTGTCATGCAAGTAACTCTGGATGCTCATTTTGCATTCATCATAGGGAAAAATGTTGGCGCATGGGCATTCTATTAAGTAAGTCATTAACCAGTTTTGTAATGTTTCGTGTTGATCAGTAGTTTTGTAATGATTGAAGCAGAACTTTTTTCGGTTTTTGGACCCTGGATTTTCTAGAGTAGTTCCTCCATATCCAATGGTTATATAGTACCATTTCTCAAGTTCTGTTTATGTTTGTTTTACTTTGTAATCATTGTTAGTTCTTATAGGTTAATCAAATTTTAGTTTTGATCTTTGTGGTTATAAATCATTGGTTTTAGTTAATATGGGTTTGTAATATTTGGTCTAAGCTTAATGATAGACACTACACACCTTTAATGAGTGCTGATTTTGATTTTGATTTTGATTTTTTTTTTAATATGGAATCATATCAAGTCTTTATAAAATAGGGACTAAAATCAATTATTTGAAACTACATGGACCAAAATAAAAATTCAACCAATAAGACCAACAATAAATCCATTCTTGAAATGCAGCACCAAACCATTTATATCCTCTGCGCAGAAGTAATCATACTAATATATGTATGTATTTCCTTTGGTCCTAAATATTAGACCAAATTGACTTTTTTTTTAAAGAAAGGTAAATATATTACTTGATCATAGTATATGTTATGTATAATTATATTTTATATTAATTTCTAAGTCAGAAAAAATAGTTTGGAGAAAAAACAGTCAACAAAAATACATTAAAATAATTTATTTATCTTTTTAATCTTTCTAAAAAGTCAATTGGATTTTATATTTAGGACCGAAGGTAGTATCACATAAGAAACTAGTAATAAGTTGTTGGTTAAAATTGTAAACAGTCTCACCTAGTAAGGAGGATAATACAGATTTAAATATCAAGAAGTACACTTGTTTTCACAGTGATTTGTGGTCATTCTGTCTTCCACACCCCAAAAAGATCACATATCTCAACCATAAAACTTAAAAAGTAGATCCAACCAGAAACAACGAGGAGGAAGAAGGTGTACTGTGATGCCAAAAAGAAATACTTCTCTGGTCTTTAATATAAGACATATTTAGAAAGTTGATTTTGATCCTAAATATAAGATATAGTTTTCATATTTGTTAATCATTTCCTAATTTACCCCTATTGATTCTCCATTGGCTTAACATAATTTAAGAAGAGAGGGAAGAATAAGGGAATTAAAAAAGATGTGTAGGGTGTTTAATGTAAGACATATTATAAGTAACTTAACTAACTTCCTTAATCAAATCAAATTAGGTAAATTTGCCTTATATTAAGGATTGGAGGAGTATATGTATAACCATGAGAAAATAGCCAGATGGCAAAGAGCATACTTGGAATTTTCCTTTCTTTCTTTTTTAATTGGATCATCCGGTATATTATTAGGCTAGCCCTAGGGTTGCTCAAAGACCATACCAAGCAGGGTTTACCCTCAACCCAAGTTCTAGTCTCTGAAATCACCTCAGGTTAGAACCTATTGCCCTAGGTCTAGTCCAGTCTTGGAGAAACCCAATGCCAGATTAGATTGGGTTGAGGATTAGTCTACCAGACCATATTTTTAAAAAAAGGTTTCAGTAATAGAAAAAAATCAGATTGAAGGAACCCACTGAAAAGGTGAATACATCCGCAGTAAACAAAAATACAAAATAGTGGAAAAAATTGAGAAAGAATAAATCAACCAATCAACAATTCATATTGCCTCTAATCCAACCTTTCATAAACGAACTAAGTACATTGAGCTCGATTGTCATTTTGTTCGTGAAAAAGTTCAAGCTGGGCTTATTCGACTTCTTTCCATTCAAAGTGTTAATCAACTTGCAGATATCTTTACCAAGCCTCTTGATCCTCAACCCTTCCATGGTTTTCTCTCTAGGCTTGGCATGATCAACATATATGCTCCAGCTTGTGAGGGGTAATGGAGCAAGTTAAATAAATAGTTTGTTAGTTTGTTAAATATTATTTGTTGCAAATTATATATTTTTTTATATATTATTTGATAGTTTGTTAGATGCAACTAGTCAGTTATAACTAATTAGTGATGTACAATGATGTAGTTCTACTTAGCTACTCTTCTCTATATAAAGAGACCCAATGTACTTACCAAAGTTTATCAATGAGAATACACTTTTTCTCTCCATCCTTATTTTCTCAGTTTATAAAATACATGTTAAGAACAAGTCATCAAATTGATAGATTAACAATAATCTGGCCACAAATCAATCACGTATGCTACAATCCCAGAAGAAAAATACATTTACCATAAAAAGATACAAAGCGATCAAACCTTGGATACGATGTCTTCAACAAGAGCGAGGTGGGTCCGGCAGTGTTTGCTCACCAAAAGCATATAAGAAGATGAAGATTCCTTTAATCCCTCACCAAATCACCTATATGGACAGAACCAACCAAAGAAGGAAGCGACCTAACAGAATAGAACAGAGAAAAAAAAACAGCAGCAAACTTTTGACTGGAGGAGACGAACGTTGGCGGTGAACGGACAGCGATGGTGGCGGTACACGGACAGAAAGTATGAAGGAACAGAGATGAACGAAGGAGGGCTAGGGTCTGGTTCAAAATCATGAAGCTTCCGCGTTATACAGCCCGTGCGATGAGAAAAAGAAATCTGATGGATTTTTTTTTTCTTTTTTAACAAATAAGATATCTTGTGTCTGCACTTGCAAACACCGACACAAGCGTGGCTCTGCCACTACATACACACATATGTAAACAGGGGTGGAGTCATAAATTGCTATTAGGAGGGCGAATATTATAGAATAGAACCCAAACGTTTATAAAATTATATTTCAGCCACAAAAAGGTTTCAATATCTTCATTTTAGTCACTTCATGAAACAATTAGTAGGAATTAAAATGAAAATATTGAAATTAGTATAAAGCTGAAATATAATTTTCTAAAATTTTGAGTTATTTTCTGCAATTTTAGGGTGGGGGCGGGGGCCACCCCTAGCACCCCGCCTCCGCCCCTGCATATGTATATATACATACATATATATACATACACACATATGTATATACACACACATATTCATTTATATCTTCACGTTACATATATTATATCAACTGATCGATACTCATGCGTATACATACTTTAGTATTATGTATCATAATATTATACACCCTTAAATTCGTTATATATTGAGGTTTGGTGAGATCATGATGAGCATAATATTGACATAATACATAACAAGTTCACATAAACAACCATTATATATTGAGTAACACTAACATATATAATGCAATAAAGTATCATGTAAACAATGGTTATATATTCAGTAACATACCTATAACATTATATTTCTATCACAAAACCTGTCATGTATTTAAAATAATGCTAACGCTTTTATTCAAACAACAACTGGTAAGTGTTCAAAAAAAAAACAACAACTGGTACATATAATTGACACACATAACGGTTGTTAAGCATTAACAATGCACTTTTTAAACACATTATTGTTGTTATATTATAACCGATATGTGTCGATTGACATACATAACTGTTGGTGAGTAATAACCGTAATGTATGGAAGTTACTTTTTTAAAAAGGGGGCTACTTTCGATATTCCCTACATACATTTTTACGTAATGAAATAATGTACAAACTTGTATATATATTTACGGTTAAGGTGCAGATTTGCCAACCAACTATTACTCGAGGAGCGTCTAGTACAAATAACAATTGAGGGGACCAAAATTGTCAATCAACAATTAAAAAGTGGAAAAAAAAAACACAATTTGGTGCAAATTTGCCAACAAACTATTACCCCATCACTGTCTTGGTGTCTCCGTCTTCCATTGACTGTCACAGTGTCGGTGACATCGGCGTTTCCAAAGCTTCCATTGTTGTTGGGTGTTCCACTCACCCTCTTGAACTTATCCAGCAGTCCACAGCTTTAGACCGGCATGCACCTTGCACCCTAGTTCCATCTCTCCGATGCCACAAGCAGCAACCGCCGCTGCCACAACGCCTGCTCTCATGGGTCTTATCTCTGTTGGTGTTTGCCTTATTCAACAAGAAGGCTTAACCGCTATTTTCTCCAGCGTTTCCGCCACCGTCCTACGCCAGTGCGTCATATTTTAACTTAGTTGTGGTAGTTGTTTTTTTTAATAGTTATTTGGTGTTTTTTTTCCACTTTTTAATTGTTGATTGACAATTTTGGTCCCCTCAATTGTTATTTATGCCAGATGCTCCTCGGGTAATAGTTGGTTGGTAAATCTGCAGTTTAACCCATATATTTATAGTCATCCATGCATATAACAATAGAGCAAATTAGAATATATTTACAATCATTTATGTTTGTGTGTCCTTCTTAAATACATATATCCTTCTTGAATATATTAAAAATTCGAAGGAATAGGAAATTGTATAAAGCTCAAATAAATAGCGAGAAGTCTAAAGAAGTGTGGCTCACTATTAATATTTTTTATTTATTTATATTAATATTACTGCTCTTACCACGCATCTCTAGAATGTGTATTGCACAATAGGAAATATGTCTATACAAAAATCACATTAGCCGATTAAAGTCTCTACTTGAGAATTTTAGTTTTAATGGTTTATCAATTGGCACTGAATAATGGTGGTGATGTCATGATGTGTGATGAGTGTTTGAGATATATAT
Organism: Acacia pycnantha; assembly: GCA_025563575.1. NCBI lineage: Eukaryota > Viridiplantae > Streptophyta > Magnoliopsida > Fabales > Fabaceae > Acacia > Acacia pycnantha. The sequence goes on along the minus strand of JAMWYP010000363.1, from coordinate 329,194 downwards.
AAAGAAAGTTATCCATAAATATTTGTTCACTAAAATGAAAGGATTTAGTTCTGATCTTCTCTACTAGCTGAGCCTGATTTAAGGTCCTTTTGGATGGGCTTTTTTGATTAAAAAAAAAAGCAATTTTTTAATGCCAAAAGAAATATTTTTTAATTAATTTATATGTTTAGATGATATTTTTTTTAAAAAGCAAAAGTCATAAAAAAAAAGCCAAAAAGCTGTTTTTTTTAAAAGCTCCAATTTGAAGCTTAAAAAAAAGCACTACAAAAAAAACATTTTTTTTAAAAGTCCATCCAAACGGGCCCTTAATATAGGAATAAATAGTATAAGGTCCAAATTACAACCTTAACATAAGAGCCAATTGATTTTTTTTAAGAGATTATAAAAGCTAAATACATTACTTTAAAATATTTATTTTTATGTTTTTTATACCAAAATAATTTGTCTGATTTATAAACCAATATATAATCTAATAAAATACAATATATGCTATAATTAACTAACTTAATTTCTCCATAAAAAACCAACTAGATCTTATATTAAAGACGGGGATAATATTATTTAGGATAAATAAGGAAATTTACTAATTTTGGAGAGAGAAAATAAAATAAGCCGAACAATTATAAATTCAAACTAAAGAAAAGAGGGATCAATTGAGAATGTGTGTAAAACTATAGAAACTAATTGATTTAATTATCCCTTCTTTTTACCAACAATTTCATAAGTGGAATTTATTTAGAATAATATTGATTACAACAAGAAACAAAAAAGAAAAGACAAGTATTGAGGGTCATTCATGGATGAGGAGGGAGGTTCTGTCCTGTGAGGAAAGAATGAATGAGGTAAAGAGCTTCACTGGGCTTGTTGAGTGGAACCAAATGACCTGCTCCTCTCACTGTCACATATGTTAACCCTTCATACTCCACTATCCTTCCTCCCACCTGCATGGTTTTTTTTGTCTTATTTCATGTCAAAATATAAAATTACTCAAGTATTGCCAAAAAGATTGTATTGTCTTCTTTTATCTGCAAAATTAATCTGTTCACTTGATATGATGATCAAGAGAAGGATTTGGACAGCCTGATGAATTCCTTCCAATCTTTAATATAAAAGCTAGTTTGGGGTTGAATTTAGTCCTTAAATATAAGACATCAATCCAATATATCCCAAATTTGTAATATTTTCTTAAACTATCATATTAAAGGGGTTTTCATCAAAGAATAGTTTCCAATAATGACTAATGGGGCATTTTTCCCTAAAATATATATTTTAAAAACCACTAATTCAACTAATTTCATTAATATTTACAAATTAGTTATCTAATTCTTATATATTTAGGATCGAAAAGAATGTGATATCATAAATTAGGATTCTCTCCAACCATATAGTCTGTGCAATTAGAGAGAGGGCACAATTGTGATTGTTACAAAGCAATTAATGCTACTTTGTCAATTTTGCCCATATAATTAATGTTTAAACATGACTCATTGTATTTTTCTCTCTCCTTCAAAGTTAGAAATTTCTTTGAATTTATGATAAATTTAATAAGTTAACTATCATTTCTTACTTCCAATGAATTAGTTGAATGAAGAGACTTATATTGGGGAGTGGGGGAGAAGTATCCTTCCAATTGTACAAATGATTTTAAAACAAATTATCCTCATTTTTTCTGTGATATTTTATATATGAAATGTAGATGTTATTTTGCATTTGGTTACAATCATATTCTTTTTCACTGTAAAATACTTCTATAATAATCAGAAGCTCAAAAGATAACTTCTCAAAATAGCAAGAAATTTCATTTTCCTTTTAGATTTTGATTATTTTCAAAAAAAAAAAAAAAAAACTTAAAAGAACCAAGAGTTGGTAGAGTCTTCCTATTGGCTAAAAAAACCCCAAAAGATAAGAGGTGGACCTGATTATTATGATACCAAGTTCGCCAGCTAGACTTGAGGGGCAATCCAAGAGCCTCAACGCAATATCTTGTCCCTATCACAGGTATTCTGCCATCTGTGTCCCCACTGTCACAATAAAAACAAACCATCAAACATAGCATATTAGACTCATTAATGGAAGTCATGAACAGTATAGAAAGATGATGAGGCAAAAAACAAAGGAGCATTTATTGCAACCATTGCACAGAAACCATGTGACTGTTCCACCGATAAGAAATAATTCCATTGCCATTGTCAACACACAATAAGCCTTAAAAAAAGAAAAGGAAATAGAAAAAAAGAAAAAAATCATATGCCCAATAAGGACTAAGCTTCTCCTTTGATTTGTGTCATGCCCAGTTAAGTGAAGCACAAAGTAGGCCTATTTTATATTAACAAGGAGAGAGTGAGCTTTGAATTAAGAGAGAGGCTTGACACTCCAATAAGTGTATTTTTATGGGCAGATAATGGCCCTAAGTTACAAGTGAGATCAAACCCGTGACCTCCCACTTACAAGGACTTTCATACCATTAGGCTACAAGACTATTGGCAGACTACTTTATATTAACAAGAGGAGAGTAGGAAAAAGTGTTTTTGTTAGCATAAACGCATGCTTTGATGTGTATAGCATGGAGTCTAGTAGAGTTTCATAAGAAACATACCTATAAATCCACACCTTGAGACCACCCTTGATGAGTTTTGTGTAGATGGGAAGGACAGAGAAAACAGTGAAGTTATATGTATTTAATATGGAGTTACTGATAAATGAGAGTCAGATACAGATGAATCAGTATTAGAAAACCCATATTACAAACAAAAGATCATGAATGGAATAGGAGTTCTAGTAGTACTCACCTGCATGTCTTCCATGAATTTCCTCCTTTGACATTAGCATGAAAAGATGACTGAACATCTACCCTATTGAAATATTCTTCTGCATAAGTGGAATAACATGGGTCATAGCCTCCAAAAAGCCTCATCCTTCTCAGTCTATAATCATCTATCCCCTGAAATAATTTTCCCCCCAACAAAGCCAAGAGCTCTTAAATATAAATCATGGGTCATAATTGAAAATTAATGCATTAGCGACATTAACTATCTACCTCAGGAACCATGGAGGAAGTACTATTTAGACGACATGCCGGGGCATAAATGTTGTAAATATCTATTTCCCTGTAGTCTCGGAAGATCAAATTCATGGCCCCATTGCATTCATCAGACCAATAAAATTGCTTGAAATCACAAACATTTTTGCTTTCTCATATTCTTGATCTGATATGACTGCATGGCTCCATGCATATTCCAGAAGGCCTCTATAATCATAATAATTTTCCGTTTCTGGATTCCCCACCTGCATGGTTGAAAGAATATTCGCTCAGAAGGAAATACGATCATCTGGGTTGTAGAGTCTCCAAGATTTGCTTCTTCTTCTTCTCACAGTTGAGGAGATTTACTTACAATAAAACCTTTAAGATTGATAAATGAGTTTTTGCTTCTATCTTTGTTTCGATCAAAGATGAGTTCTGCCAGCTGAGGGATATAGTGGCCTGCAAAATGTGGACAATAGAAGTTGCAAGAACACACTTAAACCTAAATGGGATTTAGATCTTTTCATGTAAGATGATGTCATATGAGGAGAAAGATAGATACAAGAGAATTCATTGTAAAAGAACAAGAAAGAGAAAATACAGATGCTTGAATCTGAATCAGACACAGAAATATTACATTGAGATTGAAGTTTGAGGTTTAGCACTTACCGGCATAACTCTCTCCTGATATAAAGAAATCTTGAGATTTAAACTGTGGGAACTTTTGCAGCCAATTTAGCAAGAAATTGTAGGCATCCTCAGCTGATTCAAGTAGAGATTTACAGATGAGTAATTTTGTCCCATTTAGTGAGCATAGGTAAATTTAAAATACAGTAAAAGGAAACTGACCCACAAAGCTATCCTCTAATATGGTGAGATCAGAAGATGTGTTGGTGTAAGAAAAACCAACTCCCACTGGTGACTCCACAAATAACAAATTTGCCTCTGCCAAAGGTTTAACATTTTGAAACTGGGTCAGAATACATCATTTGCTCCTTTTTTTTCGCAGCATTTATTAGCATAGAACATATTAAGAAATGATGCAATCAATATATAGATATGTCATTGACTAAAGAAGGAAAAAAAGATAATGAACCTTGATTCCATGAATAGGGATTGAATTGCAGTCCTCCACCATTTTTGCTGACTGTAAGAGGTCCTATTTCAACAACCGCACCATATCCAATTGAGGAGCATCCAGGTCCTTCATTTGCAAAAACCGAACCACACATCAGACCGACGACAAGGAGAAGAAAATAGGAGAAACTAGACTATATGATAGAAATCAACCTCCATTAAGCCAAAGAAGGAGAGGCTTCTTGGATGGTTCAGATTGAGCTTCAAAGAACCAGTAGAAAAGAGCCCTCCCATGAGCTTCATTGACAGTGATATAACCTGAAAATTGTGAGATTGAAGGGCTTGAAGGTTGTCCAGGAAGAGTAATTACCCTATCAAGTTCATGAGATCCTACTTTTATTTCTGATGCTTTAATGAATGGGATAGCTAAAATGCAGAAACAAAGGGACAGAAGACAGAGAATAATACTCATAACTGCAACTAAACTAGACAAATTTACTCCAAGGTCCAAGCAGAGCATTTAATACTGCATTTTCATACAAGGTAGTGAGTACAAATATAAAGTGCTAACAAGTGGGCCCCGTGACATCACTTATTTTTGTAGTGGTTCCATCCACTAAAAGAATCAACCTCAGCCACATAAGGAAAACTTACTGTTCCACAAAAAAAAAAAATGTCAGAAGCAGAACCACTGAATGATTCAATAAATTTCTTACATGATCATGTGTTCTTCTGCCATTGCTGTTGTCAAACCACCATTTTTAGATGAAATCTTCATTCCCATCTCCATAAGTTGTTCTTGCTTTAATTTCACCTTTTTTTATGAATTTAATTTTATCTTTTATATCAGCAGGTACATGTACCAACTTATCCTTCAACAAGATAATTTAAATAACTTTTTTCATCCACTATTTTAATATTTAAATCTCGTTGAAACGTGTGTGAAGAAAGATCGATATAAAATATAAATCAACATCATTATCAACATCAAAAACGACATATCAATATAAAATACAATTCATATTGAACTTCATACATTGGGTAGAAAAGCGTGTCTAGTTTTTTTTACCAGAGAAAATGTGTCTAGTTGAAAGAATAAAAAAGTTACAATAAAACTAAATAAAATATACAAATAAAAACTGAAAGAAAAATATGTGAACAGGACAAATTAGCAATTAAAGATCATGTGATAAGAATCATAAGCTAAAGACAATATGATACCCAACCGCTCTAAAGCAACCTATGAAAATAGTAAATGAAGTCAAACAACCAGAATATAACATTAATATTTTCCCCCCTTGTTCACATCAGATCTACCCAAAAACTTGATAACATGTGAGCCCACTTGCGGTACTACAGTGTTGACCACAAGAAGCAAGAGATGATGAATATCACTACTATTCTTCAGATTCCACAAAAATAAGGCCACGAGATTTATAATTACATTTGGTATTTTGTATGTCAGTAATAAGCGTAGTGGGGGATGGTTACCTGAACCTTATCATCTGACCTTTTGGACTGACTCCCTGGTTTCTGCGCAAATCTAAGATGAGTTTTTTGACGAATCTGCAGCTGCGCATTTTATCGAACACATTGTGGGTGTTTGTTTATGGTTTTAATCATTTCATACACATCGTGCGGCACTAACTAGGATTAGGGTTTGAAGAGAAATTGCCAAAAACTTATCCTCTCGATGTTGTTGGAACTGGAGGTCACTAAAAGTTGGGAACCCAATGATTCTTCCATGGGAGCGTACATTTGAATTCATCATTAGTGGCCTGGCCTGGGTTGGTTGTTATGAGCGTTGACTTAAAAGCTATCTGACTTTAAAAAACCTCGGTAGGAAAAAAATCAGATTATAGATAATGATTTGTGTTTGGATTGATGATGGTAGAAGTGGCGGGGCCCACGTCAAAAAGTTGAGAGCGTTTTGGAAAAAGTAAGGTTCTGAAGCTTTTTCATTAACTGACTTCTTGAGCTTTTTTGACTTAAAGTTAAGCCAACGCTCTGGGCAATCCAAACAGGACTCGTTGAGCTTTTTTCCTCACTGGTTGGTTGGCTTAAAAGTCACCAAAAATTTTACACATTAACGCTGATAAAAAAGCCAACCCAAACATGCCCCAGTCTCAGAGAAAAAGCTGGCTCAGAAATTGTATGGAGCAAACAAGAAATCACCAATGCGGGGGAATTGGGAAAACCACTAAAGTAATAACTTTTAACAAAAATTGTACCCAAATAAAAACACTTCTAAAAATATATATCGGAGTAATACTAACGCCACTAATGACGTCAGAAAGTCTGACACCACTGGGTAATGGCGTAAGACTATTTCACGCCACTAGTGGCGTGAGGCATGATAAAGCATCACGACACAGGAGTGGCCTGATGTTTTATCACGCCACATAGTGGCGTGATTTAAAAAAAAGTATTTAAAATTATAAATAATAATTCTAATTAATTATAAATAATAAAAAGAGTAAATAATAATTTTAATTAATAATTAAGAGAATTAAAATATCTAAAATTTATTATAAACTTTAGGAACAAGACTAATTAGTAAATTAATTAATTAGTCAATTTATTACAAACCTTAAGATAGATGACTAATTATTTAATATCTTGTACATTAACAATTTGATATATAAAGTACCCTAAGATAGATAAGATAAGCTTAAATAGAGAATAATAATTAGTCAAATAATTAATTCACTATTGAGAGTTATTGAGAGTGGGAGATTCTTGGGAAAAGCACCGTTGTAGCAACTTTTAACAAAATTTATACCTAATTAGTCAACTAATTCCAAATTGTTTCAATTAGTTATTTTTTTTAATAATTATTTAAAATTACTATATTGCACAAAGTTTATGTTACCATTAATATCACTTTTGTAGAAAAACAGTTAAAAGTCATTGCGCTGCCTCATCATAACTGTCACGCTACCTCACCGAGGATCGTTCAATGACGATGGTTGTGATGGTGGAGAAAACAATAATGTCGGTGTGGTGATGGCAGAGGTGGTAGGAGGAGGTAGTGGTGGCAAGGGTGGTGATGGCATGTGGTAACAGCGACAACGGTAAAGGAGGAGGTAGGGGAGGTGTAGCAACAGTGGAAGTGGTGGCAGTGGTGGAGGAGGAGATAGGGGCGGCAATGGTTACTATCATGGCAGCGGTAAAGCCGACGGCAATAATGGAGGTGGTGGCGGCGGAGAAGGAGAAGATAGTGGTGGTTGCGGTAGTAATGGTAGGTGGTGGCAAAAACAACGATGAAGGAAGAAGTAGCGATAGTGGTTGTCATGGCGGCGACAATGGAAATGGTGAAGGTGCCGCCGGCAGGGGGTGGTGGGAGAGGAGGAAGTTGTGGCACATGTTGTGGCGAGACGTGGCATGACAGGTGAAATGAGACAAGTAAAACAGAGACAAATAAAAATAAAAGGTAAATTTGACTTCTTCAACTTTACAATAGGGGTGGTAATGTGGATTTATAGGAGGGAGGTATAAATGAAGATTACCAAATTTTTTTATAATTATCATTTCCATAGTAAACCCTATTATCATGCTAAGAGCACTTAAACATTCTTCTCTTAGTAATGCAATCATGATTATCATTACATGCATGGAATGGGGTTGAATCAAACCGAAGGTCAACAAATTAAACATTCATTTCTTCAGCCACCCCCTCAAATCATATCACATGAATGTGGTCATTCAAGATATTCATGATCTACTCTGGGGACTTCGTTTCTTTTAGAATATGTAACATTGCTTTTAATTTCTTAGCTAGGCTTAATCTTTTGCATCTTAGTTCTGTTTCTTTTGCAACTATGTAAGATTTGATAATGCTTTATACGCATAACATTTTGTCCTTTTAAAAATAATACTTCTTAATTTTAATTTTATTAATTTTAACTAAATTACACAAAATTTCCCTAAACTTTAAATTGTATACAATATCCCCTTTAACATTTAAAATGTAATAATAAACCTCCATGTGATTTTAATTTTGTGCGTTTAACCTCAATTATCAATCAATTATATGCTCTTAAATTTTGTTTTCATGTACATGTAATCCCTCTGACTTTTTCCCCCCGGAAAGATTCAAGAACCTAAATAATGCGAGGTTGATAGGGAAGTTCTTTTATATTGTTTTCCTTCAAAACTTAATTACCAAGAAGGAAGAAACCAAGGAAGCATAAACTCCTATAAAATATCCCACTCTTTTTTCAAAAGTATATTAGAAAATCCCATTCCAAAGGGGAAAACAACAAATATCAATTTGAACTTGGACCATGGAATTTGAATATTTGATATTGATAACGACTTACATTAATTAATATAATTTATTCTTTCTTCTACATTATCACCAAACCAAATGGTCAATGCTTCTCAGTCTTATTACTTCAAATTCAAAAAGATTATTACTCCCACTGGTTCAAAATATAAGATAAGTTGATTTTTTTTAAAGATTAAATAAACTAAATAAGTTATTTAATCATATCATATGTTGTGTATCTTTGTATTATATATCGATTTATAAATTAAGTAAAATAGTTTGGAGAAAAAATGATAAATATAAATACTTTAAAATAATTTAATTAACTTCATTAATCTCTCCATAAAAATTGACTATGTTTTATATTTAGGATCGAGAGGAGTATTAATTACTAGTGTTATAGGCCTTGTCCATGTGAAATAGTCATCATTAAAGTTGATTTAGCACACTAATTGCAGCATGAAACAAAAATAGATATCTTTCCTTCTGCCAATTACTCGGTACCTAATGTTACTAATAGAGTGCATGTATTATTCTTATTTAAGAGAATATAATGCGAATAAGAGCAAAAAGGTGATGTTACAACACCACTATTACAAAAGGAGGTTGGCACTTGGCACATATACCTCAAGAACTAAAAAAGAGAAAAGACTCAGATGTGGGATCTAATTCTAGTTTGTGGGTTTGAGCCTCACAAAGGAACTTTTCACTTCATTATCTCTTTTTCCTCCCCTTTAAATTATTTTATATAGATTAATTTTAGGATTATCCACTAAGGTTGATCATGGATCAAACTAGACTGGGTTTGACTTTAACTCGAGATTTGGTCTGCATAGTACCTTTGGTTGTACAAGACAGCTTGAGGTTCTGTCTAGTCCAACACTAGCTCGAGCTCAGGCTGGACTAGACAGATCCAGTGGACTGCCTGGACTAGTCTAGGACCTATTGGTGTTTTTTTTTTCCTTCTTTGAAAGGCAATCTTTGGACCTAATAAGATCATAACAATACTTATAATCATATAAAACACATCACAAAATATTAAAACAAAAGCATAAATCCATAATAATCTCCAACAACATTGAAAAAATAAAATAAAAACAATATTCGAGTTAGACTGGATCAGACCAAGGGATTTGAGACCTTGGCCTGAAGTTCGGCCTAGCTGGAGAATATCAGTCTAGTATGGTTTGCTCAATATTACTTCGGGTAAAAAAAAAATTCCTGGGTCGGACCGGGCTACCTAGACCACCAGGTTTTTTGTTCATCTCTACCACCCACAAGTGGGAGAGCTCATGGATGAGTAGGGACATACTTTCCTGATAGGAAAGAATGAACGAGGGAGAGAGCTTCACTGGATTTGTTGAGTGGCACCAAATGAGCAGCTCCTCTTACTGTCACAAATGTTAGCCCTTCAAAATCCACTATCCTTACTCTGATTCCATGTCAAATTACATACTCTCGCATCTTTAATATACGAGTTAGATAACTAATTTACAGATATTAAGGTAATTAGTTATTTGTAATAAATGCATGTTGACTTTCTTAATATACATTTTTTAATCATGTGCATTATAATTACTCCCTGATGGAAATTTATTAATATGTGCAATCAATAAGGATTATTAGGAAAAAATTATAAATTTTGGGGACACAATGAATTGAGATTTTGTATTTAGGAATAAAGTAAACCATTTTTTACATAACACTTGAGGTCACTTGATGTCTTGCTCTTATTCTAAGCTGACTAATCTGAATTGAGGTTTTACGATTAGGACACCTCTTCAGGGTTCTTATAAAAAAAGTTTAAGGGAATGTATGTAGGGTGATTAATGAATGAGTGAAGAATTTTGTTTTCTACCATGTAAATCTATTGTACATATTTCCTGAGTAATGATATATCCCTTTGCTCAAAAGTGAATGAGTGGAGAAAGTTATGGAGAAGAGGAGGACCGAAATTAATTATAATTTAATAAATATGTACGAATATGTTTTGAGGGCTCAATAATTCCAAAAGAGCTGAATCGGCGGATAATACTCTTTAGTCTTTTCCATTATCAATGTCTTCCAGCGTCCCTCTTGTGGGTTCGACAACGTGCATTGCATCTATTATCATTTACTATGAACAATTGCAACTGTAGAGGCCGTTTGGTTTGATTCCATTGCACCTTGTAGTATAGTGCAATACGATACAATTGTAATGCAATGTAATATTAATTACAGAGCTAATATTTGATTTGATTTTTAAAAAACGTGTAATGAGTTATTTTTTGAATAATTATTTAAAATTAACATTAATATAATTTTTGTAGAAAAAATAGTAAGAGTCATCGGGCTGCCTTATCATAACTGTCACGCAACCTTGTCAAGGATCATTCGATGGCAATGGTTGTGATGGTGGGACTACAATGTGCTTGTTTGTTATCACATTTTTTATCACGTTTGGGATCCCAAAAATGATTATTCACATAAATAAAGACAAAACTCATCTTACATACTTACATCATATACTGTAAATTATGATTGAAAATATGTTTTTGAAGGCTTTAATCACTATTCCATATAAGCACATTAATTGTGGTGTGATGATGGTGGCAGTGGCAATGTAAAATGGTGACAGCGACAATGGTGGAGGTGGCGGCGGTGGGGGTGGTGGCAGCAGTGGAAAAGGAGGAAGTAGTGATGACAAGGGTGGTGGTGGCAGGTGGTGACAGTGACAAAGGTGGAGGAGGAGGCAAAAGTGGAGGTGGTGGCAGTGGTGGTGGAGGAGGTAAGGGTGGCCGTGACAGAGGAGAAGGTAGTGGTAATTGCAGTGACGATGACATGTGGTGACAGAAAGAACGACGAAGGAGAAGGTAGCAGCGGTGGTTGTCATGGCGGCGGCAACAACAACGGTGGGGGTGCCGCTGGAAGGGGTTGGCGGTGACAGCATTGGTGGGTGAGGAGGTAGTTGTGGCAGCAGATGTGGAGCGGCATGGCGTGACAGGTGAAATGAGACAAGTGAAACAAAAACAAATGAGACGAAAGGGTAAATTTGACTCTTTTAACTATGCAATAAGGGTGGTAATGAAGATTCATAGAAGGGAGGTATGAATCAAGATTACCAAATTTTTTGGTAATCATCATTATCATGATAAACTCTGTTGCCATCCTAAAAAGCAATTAAACACTATTCTCTTAGTAATGCAATCATGATTACCATTGCAACATGTAATCGAATTGAACCAAAGAGGGGTCAACAAAACATTATCTCTTCAGCCACCCCCAAATCATATCACATGAATGTGGCCATTCAAGATACTCTTGATCTTCTCTGGGGACTTCGTTTCTTTTAGAGGCTTAATCTTTTGCATTTTAGTTCTGTTTCTTTTGCAACTATGTAAGACTTGATAATGCTTTATACGCACAACATTTTGTCCTTTAAAAAAAAAATTATTTTTCCTCAATTTAAAAAAGAAGAAGATATTTACACAAGAATTCATTTTCTTAATTTTAAAATGTCAAAATATTTCACCTCAATTATTCTTAATAATATTTTGTAATTTTATTTTTATTAACTTTAACTAAATCACACAAAAATCCCCTTAACTTTAAATTGTATACAAATACAATAATCCCCTTTAACATTTAAAATGTAATAATAAACCTCCACGTGTTTTTAATTTTGTGTGTATAACCCCAATTATCAATCAATTATATGCTCTTAAATTTTGTTTTCATGGACATGTAATCCCTCTGACCTTTTTTTGCCGGACCCTCAAACTTTGATTTAATAGACCTCCATGATTGGTTTTTATTTTTATTTTTTCCCATCAAAACTTAATTACCAAGAAGGAAGAAACCAAGGAGAGCATTAACTCCTATAAAATATTCCACTCTTTTTCCAAAAGTATATTTGTAATACCCTAAAAATCTGTATCATGATTTAGTAAAATTATACCTATCAAAAATAGGTGAATATGAGATATTAAATATTAAGTTATAATTATTCTATTTTCTAAGGAGAGATCTCTTGGAAATTAGAGGAAAAACTAATAATGTGCCAAATTTCCCAAAATACCCTTGAGAAGCATATAATAACTTAGGAAAATTACGAAAAATCCTAAAAGGCAGTAAAATGACCAAGTGAATTATGAGAGTATATTATCTCTAATTATGGTAATTTAATAAATTATGAACTTGGAGAAATTGAATAAGAATGCTCAAAAAGCATTAAAATGACTAAAATACCCTTGTAAATTATAAAATAATGCAGAATTGTGAGACAAGGGGTATTCTAATTAAGAAAATTATCAACTTGTGATAAAGTAATTAAGTAATATTGGGCTAATTACTTAAGCATAAGCAAAGGAAATTCATGAATAATTATGTAAAACCCAAAAATTGGTGGTTGTTGGCTTGAAATTAGTAAAAATATATTTGTTATTTAATTGGAAATTTTGGAGAAAAATAGTTGAGTTTAGGTATTTTTAAGCCTAAATACAAGAATGGACCAATTAGGTAATTTTGTGGAATTTTTGGAAAAATTAAAATAAATAAATAATTAAATAAATAATTAAAATAAATAAATATTAATTAAAAAAAATGGGCCAGCCAAATTTATGCCCAAGAAAAGAAAAAAAAATGGAAACTTAGTTTGTAAGTTTTGTATTATTATATAATATAATTTAATATGGTGAATAGTAATCAAATAAATAGGAAACGGATCCTATCTAGAGATCTAGGAATGAGATTTCCAAAGTCAAGGTAAAATATTGATCAGTGGGTTTTTATCTTCCGTTAGGCTTTTCCGGAAGTTAATTCTGACGCCGATTGTGCATTTTCCTAATAAAACGAAATAGGAAAAAATGACGATAGGCACTTTTTTTTGGATCTGAAGAAAATAAATTCTAACTCAACATCTAGAAATGAGTTTGAAATTATCTGGACATATTTGGAATCAGTGAATTTTTGTCCAGAAGTTGATGATTCCAGAAAATCGTTCAGAAGGTTTTTTGAAAAGTAGTGTTTAACGGTCCAGATCGTTTCTCACAAAGTCGATCCGACGGCCGAAATCCTACCCTCTAACCTATAAATACCCCCTTCTCTTCATTTTCACACCATTTCTACTCCTCCTTGGCCGAATCTAGAGAGGGAAAGAAGAGAGTGAAGCTCTGGAAAAATTGTGAAGAAGTCTTCAACGGGTAAGTCCTTCGGTCCTTAGTCTTTCGTTCTTTCGGTAGTTTTAGTAGAACTGTTAGTTAGATCTAGGAAGTAGGAGATGAGATTCATATTCTTGTTTTTAAGCCTCACTGCATTGAAAGATGCCCACGAGGTAAAAACATAGTAGGGATTGAGTCTCCGAAAGTTGAAAGTTAAAATAGCGAGCTTTAAGCTTTCGTAGTTCTTTCAATAGTTAGAGTAAGATCTTGCTAGTATAGCCTTTAATTTTTCAAGCATGATTGGGTATCATATGATAGGGCTATATTAGTCTAGAATTTTGAAAATTATCATTGAGTCAAAGTTCTGGCAAAATTTTGGAAAATCGGAGCCAAAGTAACGAAGTGCTGGCGAAATTCCGCCAATTAGGGGTATAGGGGCAAAATGGTAATTTTTACCTAAAATGTCAGTTATGTAGTCAAATCACTAATAAAAGTGATATTACTCTTATAGGACATCAGAAACTCTGATTTTCTGCCGTCACGCTGTCCGACGTGCCGTTGTTGGACGTTTCACTGTTTTCCGTAAAACGTGCCATTTCCGTCAAAAAGTGCCGAAGTACCATCAAACGAAGGTACGTTCGCGGCGTACTGTAATACTGACTCTGATGCTTATAGTCTGCTCATATTTGATACGGATAGTTTCATAAGCCATGGACGGGACTCTGTTCCGGGTCATGCACAGTGACTAAGGTAATAAACTTAGATAATCACTATTACTGACTTCACGGGTTATGGTTTTGATAATACCGTTATGTTTTCCTAGCGGCGAGGACACGACCGATCATCGTGGCACTGGTGAATAGTGCAGGCAGATAACTTTGCTTGTAGGGTAGTTGTTATTAAATGATCATATATTGAACTGTATATGGATCATAGCTGTATCTCTAGAAATATCTGTTGATCATATGTTGTTATATAAGCATGAGGTTAACCGTTACCTGAGATCCGATGGGTATTGGATCTCAGCTCTTACTATAGCATCACATCAAGGTCGAGAGAGAGACCAAGGACGGAGGATAAGAGTGGGCCGAGCGGACAGCACACACAGGAGACTGAAGACCGCGTGGAAACCCGACCAAGGACGTCTAGTATATGAACAGATAATGTATTAATCTTGATGAACAGGCGATTACGCCACTGTTATTGTTATAATCAGTTACTCAATGTTATTAGTTCGATGCTCTACTCTGATTGAAAAAAAAATGGCTCTGAAATTGGGATGTTACACTTTTGGTATCAGAGCAGATTTCCTGGCATGAATTTAACTATGTTACCACAGACAGTTTGGTGCCGAAGGCAAGGCTAGTCTACGTGGGTGTGCCAATCAGTCGCCGTATAAGTCGGTGAGGCCCCATGGTCGACACTTACCTGGCCATTCTGTTCGGTTAACGGAGTTATGTTCAAAAGCCTTTTAAACTTGGAGCATATTTGAAAATGAGTACTGATATAACTCTAGCGTTATGTTCTAGAGATGGACAGAAATGAGGTCCTTTGCATAAAATTCTACGGTCGAAGAAAGCGTACCGCACAAATATCCGTTGGATAGGGTTAGGATTGAACCTAGAATCGATGTGTTCACCGTCTGGACCTACGCCGATATCAGATACCTCTGATATCACCGATAACCCTGATAACCCTGATATCAGTATCTGATAGTTCTAATAACCCTGATATCAGCCTCTGATGTTCCTAAAAACTCTGATATCATCTTGTCCTAGACAAAGGATATCATCCTAACTCAGTACACCACCTCAAATTCAGTGTACTACTTGAGCCAGTAAATCACTTTAACTTAGGGAAGAAGCTCTACACTCATACATGATCGTAAACCTTTGAAAGTATACCCTCCTGAGACGGTAAACCAAACTCTGAACCTGTACGACACTTTGATTCTGTATCCTACCTCATATCAATGGCTAGAATGCCTTCTCAACCGGGAGAACCTGTAGGATCAGATCATTCTTCCGACGATGACAACCGTGAATTTTTCGGCGGCTAAGCTATCAAGATGACTCCGAGTGTGATTCTTTTACGAACCGAACCTCCTACGACATGTCACGAATGCAAACAAAGATCGATAGGTGTTCTACGAACCGAGTACTTGACGGCAGATCGACGCAGTGAGAATAGCAAAGGGACGTACTTCCGATTTCTCGAGCAGGTCAAAACAATTTACGCACGGAGAAATAGGTGCTCCTACCAGCTAGATAGTTGGGTAAAATCAACCATATATCTCTTTCCCCGAGACCGCTTCTGGATGGAACAAACCAATAAACTCTTAGATGAAGTACTTACAACCAATCTCTACTCTTTCCTAAATCATCTTCAAAGGCTAGTCCTAGACAATATGTAAGCAAATAGTTACAGTTTATAAGATGTAACCACGAATGTTAAAACAAGCCAAATGATATAGTATCTTTTGACATGTACAATATATAATATATATATGTTTTTAAATTTTATTCCTAAGAATAGTCATTTCTTGAAAGAACGATAGGATGGAAGACTGGCAAGGAATCGAAGTCCTTAGAAGCCAAGATCAAAATGGAGATGATAGTAGACAACCACAAGTAATACCAGTTCCAGTACAAAGGGAGTTGCAGGAGATGGTGGAAAAGCTGAAAGAGCAGAAGATTCTTATTGATAACCTTCTGGCTGAAAGACAAGAAAGGCAGGTTGAGAGACAACTAGAATCCTGCCGTCTGATGGAGCGTAATTTAGAGGAGTTGCGAAGATCAAAGGATGTAAACAGTAGCAAAGCAAGTCATGATGGACTAAGCCACAAAAGCTCCACGCTGAAAAGGAAGGCACCTTGGCTCAGAAATCAAGGGAAATGTAAGAAGGTAGCTCAGACTAAACAACAGAACCATTCAAAAATACCGGGACTCCAACAGTGTCCGAAATGCGGGAAGTACCATCCTGGTATTAGCTGTATGGGGAAAAGAGTTTGCTACCAATGTCTAGAGTCGGGGCACATCATTAAGAACTGTTTAGATCACGGAAAACACCACCAAAATACTGATTGCAATGAACAGCGGTTCAACCCTGGAGAGACAGGACCCCGACCATGCCCAAAATGTAGGAAATACCATCGTCAAAGTACTAACTGTGATAGGAAGCTGATATGTTTCAAGTGTCAACAGCCTGGACACATCAGTAGGCATTGTCTCATGAAAGCTGCAAAGAAAGGTCCATAGAATCTAAGCCAGAAGTCAGTCCAGACACGGCAGCAGAAACAGAAACTTCATCCATGCTGGAAATGCGGGAATTACCATCCCGGTGTTGCCTGTAATGTGAGGCCGATTTGCTTTAAATGCCGAGAACCAGGACATATTGGCAAAGATTGTCCCCAGGTGGTTACGGAGTTTGAGTCATAGAACATAGACCAGATGTTAGCATCGCTCGGAGCGGAAGTCGGAGAATCCTCAGAGATGGTTCCGGATGCTATCGCTTAGTAAAACCTATTTCAAATATAGTCCGATCCGAGTGCTAGACCGATTACTTCCTTTTGATGCTTGTACGGATCCTTTTGGGATGCATATATATATATATATATATATATATATATATTTATATATATATATATATATATA
Source organism: Acacia pycnantha (assembly GCA_025563575.1). Lineage (NCBI taxonomy): Eukaryota > Viridiplantae > Streptophyta > Magnoliopsida > Fabales > Fabaceae > Acacia > Acacia pycnantha. The sequence goes on along the minus strand of JAMWYP010000363.1, from coordinate 312,034 downwards.
TATATATATATATATATATATATATATATATTTCCTTACGATGTAATAGTAGCCACACCATTAGGTGTGAGCTTTTAGTTTGTGAAGCGTGTTTTGGAATCGAGTCGCGGGTATAATATAAATCTTATTACTACTTCATAGCGTCAACGACATTCTCAATAAGTGTTAAACGAACGGTGATGAAGAACGGTGACAAAGGGAATATATGATTCTCATAAGCAGAGATAGAACCAATGCAGAAACCGAATCTTTATTCAAAAACAACTCAGACACGAATAAATTACCTGATAAACTTACCTCAATGAGGAGAAGTTCAGAAATTTACTATTGACTAATGCACTAGCATGAGCTCAATACCAAAATCGCCGTACCAAATTTCATGAACGAAATATCAAGCTGAAATAGCAGCTTAATTCCCAGTAGAAGATCTGAATCAAAACCAACGTATTACCTTAGAAATTCCCGGCAATATTCTTATAGAAGGGAAGACCCGAGTTTTCAACTTGGTATCAACCACCCTAAGTTGAACTGGGTAAAGATCCAAAAGCAAATGCTCACTTCCCAAGATCGACGATCTACTCCATTATCTAATTCCTATATCTTGTCAAAATTGACTTACGCCCGGAATACCACCAGTTGTGAACCAAAACTAGCAATGTTTTGAAGATAGTCTTCAGGACTTGAATCAGGTACTTGAAAATTTCTCATGGCATTTTGCAAAAAAATTAATGAGTTCATCTATTTTATTCATAAGAGCACTTAAACCAAAATTCTCTCGGACACATAGGTAGGTTAATAGAGGCGTAAATTGACGACGTCCTCATCTGTTCAGAAATAAGAATTGAAACGATAAGAATAAGGACGATCAATTGTGAGGGTTGGCTGTCAGAGATAAATTTTCTGGGCCATGTTCCATGACGCAACGATGCTGTTAACTATTCTAGACAAAGTGGGAGCAATTCTGGAATGAGGATGACCAGAGATAGTAAAACGTAATGTGTAGTTTTGGGTCTAGCGGGATTGTACCGCAGATTCAAGTGAATTCTCGCTAAATACAGTTAGTATAAGACTACGATAAGTAGCAGCTAATAGAGAAAATATCGAGTAGGTACTCTCTGTAAAAATTTGTACCGGTATTTCACATGACGATTCGTGGAAACGAAAGTTGTATGGGTATGAAAGCTTAATCTTGACAAAGGAAATTCCCAGCGAAACTGTAAATACGCCTTATGAAGCCGAACTTCCGAATTTTCTTACAATCGAGATGACACGGATTGACGCCTTGTACGGGCAGAAGTGTAAATCACTTGTATTGCTCAATGGAAGTGTCGGAGCAGAAATTTTCATAGTCGGGATATGATTGATCACGTCTCTAGATAGTTTGTACAAGTCACAAAAGATCGTGAGAATCTTTTGGTGAATGAGATGATCGTACATCCCTAGATGCCGGTATCAAAAAGAACACCTCAAAGACTAACATGTAGTTCACATTTCGTGAGATCATTCAAGTATTCATTGAAAACAAACCAGTCGCTTTTAGATAGTCTTATTCCCAAACATGGATAAACTTCCATAACAATTTCCATAGTTCTTAAGTTACATTCTCAAGCCTCTCAAGTCAAAACAAATCTATACATGACATAGTGATAATCATTATCATGTTTCTTAAGTAACTATAAAACAAATCACGATAGTATCATTAGGTATAAGGTATCTTATGTTGCCATGGTGTATGGGAACCATGGGAACATAATATATCAAAGTACGACATGATATCCATGAGTATGAGATATATGGTATTGATGCGGTGTATGGGAACCACGGAAATACTGTATATCAAAGTACGACATGATGAATGTGTAGTACGCAGTATTATGGGTGCCACGGAAACACTTATGTACGCGGTGTTATGAGCGCCACGGAAACGCTAAAACACTAAAGTACGCGGTGTTATGGGCGCCACGGAAGCAATATATATAAAGTACGCGGTGTTTTGACGCCACGGAAACCCTATATATCATTCTAAAACATGATAAAAACTTGGTAATCAAGCCTGAACGAATTCTCAATAAAGTACGAAGTGTCGAAGTATTGAAAGCTAGTATTCTTTTGGTCAAGTTAAGGCAGATTCTAGTTTCAAGAAGAGTAGCGAGTAACAAGAAGCATTAGGTTGTAAAGATTAGCCTAGAAATGGTTGCCTACGAGTGAGACGACTTGAAAGAAAAGTTGGTAGAATACAATTTGGAGTTATGAACTGGAAGTCTGGTTAGGATAAAGCAAATTTCGAGGATGAAATTTTGTTTACCGGGGGAGAAATGTAATACCCTAAAAATCTGTATCATGATTTAGTAAAATTATACCTATCAAAAATAGGTGAATATGAGATATCAAATATTAAGTTATAATTATTCTATTTTCTAAGGAGAGATCTCTTGGAAATTAGAGGAAAAACTAATAATGTGCCAAAATTCCCTAAATACCCTTGAGAAGCATATAATAACTTAGGAAAATTACGAAAAATCCTAAAAGGCAGTAAAATGACCAAGTGAATTATGAGAATATATTATCTCTAATTATGGTAATTTAATAAATTATGAACTTGGAGAAATTGAATAAGAATGCTCAAAAAGCATTAAAATGACTAAAATACCCTTGTAAATTATAAAATAATGCAGAAGACATGGAAATGAAAATGTCAGAGCTAGAATTGTGAGACAAGGGGGTATTCTAATTAAGAAAATTATCAACTTGTGATAAAGTAATTAAGTAATATTGGGCTAATTACTTAAGCATAAGCAAAGGAAATTCATGAATAATTATGTAAAACCCAAAAATTGGTGGTTGTTGGCTTGAAATTAGTAAAAATATATTTGTTAATTAATTGGAAATTTTGGAGAAAAATAGTTGAGTTTAGGTATTTTTAAGCCTAAATACAAGAATGGACCAATTAGGTAATTTTGTGGAATTTTTGGAAAAATTAAAATAAATAAATAATTAAATAAATAATTAAAAAAAATAAATATTAATTAAAAAAATGGGCCAGCCGAATTTATGCCCAAGAAAAGAAAAAAAAATAAATAAGAAATAAAATGGAAACTTAGTTTGTAAGTTTTGTATTATTATATAATATAATTTAATATGGTGAATAGTAATCAAATAAATAGGAAACGGATCCTATCTAGAGATCTAGGAATGGGATTTCCAAATTCAAGGTAAAATATTGATCAGTGGGTTTTTATCTTCCGTTAGGCTTTTCCAGAAGTTACTGACGCCGATTGTGCATTTTCCTAATAAAACGAAATAGGGAAAAATGCAGATAGGCACTTTTTTTTTGGATCTGAAGAAAATAAATTCTAACTCAACATCTAGAAATGAGTTTGAAATTATCTGGACATATTTGGAATCGGTGAATTTTTGTCCGAAGTTGATGATTCCGGAAAATCGTTAAAATAGCCGGGCAAGCTTTTCGAGGAACTTCGACCCATTGTTGGAGCCCTATATGGAATCAAAATTTAGGTTAACTTGGACATTTCTAGTGAGTGAGAATATGTCTTCAAAGTTGTAAATCCAGAATTTTGAGATTTTTCCGAAATTACGCGAATCGGGTACCGATCGGAAAAATTCATCCGGATGGGGCTTCTGGAAGGTGACACGTGGCCACCTCCCATTGGCCAAGCCCTCTTGAATTTCGGCCAAGTGTGAAATCAAAAAGGGAAGAAAGGGTTTTTTGAAGAGTAGTGTTTAACGGTCCAGATCGTTTCTCACAAAGTTGATCCGACGGCCGAAATCCTACCCTCTAACCTATAAATACCCCCCCTTCTCTTCATTTTCACACCATTTCTACTCCTCCTTGGCCGAATCTAGAGAGGGAAAGAAGAGAGTGAAGCTCTGGAAAAATTGTGAAGAAGTTTTCAACGGGTAAGTCCTTCAGTCCTTAGTCTTTCGTTCTTTCGGTAGTTTTAGTAGAACTGTTAGTTAGATCTAGGAAGTAGGAGATGAGATTCCTATTCTTGTTTTTAAGGCTCAGTGCATTGAAAGATGCCTGACGAGGTAAAAACATAGTAGGGATTGAGTCTCTGAAAGTTGAAAGTTAAAATAGCGAGCTTTAAGCTTTCGTAGTTCTTTCAATATTTAGAGTAGTACTGCTAGTATAGCCTTTAATTTTTCAAGCATGATTGGGTATCATATGATAGGGCTATATTAGTCTAGAATTTCGAAAATTATCATTGAGTCGTAGTTCTGGCAAAATTTTGGAAAATCGGAGCCAAAGTAACGAAGTGCTGGCGAAATTCCGCCAATTAGGGGTATAGGGGCAAAATGGTAATTTTTACCTAAAATGCCAGTTATGTAGTCAAATCACTAATAAAAGTGATATTACTCTTATAGGACATCAGAAACTCGATTTCTTTGCCGTCATCTTTGTCCGACGTGCCGCATTGTTGGACGTTTCACCGTTTTAGTAAACGTGCCATTTAGTCAAAAGTACCGAAGTACCATCAAACGAAGGTACGTTCGCGGCATCTTGTAATCGACTCGATGCTTATAGTCGCTCATATTTGATACGGATAGTTTCATAAGCCATGGACGAGACTCATTCGGGTCATGCACAGTGACTAAGGTAATAAACTTAGATAATCACTATTACAGCTTCACGGGTTATGGTTTTGATAATACCGTTATGTTTTCCTAGCGCTGAGGACACGACCAATCATCGTGGCACTGGTGAATAGTGCAGGAAGATAACTTTGCTTGTAGGGTAGTTGTTATTAAATGATCATATATTGAACTGTATATGGATCATAGCTGTATCTCTAGAAATATATGTTGATCATATGTTGTTATATAAGCATGAGGTTAACCGTTACCTGAGATCCGATGGGTATTGGATCTCAGCTCTTACTATAGCATCACATCAAGGTCGAGAGAGAGACCAAGGACGGAGGATAAGAGTGGGCCGAGCGGACAGCACACACAGGAGACTGAAGACCGCGTGGAAACCCGACCAAGGACGTCTAGTATATGAACAGATAATGTATTAATCTTGATGAACAGGCGATTACGCCACTGTTATTGTTATAATCAGTTACTCAATGTTATTAGTTCGATGCTCTACTCTGATTGAAAAAAAAAAAAAGGCTCTGAAATTGGGATGTTACAATATTAGAAAATCCCATTCCAAAGGGGAAAACAACAAATATCAATTTGAACTTGGACCATGGAATTTGAATATTTGATATTGATAACGACTTACATTAATTAATATAATTTACTTTTCTTCTACATTATCACCAAACCAAATGGTCAATCCTTCTCAGTCTTATCACTTCAAATTAAAAAAGATTATCACTCTCTCGTCCTAAATATAAGATAAATTAATTTTTAGAATGATTAAAGAAGATAAATAAGTTATTTAATCGTATCATATGTTATGTATTAGGTAAAATAGTTTGAAAAAAAAAGACAAATATAAATACCTTAAAGTAATTTAATTAGCTTTATCAATCTCTCCATAAAAATCAACTATATATTGTATTTAGGATCGGTAGGAGTATCAATTACTAGTATTATAGTCGTTGTCCACGTGAAATAGTCATTTCAAGTCGTCCTTAAAGTTGATTTAGCACACTAATTGCAGCATGAAACTAAAAAAGATATCTTTCCTTCTTTCCTTTTGCCAATTACTCCGTACCTAATGTTACTAATAGAGTGCATATATTATTCTTATTTGAGAGAATATAATGCTAATAAGAGCAAAAAGGTGATGTTACAATCAACACCATTACAAAAGGAGTTTGGCACTGGGCACATATACATCAATAACTGAAAAATAGAAAAGACTCACATGTATCTAATTCTAGTTTGTGGGTTTGTGAGTCTCACAAAGGTACCTTTCAATTTATTATCTCTTTTTTTAGCCTCTAAATTATTTTATATAGATTAATTTCAAGATCAGCCACTAGGGTTGATCATGGACTAGAAAAATATTTAAGAGGTAATATTTAAACCTAATAAGATCATAACAATACTTATAATCATATAAAACACATCACAAATATTAAAACCCAATCATAAACCCATAATAATCTCCAACAACATTGAACAACAATAAAATAAAATAAAAACAGTATTTGGGCCAGACTGGACCAGACCAAGGGGTCTGAGGCCTTGACCCGAAGAAGTCCGGTCCAACTCAAGTAAACCAGTCTGGTCTGGTCTGCTCAATATTGTTTCGAGCCAATTTTTTTTCACCTGCACAAGTTGGGTTAGGTCGATCTACCTGAACCACCGGGTTTTTTACTCATCCCTACCGCCCACAAGTAAGAGAGCTCATGGATGAGTAGGGAGATGCTTTCCTGATAGGAATGAATGAATGAGGGAGAAAGCCTCACTGGGTTTGTCGAGTGGCACCAAGTGACCAGCTCCTCTAATTGTCACAAATGTTAGCCCTTCATACTCCACTATCCTTCCTCCCACCTACATGGTTGTTGCTGATTCCATGTCAAATTACATACTCTCTCAAATCCTTAATATAGGAGCTAGATATAACTAATTTGTTAGTTATTTGTAACAAATGTATGTTTACTTTCTTAAAATACATTTTTTTAATCATATGCATTAGAATTACTCTTTGATGGAAACTTATTAATAGTTGCAATCAATAAGGATTATTGGGGAAAATTGTAATTTTTGGAGACACAGTGAATTGAGATTTTGTATCTAGGAATAAAGTAACCCCCCCCCCCAACCTTTTTTTATAACACTTTGGACCACTTGGTGTCTAGTGTTTATTCTGAATTACTAATCTGAATCGAGGCTTTGCGATCATGATGACTCTTTAGGTTGTTTTTGAATAAGGTGAGAAAATTTAGGAATAGAGGGAGTATTGTATTACAGAAGCATTGAAAACCTTATTCATGGTCCTCTTTTATCTAAAATGTTAGTTAGTTTGATCTAACGGTCAAACATAGAAGGGTTTAATCCAACAACTAATATATGTGATGCAATGCACAGTCGTTGGATCAAATTCATTTTCTAGCTATTCGATGAAGCCAATGGATCAGATTTCAAGCAAGCAATGACAATACAGTTTCCCAAGAAAAAAAAATCTATTTCCAGCATTAGAGCATGGTCATCTTGGCAGTTTTTATCATTTTAAGTTGCATTCTAAGAAAGAATATAGTACATCATCGTCTTTATCATTGTCCCCACTTTTCCTAAAAAATGAAGTTTATATGTAATTATATTCCTCATAAACATATGGCCAAGTATACTCCTTGTGTTTGTTTACTTCTCTTTTTATCACTCTTCATTAAATATGTCTCGTTTCATCTAGTCTCTCTCAAAATGTTTGTATTTAGAACTAGCAGGTATTCAAGAAGTCTAATATTAACTAAAAATACAAGGAAGCACATGATGAAACCATTTTAGAGATATGAGATACCACCAAAAAACATGAAAATCTCAAACCTGATTATCATGGTACCAAGTTCGCCAACTAGACTTGACAGGCAATCCAAGAGCCCCAATCCAGTATCTCGTCCCTATCACTGGTATTCTACCATCTGCATCCCCACTGTCACCATCAATAGTAGCATATTAGGTTCTCTAATGGAGAGGTCAAGATATCGAATGATGATGAAGCGTATGATTTGTGGGTATCTGAAAGTTTTTCGGAAACGGTATCACCCCAAAATGGTTAAAAAATGAACCATATCTTCCTAACCGTTAGAAAAATAGTGTTGACGATTAGCATTTTTAATAGTCTAGGGCGACATTGCTCCTTTTTTTAATACTTCCGAGTAGATAATGATTCAAAAAAACAAACCCTTCGAATGCCCACAGCTCTTATGCAGAAACATCCCGGATAAAATTGGACCATAACCCCTTTTTTACCAAATAAGCGTGTGACTGACTTACTGTTTCAACACAAGCAAATAATTGTGTTGTCATTTACTGTTCAAATATTTGCGCTAGACTGCTAGTGTAAGTGTGTATGCTTTTATGTATAGAACTTAAAAGTCTAATAGAATGATAAGAAATACCTGTAAACCCACACCTTGAGTCCACCCTTGATGAGTTTTGTGTAGATGGGCAGGACAGAGAAAACAGAGTAGTTATACGTCTTTACTATGTCATTACTGAGAAAAGAGGTTCAGATAGAAGTGAATCAGCATCAGAAAGTTCATTACAAACAAAATACTGGCTCCAGTCCTTAATATAAGATCCACTTTATAGTTGATCTTATATTAAGGACAAGAGGGAATGTCATGAAAGGAATTGATGAATTCTGGTACTCACTTGCAAGACTTCCACGTAAAATTAGTGTTTCTTCCTTTGATATCAGCATGAAATGATGACTGAACATCAATCCTATTGAAATATTCTTCTACGTATATGGTATAACATGGATCATAGCCGCCGAAAATTCTCATCATCCTTGGTCTATAATCATTTCTCCCCTACAAGAAGCATTTTCTTCCCAACAAAATTACAAGTGCTTAAATATAAATTAGGAATTTGATGGAGACTTGGTAGAATGGGATACCAAGTCTCACATCAGGTAGAATGAGATGCTCAATAGGGTATTTAAGTAGGTTGGTCCTCCCACCTCAACATTTAGCTTTCAGGGTAGAGTTCCCCATCTAGGCATCTACCACCCCAACAGCTAGATTTTGAGGTAGTTTACCAGGCAAGGGGTGCCTGATGTGCTCCCCATGCTGCCCTCCCTACTATCAAAAAATTGGGGGGCTTCCCAAATATTTCTTTAGGTTTCTTTTGATCATTAGATTCTACATAAAATGAGTGACATTTTGATATCTTTCTAGACATTTTTTGAGGGAAGAGTGAGGGCAGCATGAGGGCGTATCAGGCTCCCACCCCCAGCCCTTAGTTTCCCCATCCCACTTTGGTACCCATTAGTGTCACAATTAAGAATGAACATATTTGCGACATCAATTATCTACCTCAGAGAGTGATTTGGATCTTCTACTTTTACTATCATTAGTTGTAGAGGAGGTGCTATTTAGTAGACACACTGGGGCATAAATGTTGTAGATGTCTATCCCCGAGGCTTCACTGGAGACTACATCCATGGCCTCTTGACATTCCTTAGACCAATTAAATTGCTTAAAGTCACATACTAGTTTTGCCTTTTCATATTGCTGATCTGATATGACTGCATGACTCCAGGCATAATCCAGGATGCCTGTATAGTCATAGTAATCTTCAGTTGCTGGATTCCCCACCTGCAGAGTTAAAACACTTTTCGTTATGAAGGAAATCTATTCATGTATCAGGGGTTGTAACAAACCATTGGATGGAAACTCTTTAATATGTACAATCAATAGGATATTTTGGGGGAAAAACAGACAAAATTGATTGAATTCTTATATTTAGGACAAAATCCTAATCTCAATTAGTTCTTATATTAAAAGCCAGAGGTAGTAGTATTCTCCTAGTTTTTTCCTTGCTGATGATAATATTTAATTTACTTACAATAAAACCTTTAAGATTGATAAATGAGTATTTGCTTCCATCTTTATTTCGATCAAAGATGAGCTCTGCCAGCTGGGGGATGTAGTGACCTGCAAAATGTGTACAAAATGTTAAATTACTGTTGATATCTATCTCTTCTTCTCTATATGACCATCAGATCACGAGAGGATCTGAATTAGACATAGAAATATTACATTGAAGTTCAAAGTTCAGCACTCACCAGCATAACTCTCTCCTGATATAAAGAATTCTCGAGATTTAAACTGTGGGAACCTTTGCAGCCAATTTACCAAGAAATTGTAGGAATCCTCAGCTAATTCAAGTAGAGATTTACAGATGAGTAGTTTGTTTCATATGGTGAGCATTTACAGTAGTGGCGGAACCATAAAATATTTTTAGCTCGGGGCAAAAAATAAACATATTTAACTATTTACTAAATAATATCGCATAACATTGAAAATACAAATAAATAATAAACGACAATTATAAATAAATAAATAAAGATATAAGATAGTAACATTTTTAGTAGGTATCTCAAACAAGAATTTTACTTTCCTCTTACAGCTTAATAAGTAATGAACCAAACATTATCCTAAAGATATCACAAACACAATCATAATAATTATATGTATAATGAAATTTAATAAAATTAACGCTTAAATGCGTATTCCACCTACCTCAAAACAAAATAATTGGAGAAAATAAAAGAAATATAATATGACCCCCAAGAAATATTTTTAAAAAATATAAAGATCTGATTCAATTTTGACTAAGCAAATAACCTATTATAATTTATTTTTTTAAAGAGAAATTCATTATTAAATCGTAAGACAACCAAATAATAAATCTAAACCGATTAAAATTAGTCATTAATCATCCCATACATTTATATGGTCATCTATTGTCAAAACTCAAGACTCTCCCAAAATCATAACTCTAAAATTTTTACTAATCAACACAATATTACCTTCATTAGAAAGAGTAAAATATGTAAAATAAAATACTTAGTTGGGGCCAAATTATTGGCCAAAATAAAATATTATATGATACGTATATATAAATATATAAGATAAGAGTTGGCCCCAGCTAGCCATAACCTGGTTCCGCCATTGATTTACAAGTAAATTTAAATACAGCAAAAAGAGGAAACTAACCCACAAAACTATCATCTAATATGTTGAGATCAGAAGATGTGTTTGTGTAAGAAAAACCAACTCCCACTGGTGACTCCACAAATAACAAATTTGCCTCTGCAATAAATTAAAACTATTAAACATGGTTAAGCAAAACCAGAACAGATCATTCTCTCTCTTTTGTTTTTGGTTGTTCTTTTCTTCCATATTTATTAGCATAGAAAATATTGAACATGAAATGAGATAGTTGAACTATAGATATGTCATAAAGCAATGAAGAACACATAATAATAAACCTTGATTCCAGGAATAGGTGTTGAAATGCAACCCTTCACGATTTTTTGTGACAGTAAGAGGTCCAATTTCCACGGCCGCACCAGAACCAATAGATGAGCATCCAGGACCTTCATGTGCAAAAACAGAACCACATCTCAAATGAAAACTCAGATGAAAAGTGAGAAGGCTGAAAATTATGCATAATTAAACTATGCTACTATATATCAACACAGAGTTGATCTAGTGGGGTAAAGCCCTACGAAATCCTTTGGGTCTCTAGTTAAGTCCCTAAGGAGATACTTGTGTTGGGAGAGTCAGCCAAGGCACAAACCCCAAAACAAAAGTAATCAGTTGCTCAGATATCCGGTAATAGGATCCAAAAAAGACTACCGGTTCATAGTGTCCAAAAAAACTATGCTACTACAAACACACACACACTATATACCTCCATTGAGCCAAAGGAGGAGAGGCTTCTTAGATGATTCGGATTGAGCTTCAAAGAACCAGTAGAAAAGGGCCCTCCCATGATCTTTATTGACAGTGATGTAACCTGAAAATTGTGAGACTGAGGGACTTGAAGGTTGGCCAGGAAGATTAATTACCCTATCATGTTCATAAGGTTCTGCATTTGTTTCTAATGCTTTAATGAACAGAATAGCTGAAGGGTATAGAAACAGGGACAAAAAATAAAGAATAATATTCATGTATGCAACTAAACTAGGCATCTTCACTCCAAACATTGCATTTGTTACTGCTGCGGCTGCTTCCTATTTATGCATGTAAGGTTGCGAGAACACGTTCAGTGCTACCAAGTATTCGTTGACCATGAGATCACTTAGGACGTCCTAATATACCAAACTTCCACCAGGTGGGGTCTAAGAAAAGATAGATGAACATACTCTTAGCCCATAAGTATAGAGATTATATTCAATATTTAAACTCATAATGTCACATAATAACAACCTTACTATTATGTCACTCAGACTTTTCAAAAATGTTTGTAATTGACTGCCATAAGCAACAACAGCCACGGAAGAAACTTTTGAATAAGCTCGTTCCACTGAATATGTCAAATCAATAATAGATAAATACAAAATCATGTGAGAAACGAAATGTACTTTGACCCATTCTATATATATAGAGAGAGAGAGAGAGGTTTATCGTTTGTATATATATATAGTTTATCCATTGTTTTGATTCAGTCTTCTAAATTCACGTTGAACTAAATTAATCCTCTAATTTGACTAACAAATATGAAGAGCCAATCAAAGCAGTCAATCATATTCGTGATCTACTCTGGGGATTTCGTTTCGTTTAGAATATGTAACATTGCTTTTAATTTCTTAGCTAGGCTTAATTTTTTTTCATTGTAGTTCTGTTTTTGCAACTATGTAAGACTTGATCATGTTTTATACGTACGACATTTTTGTCCTTTTTTTAAAAAAAAAAAAAAATTCCTCAACTTTTTTTATAAAAATATATTTACACAAGAACTTTTAATTTTTTTTTTTAAAATGTCAAAATATTTCACCTCAATTATTTTTGATAATATTTTGTAATTTTATTTTTATTTAATTTTAACTAAATTACACAAAATTCCCCTTAAACTTTAAATTGTATACAATAATCCCCCTTAAAGTTTAAAATGTAATAATAAACCTCCATATGATTTTAATTTTGTGCGTATAACCTCAATTATCAATCAACTATATGCTCTTAAATCTTGTTTTGTACATGTAATCCCTCTGACTTTTTTTCCCCGGAAAGATTCAAGAACCTAAATAATGTGAGGTTGATAGGGAAGTTCGATCTTTTATATTTTTTTCCTTCAAAACTTAATTACCAAGAAGGAAGCAACCAAGGAGAGCATTAACTCCTATAAAATATTCCACTCTTTTACCAAAAGTATATTAGAAAATCCCATTCCAAAGCGGAAAACAAATGGTCAATGCGTCTCAATCTTATCAATTCAAATTTAAAAAAGATTGTTACTCCATTTGATCCTAAATATAAGATAAAAATAATTTTTTTTTTGGAAAGATTAAGGAAATTATATAAATTATTTAATTATATCATATGTTGTGTATCCTTATATTATATATTAATTTATAAGTTAAGTAAAATAGTTTGGAGAAAAAATGAAAAATATAAATATTTTAAAGTAATTTAATTAGTTTCTTTAATTTATTTAAAAAAAATTAATTATATCTTATATTTAGAATCGAAAGAAGTACTACATCCGGTCCTAATTATAGGACATATTTAACCAATTTTGGAGAGATTAAGGAGAGGAGTTAAATTAGTTAATTTTACTCTTTTTCCTAAAATATCATTATATAAATTTTAAATGACATAAGTAAAAGTAAATCAATAGCTCATACTTCATACCTCTCCGACCTATAATTTTTCTTTCTACATACTTTCTCATTAAAATAATGATATTACTATATATACATATGTGTGTGTATACACATATATATATTGGGATTAACATATCTGCTTTTGATGCAGATAATTTACTCTGCAGCAAGCCAAAACTGCGTCGTTTGTTCTCTTTTTAAGAAGGAAAACTGAAAGGGACAGTATATAATGCGGGGCCCACCTTAAAATCAGTTTTATCGTCTCACGCGAAGAGCTACGGTTCTTGTTCTTGTGCTTTCTCAAGAAACCAAACCTCTCCAAGTTTTTTATTCTTTTATTGTTTTAATCCAACAAACACCACCTAATATATATACCATATACATGCGGCGCTTCTCTCTCTTCCTCTCTCACTCTTTCTTCTCCTTCCTTCTCCTCATGGCTGACCCTCGACGTCATGCTTCTTCCTCCGCCTCTTCCACCCCTCCCTACGGCGCCTGCAAATTCCTCCGTAGGAAATGCATTGCTGGCTGCATCTTTATTCCCCACTTTAGCTTCAATCAGGGCTCTGCCCACTTCGCCGCTTAATTTAAGCACGCACTTTACATGAGTTTCGCTAAGCTCGCTTGTCCGATCCTGTTTATGGCTGTGTCGCCACTCTCAGCGTTGAAATATAATGTATATGTTTTATAAAAAAGAAGAATAAACGACGCAGTTTTGGCTTGCTGCAGAGTAAATTATCTGCATCAAAAGCAGATATGTTAATCCCATATATATTTGTATATATATACATATATCTACACTCTCATATATATGCGTGCGCTCACACACACACATTTACAGACATACACATATACAGACACATAGATATACATACATACATACGCACTCTCACAGACACACACACGCGTGTGTCTATATATATGTGTGTGTAGACACACACACTTTACAGACATGCACATATACAGACACACAAATATACATACATACGCACTCTCACAGACACACACACACGTGTGTGTGTGTGTGTCTATATATATGTGTGTGTAGACACACACACATATTGGCAAATTAATGTTAGTTTATCGATAAACAAATTAAAATCCAACAATTTAAAAGTTTCATTGATTGGAAGAATTTATACACCAACATACATATACTCACAAAAAATCAAACACACTTGAGAGGACAAAATAGAGGTATTTAAGGAAGAAATTGACAAAAATTAGAATGTTGTCTTATAATTCGGACCAAAATGAACCCCCAAATATTGTCTTATAATTAGGACCGGAGGGAGTATTAATTACTAGTATTAGTCGTTGTCTACATGAAATAGTCATTTCAAGTCATCATTAAAGTTGATTTAGCCCGCTAATTGCAGCATGAAACGAAAGTAGATATCTTTCCTTCTTTCTTTCTGCCAATTACTCCGTACCTAATGTTACTAATGTAGTGTATATATTATTCTTATTTAAGAGAATATAATGCTAGTAATTAGGATCCATCATATTGTTCGCCCTTCTCGTCCAAATTTAATACCACCTGTTTCTTCCTCCCAGCGCTACTGCTATCCCCCACTTCCATACCACAGCAGCTAGGACCAGAGAGAAAGATAAGAGGCAACTGAAGAAGACAAGGACACCAGGTTCACCAGGAACCAAGTCGACTCTCACACAGAGAGGAGAGAGCTCACACAGGGGTGATCAGCTCAAATTCAACTCTACATTATATTCTACTATCCTTCCTCCCACCTGCATGGTTGTTGCTGATTCCATGTCAAATTACATACTCTTTAATTCGGATCCTTAATATAGAAGTTAGATAACTAATTTACGGATATTTAGCTAGTTAGTTATTTGTAACAAAGGCATGTTGATTTTCTTAAAATGCATTCTTTAAACATGTGCATTAGAATTACTCCTTGATGGAAACTTAGTAATATGTGCAATCAATAAGGATAATTGAGGAAAATTTAAGATTTTGTATTGAGGAATAAAGTTAACCCCATTTTTTATAACACTTTGGGCCACTTGGTGTCTAACACTTCTTCTGAGCTGACTAATCTAAATCGAGAGTTTACAATCAACATACCTTTTTGGGGTTCTTTTTGCACAAGGTGAGAATATTTAGGAATAGAATGAGTATCATATTACATAAGCATTGAAAACCTTATGCATGGTCTTATTTAGGAATAAAGTAAACCCGGCCCCTTTTTTTTATAACACTTTGGGCCATTTGATGTCTGGTTCTTATTCTGAACTGACTAATCTAAATTGAGGTTTTGCGATTAAGATGTTTTTTCAGGGTTTTTTTTTTAAAAAAAAATAAATAAAGTGAGAATATTTAGGAATAGAAGGAGCATTATATTACAAAAAGCATTGAAAACCTTATGCATGGTCCTCTTTTATATAAAATGTTTGTTAGTTTGATCTAACGGTTAAACAGAAGCTTTTAATCCAACAATTAATATATGTAATGAAAAGAAGAGTCGTAGGATCAAACTCATTTTCTAGCCATTGGATGAAGCCAATGGATCAGATTTCAAGCAAGAAATGACAATACAGTTTCCCAAAAAAAAAAAAAATCTATTTCCAGCATTAGAGCATCATCATCTTAGCTGTTTTTTTCATTTTAGTTACATTCTAAGAAAGAATATAGTGCATCATTGTCTTTATCATTGTGCCCACTATTGTAAAAAAATGATGATATGCATCCAAGTAGGGTGTCCTAAAAAATGAAGTTTAATATAATTATATTCCTCATAAACATATGGCCGTGTATAGTCCTTCTCTTTGTTTACTTCTCTTTTTCTCACTCTTCATTAAAGATGTCTCGTTTCATCTAGTCTCTCTCAACATGTTTGTATTGAGTAAACTAGCTAGTATTCAAGAAGTCTAATACATGAAGGAGGCACATGATGAAACCATTTTAGAGTTATGAGATACCACCAAAAATCATCAAAATATCAAATACATGAAGCTTCAGTTCTGTTGGCTTTTCTAAATTATTAATAATTGTATTATCTAACCAATTTATAAGAAAGCCAATAATTGTATTCCAAGGTGCAAAATTTACCAAACACATGAAAAGAAAATGGGTCAGCCTTCAAAAGATTTGGGAGAGTACTTTTAGCCAGAACCAGAAAAGCTGAAAACAAGTGGCACTTAATTTAAGCCAGCAAAACTGGATGAAGAAGATGTTTACAGAGACGAACCTGATTATCATGGTACCAAGTTCGCCAACTAGACTTGATAGGCAATCCAAGAGCCTCAATCCAATATCTCGTCCCTATCACTGGTACTCTACCATCTGCATCCCCACTGTCACCATCAATAGTGGCATATTAGGTTCTCTAATGGAGAGGTCATGATATCGAATGACGATGAAGCACATGAGTTGTGAATATCTGAAAGTTTTTTTTTTTTTGCAACGGTATCACACCGAAAGTGTTAAAAAATGAGCCATATCTTCCTAACCGTTAGACAAAAATAATGTTGACAGTTAACATTTTTAATAGTCTAAGACGATATGGCTCCTTTTTTGAATACTACCGTGTAGATAATGATTCAAAAAAATACCTTACGCGAAAACTTTTAGTATAAAAATGGACCATAACCTGTTTTTTTTACCAAATAAGCGTGTGACTGACTTACTGTTTCAACACGAGCAAATAATTGTGTTGTCATTTATTGTTCAAATATTTGTGCTAGACTGCTAGTGTAAGTGTGCATGCTTTTATGTATAGAACTTAAAAGTCTAATAGAATTATAAGAAATACCTGTAAACCCACACCTTGAGTCCGCCCTTGATGAGTTTTGTGTAGATGGGCAGGACAGAGAAAACAGAGTACTTATACGTTTTAAATATGGCATTTCTGAGAAAAGATGTTCAGAGAAAAGTGAATCAGCATCAGAAAGTTCATTACAAACGAAATACTAGTTCCAGTTCATAATATAAGATCCACTTTATAATTTAATTTCTTCATTATAGTGGATCTTACATTAAGAATAAGATGAAATGTCATGAAAGGAATTGATGAATTCTGGTACTCACCCAGGGGCGAGGGGGGGGTGCTAGGGGGGGCCCCTGCCCCTCCTAAAAGTATAGAATGTAGCCCAAATTTTTTTAAAATTATATTTTAGTCTCAGAAAATTTTGAATATTTTCACTTTAATTCTTGTTATTTGTTTTGCGAAAGGACTAAAATGAAAATATTGAAATGTTTGTGAGGTTGGAATGTAATTTTATGAACACTTGGTTCCTACTCTGTAAAATTCGCCCCCCCTAATTGTAATTTCTGGCTCCGCCCCCTATACTCACCTGCAAGATTTCCACGTAAAATTAGTATTTCTTCCTTTGATATCAGCATGAAATGATGACTGAACATCAATCCTATTGAAATATTCATCTACGTATATGGTCTAACATGGATCATAGCCGCCGAAAATTCTCATCATCCTTAGTCCATAATCGTTTCTCCCCTGCAAGCATTTTTTTTTCTCCAACAAAATTAAGTGTGCATAAATATAAATCAGGAATATGATGGAGACTTGGTAGAATGGGATACCAAGTATCACATCGAATAGAATGAGATGCTCAATGGGGTATTTAAGTGGGTTGGTCCTCCCTCCTCAACATCTAGCTTTTAGGGTAGAGTTCCCCATCTATTTATTACCACCTCAACAGCTA
Organism: Acacia pycnantha; assembly: GCA_025563575.1. NCBI lineage: Eukaryota > Viridiplantae > Streptophyta > Magnoliopsida > Fabales > Fabaceae > Acacia > Acacia pycnantha. The sequence goes on along the minus strand of JAMWYP010000363.1, from coordinate 294,084 downwards.
GCTTTTGAGGTAGTTTACCGGGTAGGGGGTGCCCAATGTGCCCCCGATGCTGCCCTCCCTACTACCCAAAAGATAGGGGGCTTCCCAAATGTTTCTTTATATTTCTTTTAATCATTAGATTCTATATAAAATGAGTGACATTTTGATATCTTATGGACATTTTTTGAGAGTGCATCAGGCACCCCTAGCCCATAGTTTCCCTTCCCTCTTTGGTACCCATTAGAGTCACAATTAAGAATGAATAATTTGCGACATCAATTATGTACCTCAGAGAGTGATTTGGATCTTCTACTTTTACTATCATTAGCTGTAGAGGTGCTACTTAGTAGACACGCTGGGGCATAAATGTTGTAGATGTCTATCTCTGAGTATTCATTGGAGACCACATCCATGGCCTCATTGCATTCTTTAGACCAATTAAATTGCTTAAAGCCACACACATGTTTTGCCTTTTCATATTGCTTATCTGAAATGACTGCATGACACCAGGCATATTCCAGGATGCCTGTATAGTCTTCAGTTTCTGGATTCCCCACCTGCAGAGTTAAAACACTTTTCATTATGAAGGAAATCTAATTTATTCATATATCAGGGGTTGTAACAAATATGGTTTGGATAGAAACTCCTTAATGTGCACAGTCAATAGGAATATTTTAGGGGAAACTAATATTAGAAGACAAAATGGATTGAATTTTTATATTTAAAACAAAATCCAACTCTCAACTAGTTCTTATATTAAGAAGTAGAGGTAGTATTCTCCTAGTTTTTTCCTCGCTGATAATAAGATTTAATTTACTTACAATAAAACCTTTGAGATTGATAAATGAGTATTTGCTTCTATCTTTATTTCGATCAAAGATGAGCTCTGCCAGCTGGGGGATGTAGTGACCTGCAAAATGTGAACAAAAAGTTAAATTACTGTTCATATGTATCACTTCTCTATATGACCATTAGATCGATCACATGAGAGGATCTGAAGTAGACACAGAAATATTACATTGAAGTTCAAAGTTCAGCACTCACCAGCATAACTCTCTCCTGATATAAAGAATTCTCGAGATTTAAACTATGGGAACCTTTGCAGCCAATTTACCAAGAAATTGTAGGAATCCTCAGCTAATTCAAGTAGAGATTTACAAATGAGTGCTTTGTTTCATATGGTGAGCATTTACAGGTAAATTTAAATACAGTAAAAAGGAAACTAATCCACAAAACTATCATCTAATATGTTGAGATCAGAAGATGTGTTTGTGTAAGAAAAACCTACTCCCACTGGTGACTCCACAAATAACAAATTTGACTCTGCAAGAAATTAAAATTATGGGTTAAGGTGCAGATTTACCAACCAACTATTACCCGAGGAGCATCTAGCACAAAAAACAATTGAGGGGACCAAAATTACCAATCAACAATTAAAAAGTGGAAAAAAACACAATTTGGTGCAGATTCGCCAACAAACTATTACCCCGTCACTGTCTTGGTGTCTCTGTCTTCCATTGACTATCACAGTGTCGACGACGTCGGTGTCTCCAAAGCTTCCATTGTTGCTGAGTGTTCCACTCACCCTCTTGAACTCATCTAGCAGTCAACAGCTTTCGACCGGCACGCGCCTTCCACCCTGGTTCCATCTCTTCGGAGCCACAAGCAGCACCTGTCGCTGCCACAGCGCCTGCTCCCATGGGTCCCATCTCTTTTGGTGTTTTCCTTATTCAACAAAAAGGCTTAACTGCTCTTTTCTCCAGTGTCTCCGCCACCGTCCTACGCCAGTACCTCATATTTTAACTTAATTGTGATAGTTGTTTTTTTAATAGTTATTTGGTGTTTTTTTTTTCACTTTTTAATTGTTGATTGGTAATTTTGGTCTCCTCAATTGTTTTTTGTGTCAGACGCTCCTCGGGTAATAGTTGGTTGCCAAATCTACACCTTAACCCTATAATTATTAAACATGGTTAAGCAAAGCCAGAACAGGTCATTCTCTCTCTTTTGTTTTTGGTTGTTCTTTTCTTCCACACTTATTAGCATAGAAAATATTGAACATGACATGAGATAGTTGAACTATAGATATGTCATAAAGCAATGAAGAACACATAATAATAAACCTCGATTCTAGGAATAGAGGTTGAAATGCAACCCTTCACCATTTTTTATGACAGTAAGAGGTCCAATTTCAACGGCCGCACCAGCACCAATTGATGAGCATCCAGGACCTTCATGTGCAAAAACAGTACCACATCTCAGATGAAAAGTGAGAAGGCTGAAAATTATGCATAATTAAACTATGCTACTATATATCAACACAGAGTTGATCTAGTGGGGTAAAGCGCTACGAAATCTTTTGGGTCTTAAATTAAGTCCCTAAGGAGATACTTGTGTTGAGAAGGCCAGCCACAAACCTTAAAACAGAAGTAATCAGTTGCTTAGATATATCTAGTAATAGGATCCAAAAAAGGCTACCGATTCATAGTGTCCAAAAAAACTATGCTACTACAAACACACACACATTATATACCTCCATTGAGCCAGAAGAGGAGAGGCTTCTTAGATGATTCAGATTGAGCTTCAAATAACCAGTAGAAAAGGACCCTCCCATGATCTTTATTGACAGTGATGTAACCTGAAAATTGTGAGACTAAGTGACTTGAAGGTTGGCCAGGAAGATTAATTACCCTATCATGTTCATAAGGTTCTGCATTTGTTTCTGATGCTTTAATGAACAGAAAAGCTGAAAGTTATAAAAACATGGACAAAAAATTAAAAATAATATCCATGTATGCAACTAAACTAGGCATCTTCACTCCAACATTACATTTATTATTGATGTTGCTGCTTGTTAGAACTAATCAATAGTTAATCATTTCTGAATGTAATTAGCAACTGTATTTTTGTCTGTATATAGATGGGAAAATTCCATTTAAATACCATTTGAATTTGCAAAACCCCTAGAAGTCTGTTGAATTTGTAAAAAGACAGAGAGGTACCAAGGACCTATGAGGGATATGCAAATTCGTGTGAAATTACCCTTTTGCCCTTAGTTTTAAATAAATTAAAAAAAATAAAAAACCCCCAACCCCCACCACCGCCGCCGGCCGGCCGGCCACCACCACCACCATCGCCGCCAGCGGCCGGCCACCACCACCACCACTGCCGGCCGGCCACCACCATCGGCAACGGTGGTGGTGGTGGCGGCCGCCACCGGCGGTGGTGGGGTTGGGGTTTTTTATTTTTAATTTATTTAAAACTAAGGGCAAAAGGGTAATTTCACACGAATTTGCATATCCCTCATAGGTCCTTGGTACCTCTCTGTCTTTTTACAAATTCAACAGACTTCTGGAGGTTTTGCAAATTCAAATGGTATTTAAATGAAATTTTCCCTATATAGATTGTATGCCAGCTGGTGAGATTCCTTTCCTCACCACGTCCCTGGCACAATTTTCCCTATAACCAATTCTGTACCATTGTATGATTATGTTATCATCCTTTACTATATAAAGAGCAACAGAGGCCAGAGATGATTTAATCCTGCCATTTATCATTTTCTCTTGTCTCAGTATTTCTGTTCTGGCCTTGAATTCATTCTTGGTTTTATCAGATCATAGAATTATCCTCTCTTCGTTTTTCTCATGTCATCTGGTTCTAGCTCTAGCTCTCAGACCGCTAATGAAGCTATGTCTCACTCCGTTCCAAAATCATACTCTCTATTTCATTCCTCTAGCCAAACTGCGTCCACCAAGTTGGATAGGACTAATTTTCTGGTTTGGGAATCCGTTGTATTGCCTCTAATCAAAGGTAAAAAGCTTCAGAACCATATCGGTGCAATTGTGTTCGTACTGCTGATGACGCATGTTGTGTCTAGTTCGACTGTGCCTCTTCCGAATCCTGATTTCAAGGAGTGGTACTCTATCGATAGAATGCTTGTAGGATGGCTCCATAACAGCATGAGTCAAGAAATAGGTGCCCAACTGCTCCATTGTCGAATAGCCTCTGAACTCTAGAACAATGCTCGTGCTCTCACCTGTGCCTTTTCACATTCCAGAGTCTTGGTCTTTCAGTCCGAGCTCCATCATCTAGGAAAAATGGTATGAAAATTGAGGATTACCTAGCCAAGATGAAAAATATTTCAGACCAACTCACCCTCGCCGGAGCTTCAATATCCGCCGACGAGTTACTACTCCACACTTTGAATATAACGCTATAGTTGTCAAGCTAATCAATCAAGATGGCTTATCCTGGATAGATGCTCAAGCTTCACTATTAGCCTTTGAGAGTCACAGCTCAGTCATCTTTCTTCTCTTTCTCTTCAACCATCGGCAAACATGGCTGCTCACGGTTCCTTTGTTTCAAACAAGAACCTGAATCCCTCATCTGGCTCAAACTTCAATCCTAGTCGTGGTCCTTGGAGAGGTTCTCGAGGTTCCAGAGGACAACACTCCAGAGGAGGAAGACCAGGCTACAATGGTGGTGCTCCTGGTGGGCGTCCTCACTGTACTTACTGTGGTCGGTATGGCCACTATTATGAGACATGTGATCAACGTTCAGAACTTGCTGCTCATGGTTCTCCCTATTTCTCACCTCAATCTCACTATGCAGATCCTTAAGTCATTACTGACCCTGATTGGTATATGAACTCTGGAGCTAGTCATCATGTGACTCCAAGTTCTGCTTCACTTGATTCTACCACTCCTACAGGTAACCAAATTCTTTGTACCTTCACTGGTAACAAGACTCCTATACATGGCATCGGTCATACTTCTTTTCCTTGCTCGAAATCTAAGCTCCACCTAAATGATGTTCTTTTTGTGCCACCTATTACTAAACAACTACTCAGTGTTAATAAACTCATTGAGAACAATCCAGTCACTGTCACTTTTTCTAACGATGGTTGTGTTGTGAAGGAAAAGGCCACAGGGGAACCACTGTTGAAGGGAACACCAAGATATGGCCTATGCCCCATGAGTAATGTCAAGCCAGCTCAGGTTCTTTTAACAACAGCAGTTAAGAAGAATGATTCATTACTTCTTCAATGGCATTATAAACTAGGACACCCTAGCAATAAGATATTAAAGCAAATTTTGCAAAGTTGTAATGTTAATCTTATTGTTAATGACAATTTTATTTGCTCTGCTTGACAAAGTGGTAAATCAAAGAGACTTCCATTTTCTAATTCTCTCTCTCGAGCTACTTCACCACTTGCTCTTATACTTCACCAGTGCAATCAGTCAGCGGATACAAATACTATGTTCATTTTCTTGATGACTATAGTCGATTTACCTGGTTCTACCCTCTTAAGCACAAAAGGGAGACTGTCAATGAATTTAATCACTTTCGTGGTTTAGTTGAAAATCAATTCAACACTACAATTAAATCTCTTCAGTGTGATAATGGAGCTGAGTTTAAACCATTAATTCCCATTGCTAATGCAGCCAGTATTCAGATGCGATACACATGTCCTTATACCTCCTCTAAGAATGGTCGTGCTGAACGCAAACATCGACACATAGTTGAAGTTGGCTTAACATTATTAGCTCAAGCATGTCTTCCCCTCACATACTGGACATATGCTTTTCATATGGTCGTTTACCTTATTAATCATCTTCTCACAACAGTCATTGATGGTCAATCTCCTCTTGTCTGTTTATTTGGCACCAAACCAGAGTATCATGATCTGAAGCGATTTGGGTATGCATGCTACCCCTACTTGCGTCCTTACAATGCCCACAAGTTACAATACCACAGCCAACAATGCATTTACCTTGGCCCTGCTTCTTAGCATAAAGGATTCAAGTGTCTAAATTCTTCTGGTCGTATTTATATTTCTTGGCATGTTGTCTTTGATTCCTCTGTTTTTCCCTGTGCCACAGGTTTCCTTCATCGTCGTACTTCAAGCTCAAGTGCAATGCCTTCAATGCTGTTTATTATTGTCCCATCTACAGGCCTGAATTCTTCAGCTACAAGACCAACTTCTAATGACACTGGGTTATCTTCTCCAGGTCTGCCTTCAAATGATACTAGGTCATTTTCTTCAAGTCCAGCGCTGTCGCTCTCCAGTCCAATTCACTCTTCTAATGGAAGTCCAATACCTTCCAATACTGGGTCTTTGGTTTTACCTGTAAGTATTGATGATGGTTCTTCAATTTAGACTTTGGCCCAAACCGAGGCCCAACACTCAGATATATCACATGCTCCAGCTGCCCCCCTCAAAACACTCATTTGATGCTCACACGGAAAGGCCGACATCACCAAACCTAGGCACCCCTTCATCGGCCTTCTGGAGTCTGAGACACCAGCGTCACTTTCTCAAGCGAGTCCTCCTCGCAACCTTGCCAGCGCTCTCTTTTCTCCCCAGTGGAAACAAGCAATGACGGATGAATATGAAGCCCTGATTCGGAATAACACTTGGACCTTAGTACCATCTGATCAATCCCAAAAAGTAATTGACTACCGATGGCTATTCAAGACCAAGTTTCGCGCTGACGATTCAATTCTCAAGCACAAGGCTCGTCTTGTAGCCAAAGGTTTTCAACAGATACCAGGAGTCAACTACTTCGAGACTTTCAGTCCGGTTATAAAGCCATCTACTGTAAGATTAATCCTTACTCTTGCAATCACTTTTCACTGGGATGTTAGACAATTAGACGTGAATAATGCATTTCTGAATGGCTTTCTTCAAGAACATGTTTACATGAAACAACCTGATGGGTTTTGTGATTCACAAAAGCCGACTCATGTGTGTAAATTGTCCAAAGCCATCTATGGTCTTAAACAAGCACCTCATGCTTGGTTTGATCGTCTCAGACACACACTGAATCATTGTGGTTTCCAAAATTCTAAGAGTGATACCTCCTTGTTATTCTTGAAGACTAAGTACTTAATTGTCTTCATTCTAATCTATGTGGACGATATTCTTATTACAGGCAATAATATTGATTTCATCCACAAATTCATTATCAGGTTGAACAATGTTTTCTCACTCAAGGATCTACGCTCTCTGTATTACTTTCTTGGCATAGAGATCCATAGGGATAAATCTGGTTTTTATCTTAACCAAGGAAAATATATTTTAGACCTCCTAAAAAGTTTTAATATATTTGATTATGAACCTGTTTCTACACCCATGGTGACAAGACGTCTATTCTCCTCTAAAGATGGTACCTTAATGTTTGATTCTTCCTTGTATCGCCAAGCTATAGGATCGTTACAATACTTAACAACCACTAGGCCTGATATTGCCTATGTTGTGAGCAAACTGAGTCAGTTCCTATCTTTTCCTACTGAGGTTCATTTTCAAGGTGTGAAATGTATTTTTCGGTATCTCAAGGCCACTTATCACTATGCATTACACCTTAAGCCTTTCATATCCCTTCAATTAATGGCCTTCACTGATGTAGATTGGGCTACAGATATAGATGATCGTAAGTCTATGGCTAGTTTTTGTGTATACATAGGAGGCACTCTAATTTCTTAAGCATCTAGGAAACAAAAAGTTGTGTCTAGAGCTAGTTCCGAATCATAGTATAGAGCACTTGCTGATGGTGCCGCTGAACTGAAATGGTTGTGTGGACTGATAACTGAAATTGGTTTATTTCTAAAACGACCATCTATTATTCGGTGTGATAATCAAAGTGCTTCAGCTCTTGCCTCTAATCCAGTCCATCATGCTAGGAGTAAACATATTGACATAGATGTTCATTTCATACGAGATCAAGTCTTAGCTGGAGATGTCAGAGTAGCTTATATCCCTTCATAGCATCAAGTTGCGGATTGCCTTACAAAGGCTCTAACACACTCACAATTCTCTTACCTTAGAGGCAAACTCGAACTGTGTCCCACACCCTCTCGTTTGAAGGGGAATATTAGAACTAATCAATAGTTGATCGTTTCTGAATGTAATTAGCAATTGTATTTTTGTCTGTATATAGATTGTATGCCAGCGGGTGAGATTCCTTTTCTCACCACGTCCCTAGCACAATTTTCCCTATAACCAATTTAGTACCATTGCACGATTCTGTTATCATCCTTTGCTATATATATAAAGAGCAACAGAGGCCAGAGATGATGTAATCCCGCCATTTATCATTTTCTTTTGTTTCAGTATCTGTCCTGGCCTTGAATTCTTTCTCTGCTTCCTATTTATCATGTAAGGTTGAGAGAACACGTTCAATGCTCCCAAGTATTCAGTGACCATGAGATTATTTAGGACGGCTCAATACACAAAGTTCCTACTAGGTGAGGTCTAAGAAAGGATAGATGAACACAATCTTACCACGTAAGCGCAGAAACTATATTCAAGATTTAAACTCATAACCTTCATATCACATGACAACAACCTTACCATTCATTCAGACTTTTTAAAAACATTCGTAATCGATTGTCATCAATGGCGGACCGAGGCATAAGGTTGGGTGGGCACGTGCCCACCCTTAAAATAAGGGTTTTTTTTTATTAATATTTTTTTATATATAATTTTTTATTTTTTTTAAAAAATCTCTTATCGTCAAACCAATTTAGGTTTTAGGCAAATTGCAGATCCCTTTCTTCTATTGCTCTCTCGCCTCCCTCCCTCGGTGTCAGTCTCTCACTATCTTTGTCGAGATGCATCATAATTTCGACTTTTTGTTCTGACGACCACCAACGTCACTTTGATTGGAAAGTTTAAGTTCTATGTGTAACTCGCCTCTAACAAATTTTCGGGTTCCCAAGATTAATTTCCCTGTTCATGATTCAATTGTGTTGTACCCAATGCATATAGTTATAAATGGGCTCACTCTTTTAAACTCTCCCAATTTCTTTACTGATCCAAGGATGGACTCACTAGAGTCTAGCAGTAAAAATGGGTAAAGAGGAGATGGTTTTATCAACTAATAATCCATCAAGTAGGTGATGTGACTTTAGAGACTTTGCAAGTACTGAGACTGTGTTTGGTCTCGGTCTCTCGGATCTATGTTTCCTTCAAGTATGCATGAGGGTATATATTGATAATAATAATAATAATAAAAGCATTCACTAAACCCCACAAGGATGCAATAAAAATAATCCTTTGGCAAATAAGATGAGGAGGAATTGAATTCCTTGAGTTTTCTTAGATATAATGTAAGAAGTTGTTGGGAACAGTTGAGGTGTCCTGACCTTACTCAACAATTGAATCCCATTGCTAGTAAAATCTCCTGTTTGGTATAGAGTGTATTGGAACTTGTAATGGAAAAAGTGTTTTTGTGAATAAAAAATGTTTGTTGTGTTGTGTGTCTGAATAGAAATATAATAAAAAGATATGATTACTGCTGCATAATGAATTCTTGTTACAGGATACTTTTGTTGGTGCTGCAAAATTGAATTCTTGGTGGAATCGAACCTTGATCATGATGTGGCTAGACTAAGAAATTATTTATAGTGGAACTTTGCATGTTTTTAATTGATGCCACTATTCATACTGTCATTGATGATTTGTTAGAGAAATCCTTGTGGAAATTTCATGTTGTCCTAGCTGAATATGTTTTCGGTTTGTAACTTTTATTTTTCAATATGTTTGTTTGGTAGATATATTATTTATTGATTCATTTTTGTCATTTGTCATTTTTTAGGATGGAAAGGTATTTAGGTTCTTTTTTTACAAAGTCAAATGGTAGTAAAACTAAACGTTCTCGATCGGAATCTTCATTTATTGATTTATCTCAAGATGAACAAAATGAGTGTGCTACTCCCTCAAGTCAGAACAAACCAACAGTAGAAGATCCACCGGATTTGTATGTTCCTGATCCGGGTAAAAGACTTCCTATTATGAGCTTTGCGAAGAGTGCTCAAGAAAGGGAAATGATTCGAAGAATTTATCTAACGAATGGTCCTTGTCAACCAAAACTTGATAACTTCCCTTTATATTATTTTTGTTTTTTAAAGCATTTTGCTTTAAAAAAAAATTTCGGGGGCGCTGCCCCCGAACCCCCCACCAATGGTGCCCCCCCTCAATAATTTTCTGGGTCCGCCCCTGATTATCATAGTCAACATCAGCCACGAAAGAAACTTTTGAATAAGTTCGTTCCACTAAATATGTCAAATCAATAATAGATAAATGCAAAAGCATGTGAGAAACGAAATGGGTTCAGTGATCAATCTCACACGAAACTCCGTTGGTTTTGTTTTATGTAGCTTTTCAAAGAAGTGTACTTTGACCCATTAAATTTATATGTATAATATATATATATATATATATATATATATATATATATATATATATATATATATATATAGATAGATATAGATATAGATATAGATACAGTTTATACATTGTTTTGATTCAGTCTTCTAAATTCATGTTGAACAAAATTAATCCTCTGATTTGACGAACAAATATGAAGAGGCAGAAGAGCCAATCAAAGCAGTCAATACATTAAAAGTTAAAACATCACTTCAAAACATGTCAGCCCACTTGGTGATTGCCACTATGTTAGAGACATCAAGGTTAGAGACGGCATTAACTTTATTACCCTTGTCATTTTGTGCGTCAGTGAGCAAGGTAATTCGGCAAACCACCTTAATAATACCGCTATTAATTTGACTTATTCAATTGTTTCTGAGAAATCCTCAGCAAGTAATTGTCAAATAAATTTTTTTTTTAAATCCCTCCTTTTCCGCCCATATTAATTGATATTATATAGTTGATAAATATATTAACATATTATATTTATCTTAAAAGTATAAATATGAGATATTATTATATATAATTATATTTTAACATACTGTATTTATATTAAAAGTATAAATCTGAGATATCTCATATTTATAATTATACTTTAGAGTTAATTATTCTAACTATAATGTATTTATTTTTACTAATATGATGTTGAAAGATGAATCATATGTAAGTATTGCATGGTTGTTTCGTAAAAACCGTTATATTTGTCACGAAAAAAATGGCGGTTAATAACTATAACTATTTTTTTTTTTTTTCTGTTTTTGCAAATTATACTCTCAATACATAACGGTGCATATATTTAACCTTTATATGTTAACATTATATATTCTTATGGGACTTTCAATACATAATGGTGCACATATTTAACCTTTATATGTTAACATTATATATCCTTATATCTGCCTTAACATACATAACATTTATTTACTATTACTATTGTTTATGAAGTGTTGTATATACCCAAATCTATAGTAGTGGTTGTCTGTAGCCCTTAAAGGGGTTGTATTTTCAATGCCCCTTGAAGGGGTTGTATTTTTTATTGGGGGAATGACATTGAGGTTCTAACTAAAGAAAATAATGTCAAAAAAATCTTCATTGACAAGTAAACATGACAAATTAACAAGTGAAGCAGTTATTATTAATAACTTATAAGACTTGTTAATGGATTATTTCCCTTGATCGAAACCTGAAAGTCTTTCTCCCTTTTTTAATTTGTGCATGTCATCCTTATGCGGGTTGTATTTATTCACCATTCCACTACTACAAAAAAGTTGATTTAACGACCCCAATATAACGACCGACTTAAAGGAAACAGTCATAGAAAATGACGTGGTGGCAATTTTGAAATTTTTGACAGATTATTCGACAACTGCTTTCTAGAAAACGGACGTTAAAAAGTAGATGGTAGATTTAACGACCCCAATATAACGACCGAAAGAAAGCAAACAGTCATAGAAAATGACGCGGTGGCAATTTTGAAATTTTTGCCAGAATATTCGACGACTTATTTCGACAAATTTGACGTTAAAAATTCACTTCATCATTTTATATATGTTTTTCAAAATAATGATCCTATCTAGACGAATGTCACATAGCAAACTTTACTATCTAGTGAGGGCATAAATATCATCAAGCAATTAATATTGACCCGGCAAATACTTTACCGCAAGTGTATATATTTTCTTCTTTTTCCTCTTACTTTGCTAATACAAAATTAAATTTTGAAAAATACAAAAGTAGATATGATTTTTTTGAAATAGTGTAATTTAACAATTCTGTTAAATTGACTCAAATTCTAAGCATCCATCATAAAGCTTGAGGGAGAATAAGTGGGTTTAACATTAAAAAAGCAACGGTAGTTTAGACTAATTTGACGGACTTGCTAAAATTGAATGATTTTTAAATTATTTTATTTACTTTTATACCCTTCAAAATTTAATTGTGTTAAATGCTCGTGACAAAAAACTTCATTATTAAAATTGCACCTCAACCCAATAATTTATATCCTTCCCTTCCTTTTTATAATATGCAATTGCTTGAATGAGTATGTTCCTTTTTATAAGATACATTTTGGAGATGTATAAATGCTTAATGTGTTTTTTTGATATTTTTTACTTTTAATTAATTATATGTCTAGCTATCTCCTATTTTTTTCCCTCTCATTCTCTTTGATGACTTTTTCCACTCATTCTTTCTCACCCACCCTTATTTTATAAAATAGCCTAGGCCCACACGATGAGCGGATAAGAGGTAGAGCTGGGAATCAGGGTTGGTCAGGCCCTCCAGGGCCGGCCTGTGAAGGGTCGGGTCCTAACAGGGCCGGCCAATGCCCGGATATTTATCTGGAATATTATAAATAAAAGTTGGATATTTCTGATAAGTGAAATTTCAATCTCCGATCTTGTATAATTACAGTCTATTTTCTAAGTAGAATTTCTGCAAGAAATTAGGGAGTTTAAGGGCCAAAGTGCCAAAATGACTAAAATACCCCTGTAAAGGGTAATCAACTTAGGAAATTATGGAAAAAATACCAAAAGTTAGTAAAGTGACCAAGTAAATTAGGAGAGTATATTATCTCTAATTATTGTAATTTAATAAATTATGAACTTTGAGAAATTGTACAAGAATGTTCAAAAAGTAATAAAAGACCAAAATACCCTTGCAATTATGGATTAATGCAATGGGCATGGAAATTCTAGTGTTAAAGCAAAAGTTTGAAGATAAAGGAGTGTCTTAATTAAGAAAATTACCAACAAGTGATAATAGAATAATTAAGTAATATTGGGCTAATTACTTAAGTGTAAACAAAGGAAATTAAGAGATAATTGTGTAAAGCTCAAAAATTGGTGGTAATTGGCTTAAAATTAGTAAAAATATATTTACTAATTAATTGGAAATTTTGGAGAAAAATAGTTGAGTTTAGGTATTTTTAAGCCTAAATACAAGAATGGACCAATTAGGTAATTTTGTGGAATTTTTGGAAAAATTAAATAAATAAATAATTAAATAATTAAATAAAAAATTAATATTTATTAAATAAAAAATGGGCCAGCCGAAAATGGACCCAAGAAAAAGAGAAAAATAAATGAAAATGAAATGAGAAAATATTTATGCAAGTGGACATATTATATTATTATAATTAATTAAAGCAAAAATATGTGAATAGTAATATTTAAGTTAGGAAACGGACCCTATCTAGAGATCTAGGAATGGGATTATCAATATCAAAGTAGATTATTGATCAGTGGAATTTTACCTTCCATTAGACTCTTCCTAAGTTAATTCCGAGGCCGCTTGTGCATTTTCCTAATAAAACAAAATAGGGAAAATGCATATAGGCATAATTTTGGAAAAGAGGAAAATAAATTCTAACTCAACATTTAGGAATGGGTTTGAATTTATTTAGACATATTTGGAATCAGTGAATTATTTCGAAGAGATTGATATCTCCGAAAACGAATTCCGACACCGACGCGATCGGACACGTTTTCGAGAAAACTTCAACCGGACTGTGGAGGCCTATATGGAATCAAAATAAAGGTTAACTTGGACATTTCTACTAAGTGAGAACATGTTTTCAGAGTTGTAAATCCAGAATTTTGTGAATTCTCCGAAATCACGCGAATCGGGTACCGATCGGGGAAAACGGTTATACCGGGCATAAAGTGAGCTAAGTCACCACTTTTGGGCCAATGAGGGGCTGCCACATCAGCCCTAGGGTTCGGCCAAGAGTGTGTGTGTGTAGAAGAAGTGGCTTCTTGAACAAGTTGCATTAATGGGTTATTACAACTTGATTTTCCAAACAAAGCCTTGAATTTGCCAAACAAGGCCCTTGTTTTTTTCCTATAAATACCCCCCCCTCCTTCATAATTCTCACACCTTTTCTTCCTTCTCTTGGCCGAAATTTTTGGTTGAGAAAGAAGAGAAAGGAGCTCTGGGGAATTGTGCAAATAAGCCCTCGTAGAATTGTCCTAAAGTCTTCAACGGTAAGTCTTTCGGTCTTTAGTTTTTAGTTTAGTAGTTAGTAGAATTGTTAGTTAGATTTAGAAAGTAGGTGACAAGATTCCTACAAATGTTTTAGAGCCTTGTTTGCGTTGAAAAATATGCAGAGGTGTAAACATAGTAGGGATCGAGTCGCTGAAAAGTTGTAGTTTTTATAGCTCTTTCAAAATTAGGGGTAGTAATAGCCTTTAAATTTCAAGTATGATTGGGTATCATATGGGAGGGCTATTTTAGTCTTTATTTTCGAAAATCATAAATGCGTCGAAGTTCTGGCGAAATTTTGGGAAGAAAATAGCCTATGTAGCGGAAGCACTGGCGAAATTCCGCCAAGTAGTGGTATAGGGGCAAAATGGTAATTTTTACCTAAAATGCTGTTATAATGTCAAATTACTAATGGAAGTGACATTATTCTCATAGGATATCCGAAATCCTAATTTGTTGCCGTTACGCTGTCCAACGTGCCGCTGTCGGACAAACCGCTGTTTTCCGTCAGAAAGTACAGTTTCCGCCAGAAACAACTACGTACATCAAACGAAGGTACGGACGCGTACTGTAACACTAATCCTATAGCTCTCATATACATATATGTCATAGATACGTTCATATACCGGGGCTCTGCTTAGGGTCGCCGCTTTACATACAGCCTTGTACGGGTTATAAGACATGATAATACCGCTTTGAGTTTTCCTAGCGCTGAGGACACGTGTTCGTGGCACAGGTTAATGTGCAGGCTATATTTGTGTAGGACTTTACGTACTGCTTTATGCTTATGTACTGTCTGTAATGTCAATACAATATTACACTATGTTTCATGTTTTGTTATGATCAGTTACTCTTACGCTTCATTGCTCGACTCTGATTGATTGCAAAAAAAAAAAAATTCCGCTTTAGAAAATGGGATGTTACATTTTATGGTATCAGAGCTAGTTAAGTTAACCATGATCGGGGGTTCTCACAGTGTGATCTGTGACGAAGCATTGGCTCTTACCCCGACATGGCCAGTGAGCTGGTTGCATGCGGCCGAGAGGCGGGTAAAACTAGCGGCGAGGTACGATTTGTTGTCACGCGTGGATTCGCCAGGGAGACATTTTATGGTATCAGAGCAATCTTTCTGGCAAGTGTTTAACTATGTTACCACGAACGGTTTGGTGCCGAAGGCAAGGCTAGTCTACGTGGGTGTGCCAATCAGTCACTGCTAACCCGGTGAGGCCCCCATGGTAGACACTTACCTGGCCATTCTGTTCGGATAACGGAGTTAGATTCTTAAGTCTTTTGACTTTGAGCACTTTTTGACAATGAGTACTGATATGACACTGGTGTAATAGGTAGTGATGGACAGAAACGAACATTCGTAGATCTTCTATCCCGTAATAATAGGACGTAACGCGCGTAGATCCGTAATTCCAGAGACGGCGGGACGAAGACGAAACCCTGATATTTCTAATGACCCCAAACCGAAATATGATCCTGACTTAGGGTAGAGTCAATGGCTAGTATGCCCTTAGAACCAGAGAAACCTGTTGGCTCAGATCATTCATCTGATGACGACAACGTGGGATATACAATGTAACCACTGGTCATAAACCAGTTGGCTGATGTAGTATACGTTAGCATGTACATTACATCTAATATGAAAATATATATGACTTGATGCCATGTGTTGTGTTATTGTTCTAACACTTATCCGTTATTTGATATAAAGGAAAAGTTAAAACATGGCCATCATAAGAGGTGCCGGTGCACCAAGAGGTAGGGGCCGAGGCAGAGGCAGGCAGCCTCAAAGGGACGTAATACCTGAGCAAAATGCTATACCAAACCAGCTCTGTTAGCAAGACAACATCAACAGGATGAGGAAGCCCAAAGACAATTGGACGCACGTCAACACGAAGAGGAAGAGCATAACAATGAGGAAAACGAGGGGAATGAAGAAGAAGAAGAAGAGGAGGACAATGACAATCAAAGTGAGGAAGACCATGAGGAAAATGCTGGTGGGAAGTCACGGCAGAAACCCTACTGCACCAATGACTGTCCCGTGATATGGGGAAATTTCTGGAGAAATTTCATGAGCAATATTTCCTCCTTCAAAGAAAATGAACAAGGAGTCGGAATTTCTCCATATCCGACAAGGACAGGAGGAATCTTTCGACGATTACTACGCCCGGCTCACCAACCTATCCCGATACTCAAGACATCTTCGAAGGGGCAACGATGAAAGCAAGATGGTGAATATACTAATTCATGGGCTTAAATATGAAATTGGTGAAAGGCTCATGTCCCAAACGATTCCGTAACTTGACAAGCGCAAAGGGAAACTTGTCGGATGACTGAGCGCAATCTCAGAGGCTTCCAGAGATCAAGGAACTTCAACAACAACAATGCTGGTCGAGGTGGATCCAACCGCGATAACTCTTCACAAAAGAGGAAGGCGCCCTGGAGTAACCCCCGTGGTGGAAACAAAAGGCCGTACCAAGCTGGGCAACAGAACTATCCCAGGAATGGGATCACAAACATGCCCCAAATGCAAGAAGCATCACCCAGCGTGAACCGTGAAGGGAAGCGATATGCTTCGATGTCATAAGCCGACACTATAGCAGAGAGTGTACCGAGAAGATTGGAGAGGCGAGACCTCGAGCACAGCCGCATCTTTGCACTAACGAACACAGAGGCCAGACAGTCCCCGGTGATGGTCCAAGGTACTATTTACCTTAACGGAAATCTACTTGAGGCATTGTATGATTCGGGAGCCAGCCATTCTTTCATTTCCTATGATTGTGCAAGTCGCCTAGGAATGAATGCCTGTAGTTTACCTTATGATTTGGTAGTATCTACACCGCTTGGTGTAAAATCTTTAGCTTCTGACGCATGTATAAATTGTATTGCTAACGTGGATGGACGAGTTTCTAAAGTGGACCTTATCCGTCTACCTCTTCACGGCATCGACGTCATACTCGGTCTAAATTGGCTGACGGCCAACGGTGCGATGATCGATCGTGGCAAGAAGAAGATATCATTTCCGGAGAAAAGTTGAAGTGAGCTTGAACTTTCTCTCCGCTACGTAAGCCGATCGACGTGTGAAGCAGGGATGCCATGCCTACATGGTATTCTTTTCACCAAAGCAGAGCTGATCTTTCACTCCGTGATATCCCTGTGGTGAATGATTTTCCCGATGTATTCCCGGAGGATCTCACAGAGTTACCTCCTATCCGAGAAGTGGAGTTCAACATTGATTTGATGCCTGGTACAGGGTCAATATCAAAGGCGCCGTATCGTATGGCTCCTAACGAGATGCAGGAGTTGAAGAAGCAGCTAGAAGAGCTTTTGAAGAAGGGGTTCATTCGACCCAGTGTATCACCGTGGGAGCCCCAGTGCTGTTTGTAAAGAAGAAGGATGGAAGCTTCCGACTCTGCATTGACTACCGTGAATTGAACAAAGTAACGGTCAAAAACAAGTATCCACTTCCCCGGATTGATGATCTTTTGGATCAGTTATCTGGTTCCACTGTCTTCTCCAAAATTGATCTGCGTTCGGGATATCATCAGGAGAGTTTTAAACCGAGAGAGAGATTGACTACAAGCACCAGGTGTTAATCATCCCGCATCCGATGAGAAGTATGTTGTTTACAGTGATGCCAGGTGGGCAAGGGTTGGGATGTGTCCCGATGCAACAGGCGAGTGGTGGCTTATGCCTCTCGTCACCGAAGCCTCACGAGTTGAACTATCCTACACACGATCTAGAGCTGGCGGCTATCGTGTTCGCTTTGAAGATATGGAGGCATTACTTGTACGGTGTAACCGTAGAAGTGTATTGTGATCACAAAAGTTTGAAATACTTGTTCGATCAACGAGAACTCAACATGAGACAACGTCGTTGGATGGAGCTGATTAAAGACTACACCCGGGGAGTATGATCTGAGAGATGAAGTTGAGAAAGCTCAACAGCAAGATGATTGGGCAAAAGAGATACGTGAGAAAATATCTCGAGGTGAGACCCAAGACCATGACCTATCACTTAGTGGTTTGGTCAGGTACAAGAAGCGAATCTATGTACCGCCAGGATTTTGTGGTAGGTTTGCCCAAAATCAGAATCATGATACGATTTGGGTAGTTGTTGACAGATTAACCAAGTCAGCACACTTCATTCCCATCGATCCACTATTCTCCGAACGATTGGCAGGGATTTATATCAAAGAGATAGTGAGATTGCATGGTATTCCTAAGAGCATTGTCTCTGATCGGGACACGCGTTTCAAATCCCGTTTCTGGCAAGCGTTACACAAAGGTATGGGGACTAAGCTGAGGTTCAGTTCGGCTTATCACCCTCAAACTGACGGTCAATCTGAAAGGACGATTCAGACGCTGGAGGATATGTTGCGAGCATGTGCCCTAGATTTCAAAGGAAGTTGGGATCAACATCTTTCACTAGCAGAGTTTGCATATAACAACAGTTATCATGCTAGTATACAAATGGCCCCGTTTGAGGCATTGTATGGGCGGAAGTGTCAATCACCATTATGCTGGACAGATTCATCTGAAAAGCAGTTACTCGGGACGGATATGCTTGAGCAGACCTCTGAACAGATCGCATTGATCAAGAAGAGACTCCTAGCCGCACATAGTAGACAGAAGAGCTATGCGGACAAAAGGAGGAGACCTCTGACGTTCTATGTCGGCGACCATGTATTCCTAAAGTTATCTCCAGTAACTGGTGTCGGCAGAACGCTTAAGAGGAAGAAACTGAGTCCACGATACATAGGACCCTTTGAGATTTTGGCGAAGCGCGGAGAAGTAGCTTATCAGATAGCTTTACCCCGAACTCGAGTAATCTCCACGACGTTTTCCATGTGTCACAACTGAAGAAATACCAGCCAGACCGAGATCATGTCATTGAGTACGAAGACGTTGAAGTACGGCATGATAATACCTTCATAGTTGAGCCGCAATGCATCATTGATCATAAGGAGAAACGGCTCGTAAATAAGACTATTATGATAGTGAAGGTGGTCCGGAAGGGTTTAACACCCGAAGAGGCAACTTGGGAAACCGAGAGTGACATGAAGGAAAAGTACCCGAGTTCATGGCCCGAAGTTTAGTTAGTATAGATTAAATTTCGAGGCGAAATTTTGTGTAAGTGGGGAGAAATGTAATACCTTGATATTTATCCGGAATATTATAAATAAAAGTTGGATATTTCGATAAGTGAAATTTCAATCTCCGATCTTGTATAATTACAGTCTATTTTCTAAGTAGAATTTCTGCAAGAAATTAGGGAGTTTAAGGGCCAAAGTGCCAAAATGACTAAAATACCCCTGTAAAGGGTAATCAACTTAGGAAATTATGGAAAAAAATACCAAAAGTTAGTAAAGTGACCAAGTAAATTAGGAGAGTATATTATCTCTAATTATTGTAATTTAATAAATTATGAACTTTGAGAAATTGTACAAGAATGTTCAAAAAGTAATAAAAGACCAAAATACCCTTGCAATTATGGATTAATGCAATGGGCATGGAAATTCTAGTGTTAAAGCAAAAGTTTGAAGATAAAGGAGTGTCTTAATTAAGAAAATTACCAACAAGTGATAATAGAATAATTAAGTAATATTGGGCTAATTACTTAAGTGTAAACAAAGGAAATTAAGAGATAATTGTGTAAAGCTCAAAAATTGGTGGTAATTGGCTTAAAATTAGTAAAAATATATTTACTAATTAATTGGAAATTTTGGAGAAAAATAGTTGAGTTTAGGTATTTTTAAGCCTAAATACAAGAATGGACCAATTAGGTAATTTTGTGGAATTTTTGGAAAAATTAAATAAATAAATAATTAAATAATTAAATAAAAAATTAATATTTATTAAATAAAAAATGGGCCAGCCGAAAATGGACCCAAGAAAAAGAGAAAAATAAATGAAAAATGAAATGAGAAAATATTTATGCAAGTGGACATATTATATTATTATAATTAATTAAAGCAAAAATATGTGAATAGTAATATTTAAGTTAGGAAACGGACCCTATCTAGAGATCTAGGAATGGGATTATCAATATCAAAGTAGATTATTGATCGGTGGAATTTTACCTTCCATTAGACTCTTCCTAAGTTAATTCCGAGTAGTTTGTGCATTTTCCTAATAAAACAAAATAGGGAAAAATGCATATAGGCATAATTTTGGAAAAGAGGAAAATAAATTCTAACTCAACATTTAGGAATGGGTTTGAATTTATTTAGACATATTTGGAATCAGTGAATTATTTCGAAGAGATTGATATCTCCGAAAACGAATTCGACACCGGACGCGATCGAACACGTTTTTCGAGAAAACTTCAACTGGACTGTTGGAGGCCTATATGGAATCAAAATAAAGGTTAACTTGGACATTTCTACTAAGTGAGAACATGTTTTCGAGTTGTAAATCCAGAATTTTGTGAATTCTCCGAAATCACGCGAATCGGTACCGATCGGGAAAACGGTTATACGGGCATAAAGTGAGCTAAGTCACCACTTTTGGGCCAATGAGGGGCTGCCACATCAGCCCTAGGGTTCGGCCAAGAGTGTGTGTGTGTAGAAGAAGTGGCTTCTTGAACAAGTTGCATTAATGGGTTATTACAACTTGATTTTCCAAACAAAGCCTTGAATATGCCAAACAAGGCCCTTGTTTTTTCCTATAAATACCCCCTCCTTCATAATTCTCACACCTTTTCTTCCTTCTCTTGGCCGAAATTTTTGGTTGAGAAAGAAGAGAAAGGAGCTCTGGGGAATTGTGCAAAAGCTCCCTCAGAGAATTGTCCTAAAGTCTTCGACGGGTAAGTCTTTCGGTCTTTAGTTTTTAGTTTAGTAGTTAGTAGAATTGTTAGTTAGATTTAGAAAGTAGGTGACAAGATTCCTACAAATGTTTTAGAGCCTTGTTTGCGTTGAAAAATATGCGAGGTGTAAACATAGTAGGGATCGAGTCATTGAAAAGTTGTAGTTTTTATAACTCTTTCAAAATTAGGGTAGTAATAGCCTTTAAATTTCAAGTATGATTGGGTATCATATGGGAGGGCTATTTTAGTCTTTATTTTCGAAAATCATAAATGCGTCGAAGTTCGCGAAATTTTGGGAAGAAAATAGCCTATGTAGCTGAGCGCCGCGAAATTCCGCCAAGTAGGGGTATAGGGGCAAAATGGTAATTTTTACCTAAAATGCCAGTTATAATGTCAAATTACTAATGGAAGTGACATTATTCTCATAGGATATCCGAAATCCTAATTTGTTGCCGTTACGCTGTCCAACGTGCCGCTGTCGGACAAACCGCTGTTTTTTGTGTAGGACTTTACGTATCGCTTTATGCTTATGTACCGTCTCGTGTCACAATGTTGTTATGTAGGACCTTACATATTTGCTTCATGCTTATGTTCTCGTCGTGTCACACTTCGATGAGATGTTGCCGTTATGTCATGAATATCTCGTTGTCTATATACTGTTTTATTTGAGCATAAGGTTAATCGCTACCCGAGATTCAATGCGGTGAATTGAATCTCACTGTAGCTTCAGGGTCTGGAGGACCGCGAATTGATGTCCGGGGAAAGCAGCAGGAGTGACTTGCGGAAGAAGTCATCTTTATCTTATCGCTTTCTTTTTCTTTCTTTCGATTATTTTCCGAACCTTAGGATCACTGTAATGTCAATACAATATTACACTATGTTTCATGTTTTGTTATGATCAGTTACTCTTACGCTTCATTGCTCGACTCTGATTGATTGCAAAAAAAAAAAAAAAAATTCCGCTTTAGAAAATGGGATGTTACACCTGAGGTAAGAAAAACATCTTTTTTTCAAAGCCCGGCCTGAGAGTACAAGGGCCAAGGCCGGCCCTCCAAGGCCTGAAAATTACTATTCCAAATTTTAACTATTTTTCCTATATTTTTTTTAAAGAAATATAATTAGTAAATTACAACATAAATCATTCAACAAATAAGCACCGTCACTAATTCATAATCAAAAGCAAACTATGTTCACAAATAACTCATATAAAACATAAGAAGCATACCACTAAGTGACATTAGTACGATGACTATTATTGTCATCATCTTCGCCACTATCATCAATTTCAAAGACATTTGATTATTCTTCACTTTGAGTAGTAGCCTCTAACTCATGAGTAAGAATATCATAAATTTCTTCTCCCGCATCATGAACACATCCATAATCTTTATTTGCAATAAATAATAAACCAAATCATAAAATTAGAGTATAATTATTATGTATTTGTAGTTAAATGGATAAATAACTCTATAACAAATACAAAATATATATAAATTAAAAAATTAAAAAAAGAAAAAAGCTACAATGAAAAGGGCCTGAAAGGCTGGCCCGGGGCCCTCCAGGGCCGGCCCTATAGGGTCAATTTCAAATATCTCGTCCCTTTTTCAAGCCCGGCCCTTAACGGGCCAGGGCTTAAACGGGTCGGCCCGATTTCCCGGCTCTAGTACGAGGCTAGGTATTTATTTAATGTGTTGTTATATAAAAAAATCCACATTAGATCTCTAAGGGAATAATCAAAATATTAAATTAAATATTTATTTGTACTTACCTCTCCCATTATTAATTTACAAAATATTGTGTAATTACCTTCCAGTTATTCATCTTTCATAACTGGTTCGTTTTCTTTTTTTTAATGTTTTGAGCTTACCATTTTATTGATATGTCAACCAAGAAGATGCTTATTGTTCTACTTTTATATAGTTAATATAAGGGTTGTTATGAAAAATGAATTGCATTTTTTTACATATTTATTGTTTTTAACAAATTTTAACTAACTTTTTTATCTATGGTTATTTGTGTATTTATAAGAAGGAAGGGAGGGGAGTATATATACACATAACAATTATAAATTATGTTTACCTTAGTTTTATATTTTCTATAACCTATTTATATTTAAAATCCTCTCCTGATTCCCTCGTCCATTTCAAAAAATCCTAATTAATCACATTAATTATATCTCTAACGATAATACTTTATACCTCACTGGAGATTGTCTTACTCGTTATGAAAGATGGAGGTTGAACTCAGTTATGCATCATGAGAAGCTATCAAGTGTAAAAATTACCTGGCTAAGGAAGCTCATCAATTGTCTCAAGACATGCGGATCGATGAGAGAGGATATTATGTTTTAGTTTGCTGTTTTGTTTTTCGATTTCTTTGTAATTTCAATCTTTATTCAAGAAGATTGCAAAAAACGCTTATTGTCCGTTTTGGTTCAATTCTATAAGAGATTATTACATGTAATTCTGATGCAAAAGACCAGTTGTGGCATTTGATTGAGCTTATATAATGTAGAGATGATTACATTTAGTATAGAGAAGTGTCCTCCATGAATTAAAAAAGTACTTGACACATAATCCAAGAGAGAGCAAACCCAACTCACTCGCCCCTAATTATGTTTAATAGGTGCAAATTTTGCTTTCCAAAGATGAGAAAAAAAAATTAAATTCAGGTCCTTGACTAGTTCAAATAGTCCAGCAAACCCAGTCCGATCCATCCCGACCTCGAGTTCGTGCTATACCAGAATAGACCACTGGCTCACAAGCGATCCTTTCCATACTAGACATCAGGTTGATGTCAAACCTGATCTAGTCCATTTTATGCTCATCTCTAATATACATTACACAAATTTAAAAAATTATCTTGAACCAAACATGTAAATTATACATATATATATATAGGAGTAATTTTGTCTCTTGCTATAACATTCTTGTATGTTCTCATGTTTAATGTAATCCAACCAATATTTTTATGCATATGTATCATTTTTTCTTAATAATGAACTAAACAAATTCATGTAATTATCGTTACATTACATTTCATTATATTACATTACAACCATTACATTATCTTGACTCCGTTAACCAAACGGGCATTTATAATTTTCCACGAGGTAATTTTAAATGTTTGCTGTTGTTTTTTCTTTTTAATAAAAAAAGAAAAAGAAATATTCACCCTTGAGGTACCCTCAATTGCCAAATATAATGTTGGATCGATAAAAACAAAAAGGGTGTGATTCCCCACCCAACAACCCCCCCTCCTTATCCTCAACTTAGTTCTTGGGAGATGCTGTTCGTGCGAGTTCAAAGAGCTTCTTGTTTTTCTCCTCCTTGGAATCTTTCTCTTCAAAAAAAAAAAAAAACAGAGTGGAACTGGAATATGTGATGCTCCCCACACTTTTTCTTGTTGATGTGTAATGAATAAAACAAAACATTTTTTTTTTAATTTTCAATCTAAAAAGTTTTTTCTCATCCCAATGCTTTCCATGAAAATTTATCTAAATTATACTCTGTTAATAATATAAAACCTAATTAACTAATTTAAGTACATTAAGAAAGTTAGTTAATATGATATATTTTTAAAAAACTCCATAATTATCTTTCTTAATTCTCTCATTTTCCCTCCTATTTGAGTATTACTAAGAGAATACCAATATGGTTAATTTAGGAAAAAATGAATAAAGATGTGAAATATGTATTACATTTATAATAAACATCAACTTTCTAATTATGTCTTATATTAAGGGCTGGATGGATGGAGCAATAGGTCCTCCTTCCAATCCCAAATATTTGAATAACTATTCTTTTTTATTAGTGATTAGGTATGCTTTTTTTTTTTTTCCTTGTAAACTCCAACAAACATGACTCAATGAATATGACATATAAGCCACAAGCGATAGCGAGTATATAACAAAATATGAACTCACTATTTATAAGATAGCAAATTGCAGTGACCAATTGAACAGATCGGTAAACTAGAATCCACGGTATGTAAAAGATCAAGGCAATAACCAATGTAACATCCCATTTTTAAAATCAGTATAAATTTTTTTTCATCAGAGTAGAGCATCGGAGCATAAGAGTAACTGATATATATATTCAAAATGCCATAAGTCTGGCTAATTACATTGACGGTACATTGTTCCGAATGTTTTCAAATGCAAATGACAACAAAATTGTCTCCTTGGCGACACCCACACAGTGGCAACAAAAGATAGTCTTCAGCAAAGTCTTTATGCGTGCTGCTTACTCTTCTCCTCGGTCCTCCCAACCCTGAAGCTATATTAAGGGCTAAGGTCCAACGCGCACCGGACCTCAGGTAACGGTTAACCTCATGTTTACATAC
The DNA here is from genome assembly GCA_025563575.1 of Acacia pycnantha. Classification (NCBI taxonomy): domain Eukaryota; kingdom Viridiplantae; phylum Streptophyta; class Magnoliopsida; order Fabales; family Fabaceae; genus Acacia; species Acacia pycnantha. The sequence goes on along the minus strand of JAMWYP010000363.1, from coordinate 268,757 downwards.
ACAACATATGCATTACAGATATTTATATTACACAACAAACAGCAAATAACCCCCCTGGCAGATGTGTCACACCTAGCTATCGTGTCACACCTAGCAGCCATTTCACACCTAACAATCGTTTCACACTTAGCATTTCACACCTAGCAAACGTATCCCAATACTCAACAAGCATAACGACAGTACATGAACATACCACAGAGCTATCAGCTACCTCATATAAGCATACCATACACATAGCACATATACGCATACAATAAACGTCAGAGTTAGAGTTACTAGTACGCGAACGTACATACACATACAATAAACATCACATATACAATACAATACTCATAAGACATATACGCATACCATAAACATCAGCATTAGTGTTACAGTACGCGAACGTGCGTACCCCAACTGTACATAAACATACAGCAAAGCTATCAGCTATCACATATAATACACATATCACATATATGCATACAATAAACATCAGCGTTAGTGTTACAGTACGCGAACATACGTACCTTCGTTGACGTTATACGGTACGTGTGACGATCGAAACATGATCACAGTTATCCTATAAGGGTAACAACGTATTCATTAATAATCAATCATCATAACGGACATTTTAGTCCCAAATTACCATTTTACCCCTGACCTTACTAATCAGCGGAATTTCGCCAGAACTTCGTTACTTTGACTCTAATCTTCCAAAATTTTGTCATAACTCTTTCTCCAACATATTTTCGAAATAAATATCATATTTAACCCTAAAACATGATATCTAAACTAACTTGGAAGATTAAAGATCAAACTAACATTTCTACTATAAATACCGAAAGAACTACTAGAACTTAAGACTCGGGACCGAAGAACTTACCCAGGGCTTCGCTACTACTTTCTCCAAGCTCTTCCTTCTCTCTCTTCTCCAAAATTTCGAACTCCAGCAAGAGGAATTGGTGAGAAACTTTGCAAAGGATTCATGGCTATTTATAGGCAAATTTTGGCTACTATTCACACTTTATCATATTGAATTTTGACCCTTGGATCTTAGGTGTTTGAAATGGCACAATCTTGGCCCTTCCTTGGCTTGGCCGACCTCCCCCCATGTCATCCCTCCAAGGATGATGTCACACAAGTGATGTCATCCTTGCTTTATGGAGGTTTTACCGATAAAGTTCCATGTTCGGTGTTCTAATCGCGTAATTTTAGAAAATCTCAAAAATCCAACACGTAGTCTTAAAGGTCTAATCTTCCTCTTTAAAAATATTTGGTTTAACTAAATTTTTGATCCCATTAAGGGTATTTCCTATCCTGCTGAACATTTTCGGATAACCGCCGTCGGTTACGGAAATTACTTCGGGTAACATCAACTTCGGGACAAAAATTCACTGATTCATAATATGTCCAGATGTTTACCACTTAATCCAAGGATTTCAAGGTAGGATTTAATTTCTATCGGTTCTCATTTATCCTATTTACTTTTTAAACAAATATCTCATTTTATATTATATTATATTACAACTTGCACAAAAATCACATTTTCTCTCTCTCTTTTTTCAAAATTTTCGGCTAGCCTTCCCTTTTCCATTTTTATTTTGATTTTTAATTAATTTATATTATATTTTAATTATCTTATTTATTTTACAAAAATTCTCCCATTGGTCCATAAGCATTAACATGGATTTGGGCATTTATTTTGCTAGAATATTATAGACCCTTGATCTTGCTTTAATAGATTCACTCTTAGCCTTTGATAAACGTTTAATTTGTAGAAATTGATTAGTAAGTTTAATTAGGGCCTTAATCCTTTGATTAGTAATCTTTTAGGATTTAATCCTTTGATTAGTAATCTTTTAGGATTTAGGGTTTTCATGTACTTAATCTCATACATTTTTCTTAATCTTTGCTAATCAATAAGCAAGTATCTTTTATGCTAATTTTAGCCATAAACATTTAATTAAAGGGTTTCACATAATTTAACTTGGATATTCCCTTGATCCATACTTAGACAATTAGCCATTAATTATCTATTTAATCACTTACTAATTGTTGATAATTTTCTTAATTAGGATCAATCATTTACTCACAACTATTGCACTGACATTGGTAATTTATGTCCCATGCATTATATTAAAAATCATGGGACAACTTATGTTCCCCAAAATAATATTTAATCTTGCCTCATTATTTACCAAGGGAAATAATCCCAAAAATTACCAAAATTAGAGACAACATACTTTCCTATTTTTAATAATTATTTAACTGCCTCTTAGGATTTATCATAATTTTCTCAGGGCATTTTATGACCCACAACTGCATTTAGGGCTTTCCCAGCTCTTTATTTTCTCTAATTTTAACAGAAATGCCCTAGAAAATAACATAATTACCACATAGGTTTTGAGACCATATATTCACCTATTTCCAATAGGTATTATTTACTCAATAATGATACTTATCATATGTGAGATTTTAGGGTATTACAACCAACTTGCTCATGTATGAGAAAAATATCGGAAAATTTTTGAACAAGCTAACTCTGAAGACAGCAACAACCAGAATTTGCCATACAATAGTAGATGCCCATAAAACTATATTGTCATTATGTGTTTTGGGTAAACATGGGAGAAGAATCTATTGTTTGAGGTTGAGGAGCTATAAGACCATATATTACTTCCTATTTTTAATATAAGAATTAGTTGATAATTGAATTTGTCCATAAATATAATATCTCAAAATACTTTGTCTCCTAAATTTATAATTCTCTTTCAAAGTATTCTTATTGATTGTACACATCAAGAAGTTTTTATTCAAGGGTGGTCATGACAAAAAATGCTATTTTAACAAATTCAACATATATTTATTACAAATAACTAACTTCTTTAATCAACCTAAATTAGTCACTTATATACTACCTCCGGTCCTAATTATAGAACAAAATTATAATTTTTGTCATTTTCTTCCCAAAATACCCCTATCGATACTTTCTTAATAATAATTTAATAATGCACCTATATATTCTATAAAGTGAGTAATACTTGCAACCCATTAATGTTACGTACACCTTAATTCTACTATTTGTTTTTAATAAGATAATTTTGAGCAATTTTTGTCATATTTAATAATGACATCACTATATAAGTTACATTTCCAACTTCCAAGAGTAGACCGGAAGTTGTTGAGGGAGGTTGACGAGACACCGGAATGCTTGAGAGCTTGAGAAGTCGTGTGTGAAGTATGAGAGGTCTGACAAAGAATAGAGAATCAAAGTAATTGGATGCCATTTTAAATTTTAAATAAGGGCATTTTAGGAAAACAAATATAATTAACTAATTTAACTATTATTCTTAATCTCTCTAAAATTAGGTAATTATATCATATAATTAGAACCAGAGGGAGTATATATATTTTAAGGATAGGAGGTAGTTCATCATTGTTTCTGCTAATTTGAGGCATCATTAGTGTGATTGTGATTTGTGACAAATTTCACGTTTTGAATTACCTATTATCAACATACTCTTTTTATTATATTTTGGCTAAAGTATACGTTTGGTTCTTCATGTCTGTCTTTAGTATCATTTTAGTCCATTAAGTTTGAAAAGTGCACGTTTAGTCCTTTAATGTTAACATTGTTAGTCTGACTTAACGGAAAATACTGACTCAACAATTTTAAGCAATGACTATGGAATTAAATGCTGACCAATCATGCTTATATGTTAGTATTTTAATATATTAATATTTTAAATCCTACTAATTGAAAAATATTTAATCTTCACATATTGTTTTACGGTTTTTCACCGTTTGTGAAGATTAAATATATTTTTTTGTCGAAGAAGATTAAATATTTTTCAATTAATAGGATCTAAAATATTAATTTATTAAAATACTAATATATAAGCATGCTTGATCAACATTTAATTGCACAGTCATCGCTTAAAATTGTTGAGTCAGTATTTTCTATTAAGTCAGACTAACAGTGTTAATATTAAAGGACCAAACGTGTACTTTACAAACTTAAGGGACTAAAATGATACCAGAGGCAAACATGAGGGGGCCAAACGTATACTTTAGCCTTATATTTATAAGTAATTTTTAATATGTTTAAAAAATACTAATAAAAACTTTAAATCTCATTAACGTTGCTTTAAAATTTAACAATTTTCAAACTTGATTAGAATCGACTAACAACTAAGAGGGGGTGGATTGGGTGTAAGATAATTACTTTAAAAACTTTTTCACATCATAATGAAAGCAATGGATATGTAAATAATAAACCATAAATGCATACTGAAATATTCAATCACTAATGTTGGAACTATAATAGATAAGGAAAGAAAATATGCAAACGTAACTATGATTTATATTCATTCAGTCCAATCTTTGATGGCCTAAATCCAGTCCCTAAGCCCTACTTGAGATTTTCAATCCACTATCTTCTTATTTAATCTGGGCACAAGAGAAGCTACTACAATCCCACAAGTTTAGCCAATAACTTGTAAAGCCTTCTACAAATCATAGAATCTCGGTCTATTCAATTCCAACTTCCTCACACTAAGGCAAGAACTCCCCTTACACACTGTAAGGATACAATTTTGATGATAAAGGATTATAATAAATCTTCTCTCTTGGAAGTGAATAATGATAATCACTGAAGCAAAAAACAAATAATATCTCTCTAAAGTATATTATGTAAACACATAGAAACAGAGAGTATATGAGATGAACGTTGAAATCAGAGTTTTGACATTTTGATTATTTATGCCCTGGCTCTCTTTTACTTTTGTTTTGAAAGCTCTTCTATTTATAGTTGATGAATATTGATGACCGTTAAGCTTTTCTTTTTCCCGTTGAGGCTTACAAAATATTACCGTTGAAATAGTCGTTGTATGCTTCTAACACAAAAATGCTTTTTCCAATTTATGTGCTAATCCTTGTTTCATCACCTGGAAAATACTTAAGCACTAATATAAAGAGTCAGAGTGATTAGAAGCAAGAAGAACATGTTGGAAATTATGCCCTAGGGGCAAGTCATTGTGCTTTAGACGTTTATGTTATTTAAAGTATTCTCCTTTAGTTATCATTTCATTTGCATGTTTATAGTGATAACTGATCCTTGGATATATCTTATAGATTATCCTAAATGTTTCTGGTCGGTCAATTGCGCGGGAGCGAAGATGAAATAAGACTATTATGACTTTAATGAGTATGGAGATGCGAGTCAAAGTCATAGGCACTTGTAAGAGTACAAGGTGCTGGACCGACCCACTATGAGAAAGCTACATGGATTAAGTTGTAAGCTTTTCTCATGTATAACCGCGTCATAACACCCGTTGACCTGAGATTATCATGGATTCCTACATGATGAGTCGCTCATCTTTGACCTAGTCAAAAGTCACCTTTGACCGGGTGATGATAAAGGCTATGATCGAGATCAGTGGTTTTCATGCAAAGGAATGTGAATGGTCAAGATGGAATTTGTCCATCACATTTGTAGAGAGATAATACTGGGCCCCTCAATGAGTGAGTCTGAGAAATGTATAGTCATACTACGATGGAAAATAGTTTCCATTTCAATTGTTTGACTACTTAAGAATCGAGAAAGTATTGGTCAAGAACAGGAAGTTGACATTATCCATGCCTCATCCTTGACCAAATTATCGCGTGACAAAATGGACGTGACATGGTTGTACGAGAGGTTGTATCGTATCATCGATCCCCATATGAATTAGGTAGTCGCAATGTCTTGCTAGAGGCCGCTTGCGACTTGTGGGCTGGTACAGTATTGGCCCGCTGCCAATCTCATGTGGGCCTGCAGGGTCGCACACAAGAATAGCCCAACACGAGCAAAAGTGTCCAGATTCATTGAACCTTAGATATGTCTAAGATTTAATGAATAATGTATTTAGTCTAGGATGAATATATATATTAAATTCGAAATTAATATAATAATATTATTTAATAAAGATTTCAATATTATTATATAATATTTGTTTGTATTTAATTTATTTGATAAATTAAATATCTAAAACAAATCGAGATATTGTATTTCAGCTTTAATTTTCGAATAAAGATATTATATATTTTATTTAATTTAAATTGAGATTATCTCAAATTTAATTAAATAGATAGATATCATTTCTCAGATTTAATCAGAAGGCTTTCAATTTGGATTAAATAAATAGATTAGATTAGATCTATCAGATAGATTTAATTAATATATTTTTTAATCCAGATTCAAAATTCGAATTTCAAAATTAATGAAGATTAATTTTGAATATAATACGCCTACCGGGTTTGGAAAAACCTACGGGACATTTGTCAAGCGTATTAGAAAGCCGCGAAAAGCCCTAGAGAGAATAGCAAGACGCGAGAATACCTGAAGGCGCTAGCACGCTGCCGTCTGTGTTCGAGGTTATTCGTGTGGATACCGGTAGAGGAAGGCGATTCGTGTAGAACCAGGAACAGGATTTCTAAAGTCAGTAAAGAATATGAAAGAGTGGATTTTTATCTTGAAGTAGACTGTTCCGGAAGTTATTTCCGAGATCGGTAGAGCATTTTGATAATAAGACGAAATAGGGTAATCTGTGAAAAAGGCAGATAGTCACAGATTTAGAATTTGAAGAAAATAAATTGTAACTCAACATCTGGGAATGAGTTGAGAATTTCCTGGACATATTTGGAATCAGTGAATTTTTGTCCAGAGGTTGACGATTCCGGAAGTTAATTCCGTAACCGGCACGTTTTTCCGTAAAACTTCAGCAGGACCGGAGAATACCTGGACGAGATCAAAACTTTGTTTAGACCAAGTATTTTTAGTAAGTGAGAAAAGGTCTTCAAAGTTGTGATTCCAGATTTTTGGGATTTTGCAAGATTACGCGATTCGGACACCGATCGGAGATTCTACCGGCAAAAGCTTCTGGAAGCAGGACACATGGCACCTTGTGATTGGCCAAGGGATGCCACCTTGGGGAGGGGCAGGTCGGCCAAGAGAGAGAAGAGGGAAGGGAAACTTGTTTTCTAAGTTTCCAAAATGAAGGGCCAGGATTCGATCTCATAAAGTTGATCCGACGGTTGAAATCCCATGGCTTTTTCTATAAATAGCAAGCTCCTCCTTTGAGTTTTTCACACCATTTCCTCTTGAGATTTTCGAATCCTAGAGAGGAGTTAGAGAGAGGAGTTCTGGAGAAAAACTGCAGCGAAGTTCTTCAACGAGTAAAGTTCTTCGATCCTTAGTCTTTAGTTCTTTCGGTAGTTTTAGTAGAATTGCTAGTTAGATCTAGGAAGTAGGAGATGAGATTCCTATTCTTGTTTTTAGGCCTCATTGCATTGAAAGATTCCAGACAAGGTAAAAACATAGTAGGGATTGAGTTTCTGAAAGTTAAGAGCCAAAGTAGCGAAGCTCTGGTGAAATTCTGCCGATTAAGGCAACTAGGGGCAAAATGGTAATTTGTACCTAAAATGCCCGTTATGATGTCAAATATTGATAAATGCGATATTATCATTATAGGATATCTTTGATCACCTACCGCTGTCGTTCATTGTCGACGTGCGGCGTCGGACGTTCCATTGCTTTCTCTTCACAAAATACGGTTTTCCGTCAAATGTACCAGAAGTACCGTATATTGTCAACGGAGGTACGTTCGCGTACTGTAACACTAACTCTGTGCTGCTCATATACATATATGTCATAGATACGTTCATAGACCAAGGCTCTGTTTAGGGTCGTCGTTTTACATACAGCTTTACACGGGTTATAGTCATAATAATGCTGTTTGAGTTTTCCTAGCGCTGAGGACACGAATGTATATCGTGGCACGGATGTTGCAAACCAGGGATAACGTTGCATGGTATTGTAGTTGTTATCACATGATCATACGATGTGACTGGATTGATTATTGCTGTTATGTCATAAATATCTGTTATCTATATACTGTTTTATTTGAGCATAAGGTTAATCGTTACCTGAGATCCAATGGGGTAAATTGGATCTCAGCTGTAGCTTCAGGGTCCGGAGAACCAAGGATCAGAGAGCAGGGGAAACAGGCACGACTAGATCGAATACCAGGAACAAGGAAGGCACCGGTAGACGGAGCCATAGAGAGGAACCAAGGGGCAAAGTAATGCACCGGTCGAGGCAAGTGCCGGAAGAAGATCATCAAAGCCTATTGTCAGGCTTGGGTCTAATGAAGTTATTTCGAACGGTTTGGTGCCGAAGGCAAGGCTAGTCTACGTGAGTGTGCCATTGAGTCGCCGTATAAGTCGGTGAGGCCCCCATGGTAGACACTTACCTGGCCATTCTTTTCGATTAACGGAGTTAGGTTCATTGCCCCAAGTCTGGTCAAGGCTTGGACTAGGTTGTACAGTTACTTTTTGTGAAATGTAATTGTACAAAGCTCTGTATATTGTATCACATGATTATTCCTTCGGGAAATTTTAATATACCAGCATACGCTCTGCATCGTCATATGTCGGGGTATTTTTATTTCAGTTACTCATATATTGCATTGCTCTCCGTTTCCGTGGTACTCTGAAGTAGCACCTCAAGTTCTGTTGAATTTTTCTAAAACCAAGTGTCATCCGACACATTTGTAGTTTGGAAATTAAGGGTGTTACATTTCGAAGAGTCGACTTCTGCTGATCGAGAAGGTAGCCCACCAGTCGAAATAGTTCGGCAATAGGTACGATTCGGATCCTTTTAACCTTGATTTAAACGCTATTGAGCGATCCTCCTATGGGATTCGTATGTTTTTAATTCCGCTGCGTGTACGAATCTCAACAGAACAAGATACACAATCATTCCAATGATTTTTAGAAGTTTTGAAGCGATGCTCTGTTTTTGCGAAAGTATCACTCGATTGATCTTCTCTTAGCAATTTGAAAAGCTTATAAAGCACTGGATGGATTACTAGAGTTATGTGTTAGTTATACACAAAATGTGAAGTGATCTTGTAAATCACCTGAAATATCACTTGAGTGATCAGCTAGTGATAAACTCATTTTGAATCCAAATCTACCAAATGACCTATCATTAGAAAGCTCTCAAGTCTACGTTTCAATGCAAAAGAATCAGCTCAAAATTCGTTATATTATGAAAGTTACAATCAAATTCACAGCAGCTACTCTAGAGCAGCATCTTTATACAACCGGGAAATTCCAAAATTCATATCTCTTCCAGCTGACCTTCGTTGAATGATCTTGATGTTGTTGAAACGCCTCTTGAGTCTAGTTTTATATGGAACACATTTCAATCCTAAATTCATTGTCTTCTAAAGTTATGATTTGAAGAATGACAACTGTTCTAGAACATTGTGAGAACATCGAGCGTCAACTTTCAAGATCTATATCTCTTTCTTCTAAAGCTCTTTGAGTTTGATCTCAGCTTCTGTGAAACACATTTGGAGTCATGTTTCATATGCAACCAGTTTCACCTCATTCAAAGTTGTGGTGTAGGAGATATGTCTAAATTACTGAACCTGTTATGAAATAACACGAGAAATTCCAGTGTCAATTTTCAAAACTCGTATCTTTTTCATTTGAACTCCATTGAACTTAATCTTAGTGTCTGTGTGTCGCATTTGAAGTCTAGTTTCATATGAAATAAATTTCATCTTAATCAAATGTATGGTTTGAGAGATACAACTAAAATACCAAACATTTGTCATGTTGAACGAAAACAGAGCACAACAAAGTGGTCATCACTTGAGTGCTCACTCAAGTGATCATCTCTGAGGGTTCTACTCAAGCAGTGGTGGAGCCAAGAATTTTAACCAGGGGCGAAAATAAAAAAATACTATAGACTTAAGTTGTGCCTTTGGAATTTCTGAGAACTTGAGTGTTGTCAACTCATAATTGTTGGCGAAAAGAATGAACGGTGCCAACTCTGTAAATCTTCTAACCGCGCAAGTATCCTACCATGTGGTCGCTCGACATGGACGATGTATGTTTGTGGACTACTTTGAGCAGAATTACTGTAGAAACTCAGGACAAAAACAAGAAGAATAATGTAGGAAGCTTCCATGTTTAATTAGTAGAAAAGGAAGCTTTTTTCTGAATGAGGGGGAAGATGGAGAGAGGAATATATAAAGGAGTTGCGGGAGAGGAAAAAGGTCAACACTTACATCTGAGTATGCAATGGAATTTTTAGGGGGTGGGGGCAACACCTAACCCCCTAGTTCCACCCCTACACTCAAGTGATCACTCGAGTGGAGTTAATATAACTTCCATATAAGGCATCTTAGCATCGAATAGAGTCATTCCAACCTTCATTTGACTATAGAGACCTCCAATATTACATCTAAGGACTTAAATCTTGATATTCCCATTATATCTTGTAAGTTCTTATTTCTTCAATGATTATTGTTCCTTTTGATAATTCCTTGATTTTCTTGACTTATAAGTTCTTCTTACTTCCTTTTAATCCTTCTTCATAATCCAACTTCATAGTTTCTTCATTTCTTTGACTAATATTATGAAGGTTCTTCTTTCTTCACTCTTTCTTCTTATTTTTCTCTTAATGATCATTCTCCATAATCTAGCTCAATAACTTCTTTCTTTTCCTTATTCATTGTTTCCATAGTTGCTAACTTTATTCTCTAATATCCTCTTACTTTTCCTTTTGATCAATCTCCATATGTCAACTTGATATCTTATCTCTTTGCTTGACTAAACTACATTAAATATAGTAGTTAGTCAATGTAATATGTAGGAGATAAATATATTATGTAAACTTTTCATCATCAAAAGTAATTATATCTTACAAACTTGACCAGATGTAATATATAAGATATACTATATAAAAATAAAATCAACATAATAATAAATGAAGGGAAAAATTATACATTCATATAAAAAATTTAATAATGTGAATTTTTTTTTTTTTAATAATGTGATTCATAATAAACCTTTTCACTCCACAGGACAATATGAGTTTTGTATATTCGGCTGTGTCAACCCCTATTGTTTGGGGATCTCATTTATTGATTATGCATCATGGATTCATTACTTAAATGCTCTGACATTAAATTTGGTCCAATACTCTAAATTCGTAGTATCAGTTAGGTAAATGTTCCGGTCACAAAAGTTAGTTTAATGTTAGGGTTAGGTAGCTTTTTTTTTCGAGTAGTATACGGTCGGGAGCAATTTTATCCTGAAAGTTTTCTTTGGAGCAATGTTGCCCCGGAAGTTTTCTTTGGAGCAATGTTGCTCCTAGCCGTATACTACCGGGGCAAAAATTCTAGATTTTTTCAAACATAAATAATAAACTATAAAACACCTTAAGTTTTATTTAAATCATATAATTATATTTTTAATTAAAACTTTTGTTTATTTTAACAAATTATAATTTCGACAAAATTAAAGAATAAGTAATTTTTGTCCATAGATATCTATACAAGTAGTTTTGAATAATGACAATTGAGAAAAAAATTATTTAATTTAGTAAAATTTAAAATTTTGTGCGGGGCGCTCCTGAGTAAATCTTTTTTGTGCCGGACGCTCCTGGAGTAAAAGTTCGTTGGCCAATTTTCACCTTAGATAACGGACGTTAACTTTTTGTCTAACGGCGTTGTGCTGGACGCTCCTGAGTAAAACTATTTTTGTGCTGGCTGCACCTTTTTAAAAGTTTGTTGGTATTTTTTGTCTTCTTAATAGTTAATTGTGTTGGATGCTCCTGAACCAATAGTTTATTAGTCAAATCGCACCTTAACCCTACAATTTAACACGTGCACGCACACTAATGAAATTCGGGGGCAAAATAGAGATTACACATAGCAGGCGCGTACAGTACAACCAGATCAGATCGTTTGTATTTGTCTGCGTCAAAGAAGAAAAGCCGTCCTTAACGGCATCCCATCCGTCCATCCATTATAGTTTAAAGAACAGAACTCAAAGCAGTACAATCAAATCGAACGGTCCAAAAATTGAGGATTCCCATCTCATGCCATGTACTTATATGCACTGTATCATTACTTCACTTCTAGTAATCGCACACTCTTTCTCTCTCTGCCTCTGACTCTTCACCGAGCCAACCATTTATGTCTGATCTACTGTTTTTCCTTCCCACACGCTCTTTTTCTCTGTCTAAAGTCTAAACACTCTCTCTGTCTTCCTTTTTTTCTGCTCATCCTCCTCTCTGAGGAGCCTCGGAGGCAACTGAGGTACTCTATCTATCTACCTATCTCTTAATCTATGTGTGTTTCTGAGTCTTCTGGTGAAGTGGTTTAATTTTGGTGTTTTTTGTTTATACGGATACCTCTATGTTCTTATAAGATTTCCGAGTTGGACTTGTTAGATTCTCGGGTTGCTGTTTAGGGATTGGATGAGATTTCTGTAATTGAATTGTTTCACAGCTCAGATTTCTTTGGATTCTTTTCTTTATGTTTTTAAATCTTCCTTTGATTCTTTGGTGGCTCCTTTCTCTATCTGTGTATGTTCCTGGGTCCTGTGAGCCTAGCTGAGCTCCTGTTTCAGAGCAGCTCAAGTGTTTGATTTTATTTCTATTTATGCTTGTTCGTTGTTCTTTTGAGGAGAGTGGCTATTTTGAAAGTTTTCATTTGCTAAGATCTAGAATCGCAGTTCAGGTGTTTGATTTTATGCCCCTGTGTATCTCTCTATTTTATATACGATGTCGAGCCTTGAATATGTTTCCCTTTGCCAATTTTTTTTGTGAAATTTAACTTTTTGGATTTTGCGAAGATGTTTTAGAGCTCGGCCTTCTTTGGATTATTTTTTTTCTTCTTCTTAAATTTCCTTTGATTTCTCAGGTACCAAGCAAATTGAATAGCAGTTAATTATTTTTCTCTGTGTTTTTCTCCCATGTGCTTGCAGGCTCTCCTTGTCAAAATCTCTGATTTTCAAGAGTGAAACGTTGAAACAAAAAATGAATCACTGTAGTTACCAGATGAATTCCTTGACAAGCTGTGAGGAGAGGAGGATGGAAGAACCTGTGGTCTGCCCCAAACCTCGTCGGTTGAGTCTCCTAAACATATCCATTGATGATCATATCAGACCCCTGAAACGGCCAATCAAGTAATTTCCTTTTCCATTCCAGCCAGTCTTGCCAAATTTTCAATGTATTTTTAAGCCTTTTCTCCTTGTAAATTCTGATTTTTCTGTTTTCTTAATTGTCATACAGCCACAACCAATCATCAGAGATCGAAGATTTAGGAGTTGGGGAAGATCTTATGAATATAATTTTCTCTAAGGTTATTTTCTCTTTTTGATCTTTGTATATTAACTATTGTTTTCACTCATTGGTTTCATGCAATTATTATTCAAGCATGAAATATAAAATTCAATCATGGTTATTTGTTCTGCAAGCCCATCTAATCTGTTTTGCTGATTGCTGGACCTGGAAATGATTGCATCTGTTTGATCATTTGGATATTTGAACATCAATAATAAAGATTGTGTTTTTCTTGTTATTTTTATTGAAGAATCTAATATTTGTTCGACCAACCCAACCCAAGTATCTTACCATGATTCAACTCATTACAGGAAGGTTACACAGGAAGATTTGAGAGCCAAATCGCTTCTCCACCTCCATTTTTCTGTGGATCTCCGCCTAGCAGGGCGTCAAATCCTGTAATCCAAGATGAACAATTTGGTAATGAGACTTCTAATCTGTCTTACTTTGCACCCGCTTCGCCATCCTCATCTTCAGCTCGGGGTTGTGCTCGAATGAAATTTGGTCTCAAACCAGCAGCTGTGAAGATAGAAGGTTTTGATTGCCTGAACAGAGATAGGAGCAATCGCAGTATATCTGCTGTAGCATAAATAAACCCTTTTTTTCCAAAACAATAGGGGGCAAAGGGAAAAAAAAGAACAATTAAAATATAAAGAAAGGTCACTGAAGTTTAGAGGACATTCTTGGTGGGAGAAGCTAATTCTAATTAAGTATTCTTAGGGTGTTATTGTATGTGTATATATATATGGTCTCTGGAAGTTATTGTTGATGAGTAAGAAGAAGATGGAAAGTATATGATAGTGATTTTTGAAGAAAGGTCCATGTTTTCCTTTTGAAGAATAAAGGAAGACAAGATGGAGAGAGATGCTAAAGTGTTAGAGCAGAGTCTTCCATCTTCACCTCCTTAGGTAGTTTTTTAAGAGATTGAAACAGTTTGCAAGTATTTGTTTGTTGCTCATAAACTCAAATCCTCCGTATGTAATTTTGTCATTTTGTCTTCGAGGAAATTGAGGATTATTATTCTTTGGTGTCATGTAAATTATTCTTTTTTTTTTTTCTTTCGTGGGCGCACTAATTGGGAGGTGTTGCCTATTTGATAAGTTCAAGGTGTTGTGATTGTATGTGCATAAACTGTGTCCTATAAAGCAAAGCTCTTGTTTATATAATTCTATGTTGTACCAAGGAAAATTATTATTTTATGAGGATCTGAGGAAGTTTCTAACCACCGATCATGGTTGGTTCTATATATGTATTTGTTCTGTGTTTTATTTAATAAATTGTCTTGATAAGTTTGGATGGAGATTACTTATTGGTTCACGTGTGGAGGAAGTAAACATAGGTGATGAGAATTTCTATGTATTATAATGGATTTTATGTATTTTAATCAATCCTTGAAACATTGATTCAGCTTTAATGAAAATTTATGAAGCAAGAGCTCTTTGTCAGATAATGTAATTTAGCTTGAATTTAGATTAGTCAATGACATTGTATAATCCCTTCGGTATCTAATATAATAACTAGTTAACTAATAAAATTTAGTTCAGGGGAAAATGATAAATATAGTAGATAAAAGGGTTAAATACCATTTTTGTTATAGAAGTTTAGCCTTAGGAGTATTAGTCACTTGAAAGTTTTTTTGGTCTAATTTTTGCCCTTGAAGATAGCAATCTTGCTCATCAGTTGATTTAGACTGTTGAATTGTTACTCTTTTTTTTGTAAACTCTCAGGGCAAAATTGCTCTTAAAAAAACTTCTGGGGCATATTTACTCTGTTTTGTTAACGTTCGGGGCAAAAATGAGACCAAAAAAATTTCCGGGTGACCAGTGCTTCTTAGGCTAAACTTCCATGGCAAAAATGATATTTAACCATAGATAAAATTGATTAAGATATTATATTTTGGATCAAAACTATGCCTCAATACCTAGAGGCAGTATTTTACCATTGGTTTAGTTAGGAAGTCTTGCTCCTTCAAAAGTTTAAAAATGTTCATTAATATGTTTTTTATAATTGCTCTTGCCCATTTATTTATTGATAAGTGTGTTTTTAAGTATTAATATGATAATGTGTGTTTAGTCAACGAGTGATTTAGTTCGCAAAACGTATTGGTATGATCTTCATACTAATTTTATTTGAAAATGTCAAAACTGAAATGAACACAATGATATATAAGTTTTTTTTTAAAACCTAAGGTATCCATCGTCGGTAGTAGTGACTAATCCCTTTGCATTGTAGACTTTTTAAGGGGCTTTAATACTGACTATGAGATCCTTTACAAACACACCGTCAGGAATCGAATCCCAAACTAAATATTTAAGAAACCAGTTAAGTATCAACTACACTGGCCCTACAATGGAAATGTGACTTACTTCACAATGGGCTTATTTGTGAAATCAGCTTTGTCTAACCCTAAAAGATTACTTTCCAATATAAATGATCGTTTATGAATAATAAGTCTTTTAGAGAATTTTTATATTTTATTAATATATAAACAATACAAATTAAGTGAAAGAAAATAAAAAGTCAGAATAATAATGAAAAACCTTGCGAGAAATATCTTAATCTAATTTGACTAACTACCTTAATTTAATCAAATTAAGTAAATATGTTGTATATTAAATAAAAAACACTAACATCTTTCCCCTTTTTTCAAGTACATACAAGCTTTATGTGATAATAAAAGAAACTATTGTTTTCTTCACGCTTGGATCAATATGTAAAGTAAAGTAAAATCATTGGAGATCAAGAAGTAAAACAGAAAACACAGAATTACCTGATTGTATATATCTCCATGTTAGGAACTATTTACCAGAATTTATAGAGATTAAGGAGAGAAGTTAAATTAGTTAATTATAATTATTTTCATATACAATATACTCTCAGGGTACAAATTTATGATTAATTAGGGTACATAATCTCATAGAATTTGGAGATGGGAAAGTTATAATTATTCCAGTCATATACAATGTAGTTTCAATAGGTAATTTTATTATCAAAATAAATTTATAATTCTATGATTAATTTATACTACGTCCTAAATACAAAAACTGTGATTATAAAAAAAATAAAAAATAAATAGAATTTTTCACTTGAAAGAATATAAGCGTGTTGTTAAATTAATTATTGTGGAATATGTATTAATAGGGGTGATATAGAATTGCTCAAAATTATTTTATTAAAAAAACACTATAATTGAGATGTATATGACACATTAATGAGTTGCAAATATTATTTACTTTATAAAATATATAGGTGTATTATTAAATTATTATTGAGAAAGTATCTATAATAGTATTTTAGGAAGAAATTGACAAAAGTTAAAACTTGATCCTATAATTAGGACCAAGACCAACTCTAAAATGTGTTCCTATAATTAGGACAGGAGGAAGTAGCATCTATACAATAAACCTATTATGGGTGTCCTCCACGGTACAAAACCAAAATATAACGTGGAGGACACCCATAATATATATGCTTAATTTCTGGTTAAAATATACATCTCATACTCTAACTTTTAATCAAGTATATTCATAAACCCGTAATGTTTAAACTATTAGTACCATTTTTGCCTCATTCGGAAGATCCACAAGCCTAGAGAAATTAAAATCAGGTTATTACTTTTTTATATCTTAAAATTGCATGAAACTATGCAAGCATAAAACATACTCCCTTCGGTCCTAATTATAAGACAACATTTTAGAGTTGGTTTTGGTGCTAATTATAAAACAACATTCTAATAATTGTTAATTTTTTCCTAAAATACCCCTATTTTATTCTCTCAAGTGTGTTTGATTTTTTGTGAGTATGTATGTGGACGCGTATACTCTTCCAGTCAATGAAACTTTTAGATATATGTGTGTGTATCTATATATGTATATATGTGTGTGTCTACACACAAATATCTATAGACACACACATATATGTGTGTGTCTACATATATGTATGTATGTATATATGTGTGTGTCTACACACATATATTTTATGTGTGTGTGTGCGCGCACATATATGTGTGTGTGTGTGTCTACACATATATATTTTATGTGTGTGTGTGCACACAAATATATATAGTCACACGCACATATTATATATATATAAACACACACACACACCCATATATATATATATATATATATATATATCATTATTTTAATTAGATAGCATGTAGGAAAAAAAAATTAGGTTTGAGAGGCATGTGGTAGGAGCTATTGATTTACTTTCACTTAGGTCATTTTAAATTTATATAAGGACATTTTAGGAAAATGAGTAAAATTAACTAATTTAACTTCTTTCCTTAATCTCCCCAAAATCGGTTAAATATGTCTTATAATTAGGACCGGAGGGAGTATCATATACTTTAGTTAGTTAATTTCTAATATGTGCAGTCGTAATTTCACCCATAGAAACTTGTAAATTTTTGTATCAGTTATAATTTAGGTAAAGTTGCTTATAGCTATTAGGTCAAATTCTCCAATCACACTTATTTTTTTCACTATTGTTTGTTGTTGAAATGCATATGTGCATTTGTCCTTGTAAATTTTTGTATCAGCTTATGTTATAATTTAAAAGTTTTCACATGAACACTTCTTATTTTGCTATGGTTAGTTGTTGAAATGCGTATGTGCACTTAAAAAGTCATCTATGAAATATGGACACTTATTATTTTGTTATTGTTTATTGTTAAAACAATAAAATGTGCATGTGTAATAGTTTCATATAATGAATATGGTCAACTTATCTAAGTTTTTAATTTCCTACAAATAAATAACACAAACAAGCAAACATAAATCATTTTAATTATCAATGTAATTTTTAATTATCTTATCGTCCTCACTATTCACTGCATTGATCTTTGATTAATAATATAAAATAAATTATTTTAATTAATAATAAATATTTAAAATCAATGAATTTTTGGACTTATTTAAAATATTTTGGGTAGGTAAAATTTTTAGTATACAAATTAATAAAAAAAATTATTAATAATGAATTTGTTAATGCTAAAGTATACTTTTAGTTCTTTAAGTTTTACACTTTATATACTTTTGGTCTCTTAACTTTATAAAGTATACATTTTTTTGGTCAAATATAAAGTATACTTTTGACCCTGTATTTATAACATCGTAAATGTTGCTAACAAAAAATGTTGATGTAACAAACTCAAGTGATGATTGTGCAGATGACAAAACATATTTAAGTTTTAATTTTTTAAATATAATATTTATATTATTAAACTAAAATAACCCAACAAATCGCCACAAATGAAATCGATGTTTTGCTATTGAGATTATTAAACTAATACATTTAGATTAGTAGATTAATTTTTTTTCATACAATCAAAATGTATTTATATATTTTTAATTGCACATATTATTAATTGCTTCATTAGGTTTTTATATATTTTTCAATTTGCACATATTTTAAATTTAAGATTAATAGCATTTAATTACATAATCATCACTTGAGTTTGTTACGTCACCATTTTTCGTTAATAACAATAATGGTATTAAAAACCTTTCGGGGGAAATTTGCACGGTAACAAAAATGACGTGGATGTACCAACTTAGCATATTTGGTTAACTAACAATCAAACTTAACTTAGATAACAGCAATGGCAAAATAGATATAATTTGAAAACTTCTTATATGACATTGCTCTTCAAAAATCTTCTAGGGCAACATTGCTCATTCTTGACAATTTTCGGGGTAAAATTGGACCTTAACCCTATTATATATTTTTACAAGAATTTTCTTATTACTTACTTTCTTGATCAAAATAAAAAGTCAAACTATTGGCCAAAAAATCTAAACAACCTAGAATGCAAGAAATGAGCCAATTGTTTTATGGCCTAGTGACATAAATGTTCCATTATCAATGAGAAGTTACGCATTTCCTCTTATTTGTAAGCTTAAACAATTATAACCTGCCCGTTAAATAAAATTAAAAACTAGAAATGAGGAAGAAAAATAGAAGAGAGAAGTCAAATTAAACACTTCAAATTTTAGAGTATGAAAGTATGAGTGTTATTATATCCTCAAAATTCCAATATAATTAGAGTTCTAAAGGTAACAATATCAATACAATACAAGATTATATTTGAGATGTGTTAGAGAATATATAAAATTTACAATCTCTCTACCTTTACACCCTATTTTTTTTCCAGGTGTAATCCTACCTTTACAATCTTGTGGCTCTATGAACAAGAAGATGAAGACTTTAGGGTATGTTTGAACTGAATGAATGGAATTCTCGTATGTTTTCCTTAATCTGTTGAGCATACTTGCTTGACGACTTGAGGGAATTCTTTGAGGGGTTGATGAAGCCTGGCCTTGTTCTTGTGGGGCCTTCAAACAGTTTCTAATATTGCTTGAGATCTACACACTACATTTTAAAGAACGTCTAACCTGCCTGAAATTAACATGCCATCATTAGAAAATAATGTTTTCTTCAGTAGCATTCAAAGACATTAAAATATACTTGAAGTGATTCAATTTCTTTTAACAGCTTTTACTATGATCAAATCTTACTCCAGTATTAATGGATCCTTACTCTAATATGTATATAAACAAGAACTACTCACTTCTGCTAGTTACCTGATGATGCTTCCAATGAAAATGGAATATTCAGAAGAGCCATCATTCCCACGGAAATGTTACTAAACCATCTTCCACCTCCTGAATCTTTTTTCGCAGAAAGTTAGATTTATACCTCATCAGGAGGTTGTTCCGCTATTCTCGAGATCTTTGAGTAATTGTAGCCTCTCAATTTCTTCTTCTTTTTCTGAAATAGTGTCCTTCAGAGAAGCTACCTGCCATGTCAAACAGGAAAACAAACAATTAGACATGTGCATGGAGATTATCATTGTAGCAGAAGCTGTACCTTAAAGGTTTAGATCACTTGGCAACAAGATATAGCATCTCTCTTTACCAACTCAGATTAAACTTCTCTAAAATGCTCACAATCCCAATGAACCTCCCTAATGGTTCTGTGTGCCATTAAGATTATCCACTAAGAGGAAGAAGAAGAAGCCATGACTGCATTGAAAGTGCAGCTCAAGGCAAAATAATGTCAACTCTACGTAAGGAAATCTGAAGGTCAGCACCAGAAGTTAGAGGGACATAGAACATTTCCCATGCTTATCTACTTTAAACCCATGATTCCAAGTTCTTGAGATATCCCTGAATAATGGTTCCTTTTGGACTTGTAAATGTTGCCTCTCTTTTCTTTGAAATTATACCAGCTTCTAAGTTTAGTTAAGACTTCTCTATTGCTCAGCAGAAATTCTAGGAATTGACTCCATTCAAAATCTAACAAAAGCACGCAACATTTTGGCTTTCTTGAAAAACAACTCGGAATATTTGCCAAAAAGTTGGTCCAGTCCTATACCTTTCATTGCATTAAATCTCAAAAGATGGGAAAAAAAGTTAAAGCCAATTCAGGAAGATAACACTGGAAAAGAAAATACTACTCCCTCCGTCCTTAATATAAAACATATTTGAGAAGTTGGTCTTGATCCTTATATAAGACAGTTTTCATATTGGTCAATATTTCCTTAATTTACCCTTATTGATGCTACCTCAACAATAATTAAGGAGGAGAGGGAATTAAGGAATTAAGGAAAATTACTAGAGAGTTTTAGAAAACACATATCATATTAACTAATTCAACTAACTTCTTTAATCTAATTAGATTAGGTAAATATGTGTTATATTAAGGACTAGAGGGAGTAATAGGTTTTTAGGACAAATCTAAGTCGGTTAGGAGTACAGAACAGTGAGCCTAGATGCTTCACAGTTTAAAGGATACAACAGCAAAATCAAGTGCTGTATATGAAACCAACTGAGGGAAATCTATTTTTCATATCCAAAATGCTGATAAGTATGTAACAGAACCAACTTTATGGATTTGGTAGACAAAAAGTTAAGCACCTGCTCCATTAATTCTCTAACATCTCTGCCCTCTTTGGTACTTCGTGCAGCTCCTAGCTCAACTCCAGAAACCCTCTCAGCAAATTTTAATGTGCTTAGAGATTCTGAACCTGAATTTACATCTGGATTGATTTGGACAAACATAAGTGTTTTTGCTTGACCACCTGTGCAATAAAAACAAAGATGAATGAGAAGCTCAGCAGAAAATATAATCAGGGAGATTAAAGGGATGCGGACAAATCTTGAAACACTAAGCAATTAAAGAAACTTTTTATTTTTAACTAGTAGCTATTATTGACCACTTCAACTCAATAGTTTAAGCTATAAACTAAAATACTCATGTAGTGATTTCTTAGAACCTTTAACAAATCCCATGACACAAAAAGCATGTTTGGCTTGAAGTGTTGACAAAGCACAGGTTTTTATACCTTGTTCTTCGACTAAAACTTTTTCCATTTAACTAAGAGAGTGGAAAACGAACTGTATAACACTTGGTTAAAGAAGTATTAAGAGTTAAGATCAGTCAAAAATCATTTGAACTTAAAAGTTTAAACTGCTGAGTGAAAACTTATGGATGGTTTTATTATAATGGTGTCAGTTGCAACTCAAGGCAAGTTAACAATCAAGAAGATACCAAGAGAACTTTGCAGGAGTTGAGTAAGCTTGCTGTTTCTGTATGGTATATGGGGGCTCTTCTGAGAAAGGGCAAATATGACATCTCCAAGTGCAGCTAGTGATTTGTTTATATGTTGTGCTTCCTTAAGCCTATCCCCAGTTACTTCAGAGCGATCTACCCTTTCACTTCCTGCCAAATCTACCAAATGAAGATTGCCTTGTAGACTAGAACCAGACTTTACATCCGTCCCTTGAACATGAATTGTTACCACACTGCACATAGGTTTATTGCATATCATCATATTTTAAAAAACTTTCCATGTTAAATGCCCAAGAAAGGAAAAATGAAAGATTTTTCTTAGTAGGTAATGCCTACAGCATCATCTTTGGACCACACTTTTGCAAACGAAAATCAAGGGTTAAGGTACAATCTTAACAACAAAGTTTTTCACTGAGTGTTTGACATAATTAAGTTTTGAAGGGTGTAAAAGTAAATATAATCTTTTAAAACGAAGCAATTTTAGAAATTCCATTAAATTTGGCCCAAACGTCCATCTCTTTTTGATGTGGGACCCAATTGTTCTCCCCCCAACTTTATAATGGACATTTGGGCTAACTTAACAAAATTACTAAAATTGCACTATTTTTAAAAGTTTGTGTCTACTTTTGCACCTTCAAAACTTAATTGTGTCAAACTCTCGAGGCGAAAAATTTTGTTGTTAAAATTGCACCTTAACCCCGAAAATCAATAATAAAATATATAATTCTAACTTGGGTGAAGCCTCCATGAAACTTATGGGACAAGATCATTTGTGAATGTGATCCATGTATGACATGGGACACTGCCTACAAAAGAATGCCTCAAAATCCTATGTCTAACCTGTGAGAACGGCTGCTTCTTTCATTCATAGCAGTGGCACTACTGGCCCTATTTTTAACTCCAGTGTTCATTAGGTCCATGACATCTGAAGTTGATTTCACAGGGACCAAGTTGGCATCAGGTACTGCTAAACCCTTGTGCTGAGAGTTATTCAATATCCCAAGTGTGTGCAAATCAAGGAAATCAATGAGTTATGAATATAATAAGGTACTTCATGTAAAAATATCTAGACAAGTTGAAAACGAGCAGCACATAATAGAAAGGATATTTCTTCTGAGTGCCGTTAGAGGATAATAAATCTCGCACTTGTTCATTATATATCTCAACAATTTGAACTCCAATCTCACAGACTACAGAACTTTTTCTACTCTCAGAAATGCTGAAGAGGTCATTTAAAGCTCGATAATTAACACCATAAGTTTCCTTTGTTGCTCCATTTGGGCCACTCTGAAAATAATTGGCAAGTTATAAAAATGATAGCTTCATTTAGCAAGATGTATGAAACAAATTGATATGCAAAGAGGGTTCACACCATTGTGTAAGTTTTCCCTGAACCAGTTTGTCCATAAGCAAATATGCATACATTGTATCCATCAAGTACTGCTCGTATAAAGGGTTGGATGTCAGAGTAGACCTCCACTGTGTCATTAAGAGTAGCAATATCAGAATCACTATGTCAAATTAATAACTTGATAAGAAGAAATAGGAGTACTGAATATGAATATCTAGATACTAAATTGGCCCAAATATCCATTACTTTTTTATGTGGGACCCACTTGTTCTCCCTCCAACTTTATAATGGATGTTTGGGCGAAGTTAACAGAATTGCTAAAATGGTACCATTTTAATAGATTATGTCTACTTTTGCATCCTTTAAAACTTAATTGTGCTAGACGCTCCTAGAAAAAAACTTCGTTGCTAAAAGTGCACCTAAGAAGAAATAGGAATACTGCAAATGCATATCTTGATACTATGGTGCAAAAAGTTTGTACATGGTCAACCATTTGAAAGATAAACCTTTACAGTGATGAGTATACATAGAAATGAACCTTGAGTTGCGGTTGGACCATAAACCTTATTGAATTTAAATGTTCTAAGGGCATCTTTCCCTTGTTTGGCTGGATTGGCCACAACCAAATCATTTTCACCAACATGTTCTACAATAGATTTTTTTTCCCTTTGTCCAGGAAGAAACGGTCTGACTCGGCAATAAACTCTGATGTTTCCTGTATCAGAGGGGGAAAAAAGCTTAAGATAATTGAACAGTGCACATACTATGATCACTTGGAAGACAAAAATAAAGGAATCAAACCTTTTAATTCCTGGATTTCATTAAACAGTTTTCGATTTTCAGAAAGAACAGCATGATGGTTCTCAGCTGCTTTTACAAGTGGCTGAAGACTTAGACCTGAACAAGTAGGAATTCAATGATCAGAGCCTAATCCCTTAGGAAAAATGAATAAAAGGGCGGTCCAGTACACAAGGCTTCCATTAGGTGGGATCTGGGGAAGATTAAATATACGCAGCCTTAATACTGCAAGCGGAGAGATTGTTTCCAGGATTTGAATCGGTGACTTTTTAGATCAAATAGCAACAACCTCTACCATTATTCCAAGGCTCACCCTTCCCCAGGAAAATTGAATAAAATTAAAAAACAATTATAACAAGAAGACCTACCTAACTTATTGCATTCCTCAGAGTAGACCTTCTTCTCTTGCATGGCACCTTGTTTGACAGTTTTCCAAGACAATTTCAATTCCTGTAAGTTTGCAAATTAAGTAGAAACTTTAATATTTGACATCATAGTGATTAATTTGACCTAAGTGCAAGCACAGACATACCTGTACTATGCTGATTTGGAAATCCAAAGAATTATGCAGGTTGTTCTGTTTCATGTTCCATTTCTGACGTTCTGACTCAAAAGAGGCCTCAACCTGTTTCACCTTATTTCTTAGATCTTTCAACAAATGTTCATATTCTTGTGACTTGAGTTCTATTTCTCCTTTAGCACACTTAGCTTCTGTTTCCAACAGGGAGCAGCGTAATTCATATGTTCTTTTCATTGTTTCCATTTCTTGCTTCAACCTTGAAATTTCCATATTCTTCTGGTCCTGCTCTTTCATCAACTTACTAACATCACCCTCATATCTGGATTTCATTGTTTCCATTTCTTGCTTCAGTCTTGAAATTTCCATGTTTTTCTGATCTTCCTCTTTCGTCAACCTATTAGCAACTTCCCCATTAGCCTTTTTCCTATCTTCGTCGTACTTGCTTTTCATTGTTTCCATTTCTTGCTTCAACCTTGAAATTTCCATATTCTTTTGGTCCTTCTTTTTCATCAACTTACTAACATCATCCTCATATCTGGATTTCATTGTTTCCATTTCTTGCTTCACCCTTGACATTTCCATATTTTTGTGATCTTGGTCTTTCATCAACTTATCAGCACCTTCCTCATTGACCTTCATCCTATCTTCTTCATATCTATTTTCCATTGTTTCCATTTTTTGCTTCAAACTTGAAATTGCAATATTCTTTTGGTCTTGCTCTTTCATCAACTTGCTAAAATCTTCCCCATATCTAGTTTTCATTGTTTCCATTTCTTGCTTCAACCTTGAAATTTCCATATTTTTCTGATCTTGCTCTTTCATCAACTTATCAGCATCTTTCTCATTGACCTTCGCCCTATCTTCTTCATATCTATTTTCCATTGTTCCCATTTCTTGCTTCACCCTTGAAATTTCCATATTTTTCTGATCTCGGTCTTTCATCAACTTACCAGAATCTTCCTCATTGACCTTCATCCTATCTTCTTCATGTCTATTTTCCATTGTTTGCTTTTTTTGCTTCAAACTTGAAATTTCAATATTCTTTTGGTCTTGGTCTTTCATCAACTTGCTAAAATCTTCCTCATACCTGGTTTTCATTGTTTCCATTTCTTGCTTCAACCTCAAAATTTCCATATTTTTCTTATCTTGCTCTTCCATCAACCTACTAATATTTTCCTCATCAGCCTTCTTATGTTCCACTACGGTCTTCTCAATCTGTATTAAGCGGCCAAAGAGCCTATAATACAGATAATATGAACATAATCCAACCTAAACTTTGTTTTGACCTATCTAAAATCTCAACAATATTCATTATTTTGTAAAGGAAGTGAACATTACCTTCAACTGCTGAACTTGGTTGGTAAACACCTGTCAAAAAAAGTTTTCCCTTAGATGACAGAAAATTTGTACCAAAACTGAAGTTCAAGGGAATTAAAAATGTCCCCACTTACTATTTTTGTACATATACCTCACTCTCTTCTGTAGTTTCAGATGCAAGAGCTTCAAGTACTTTGATTCTCGACTGGAATTTATCTTCACGAGCCTTAAAAAGATTGTTTTGCTGAAAGTACATGGCAAGAGAATGGTATAAAGAAACAGAGAATACTGAAAGTAGCTAGTTTTTTAAAGTTCTTGTGGATTCTCTTATAACAATATGAACATAAAGTAGGGTTAGCCGAGATGAGGATGTTGAGATGGATGCATCGTCATACAAGAAAAGATAAAATTTGTAATGATCAGATACGCGAACGAGCTAGAATGGCATCTATTAAGAAAAAAATGGTTAAAATTTGTTTGAGGTGGTTTGGACATGTTTATAGAAGGACATTGGGAGCATCAGTGAGGAGGGTCAATCAAGTATTATAAAATCCTCTAAAAAGAGGGAGAGGAGGACCAAAAGAAACACTCAACGAGGTTATAGAGCTAGATCTTTTGGTTAATAATCTATCTAAAAATCTGATTTTCGTTAGAGCACAATGGTGTCATGTGATACATGTAACCAACCCCACCTCATGAGATAAGGCTTTAATCTTCTTGTTGTTGTATCGTCTTTCAAAGTTTGTTTGTTTATGTATGTATGCATACGATTGTCTTTT
Organism: Acacia pycnantha; assembly: GCA_025563575.1. Classification (NCBI taxonomy): domain Eukaryota; kingdom Viridiplantae; phylum Streptophyta; class Magnoliopsida; order Fabales; family Fabaceae; genus Acacia; species Acacia pycnantha. The sequence continues at coordinate 242,247 of JAMWYP010000363.1, read as the reverse complement.
GAAAAAATAATGTAAATGACATACAGTTCGTAAGTGGTCTGCTTGTGTTGTAATGCGACGTTCAATCTCTTGCACAACTTTTCTCAACAAGCAAGCCACACGCTGAGCAACAAAGCTACAGTCAGATACTAATTATGAAACTTCTATTTGTTATTTGAATTTGCGCAAGAAATTTATTCATGTGTAAGTAATGAAAAAGTTATATGAATTTTGAACATACAGGAGGTATTTCGCCATTTCTTCGCTCGACACCTTCTTCTAGAATACCATTCACAGCACTTAAAAGCGACTGAGTGGGAGCATTCTGCAGCAGAAGATGCTGAAACAAATCAATGATGCATTGAACAGGAAATAATATTATAAAGAAGACATAAATCTGATTGCCAGAGGAAGACCATTAGAACTTACATCTAAAGCCTTTGATTTCATCATCTCTGAAATTTTTTCAGGAGGGATATCTGCATAGCTTCCACGTTTCAGTTGAAACACATCGCGGAATGTTTGATCAACTTGAAATGCGGCTGATGAATCTGCAGAAGATAAAATGGATCATGAACTTTAAAGCATGGAAATCAAATGTTTGTTTGTAATCATATTTAGACTCCAGCACAATGTCGTTTTCCAGATTAGAAATGTCCTTGGCACAGGAGAAACATATTGTTTTTCATTCTTTCTCTCTCCACTTCTCTTTCCCTATGCTTGAATAATACTGGCACAACTATCATTTGCAACAGCTTTTTTTTTCTCTTTGGTTCTACGGCATAGTACTCCTTCTATTACTCAATGTAACACCTATTTACCTAATTTGATTATATTAAGAAAGTTAGTTAATGTGACATGTATTTTCTAAAACATCATAATCATCATTCTTAATTCCCTCAATCTCTCTTAATTATTGTTGATTGAGCATTAGTAGGCTGGATAAATTAGGAAAAGATTGATAAATATGAGAAATAGGTTTTATAACTAAGATTAACCCTCCAATTAGATTCTACGTTAAGATTAGAGGGAGTAATATTTAAGCGTAAGGCTAGCTTCATTTTAATTATATTCACGCATGAATTTAAATTACTTGTCAATTATCTAAGACCACTTGATATGCTTATGGGATTTTCTCCTCTCACTCTCATTGATGTGCTCCAAATACACACTCATTCATTCACAAACCTGCCAAAGCTGGGTTGCTCAAAACATTTTGAATCTTTGAGTGATACGAAAGTTTCCTCTCTTCTTCAGCAGGTTGCGAAGAAAAATGGACACTGCAAGATGCATTTGCACGAGAGCCCTTCATAATGGAACTTTTCATAGAATTACTATTATCTCCCAAAGCATCTAATGAGGAAGCCATTGTACAGATCCTGGAGTAACTTGCAGCTTCATATGTCTAAAGGTTTTCCCATTGTATCACCAAAACAACTCTTAGAAGCTGAAATAAAACCATCCCAATAAATATACTTGTTAGAATCATATCATACCATATAAAAGATCTGAATTGCATTAAAAAACATTGCAGCCACCACTCATAAACCATCATGCTAAAGAATCCTGGTTCAAGAGCAAAGAGAATAAACTACCAGTACTATACTAGCCATATATAATTCTAATTTCATAGAAGCAAATAATTAAAAACCTTTCAGGCAAGAAAAATGGTACAGGTGCAAGCTTTTGTCCTTATAGCTGTGTATTTCTACGTCAATTTCTTTACAGTTTAAAGCACTGAAACCAAAATATGGTGAAAAATATCAAATCTCAGGCTTGAAACATTTTGTACTCAAATTTCATTCCTTACATTAAGATTATAACATTACAACAAACCAAGAAGGATAAAGGATGAGAACGTAAAGGTAAATGAAGACTAGCATGGATATGAATCATTAGTATTAACAACAACAACAAAGTCTTCTCACACTATGCATGGTCGGTGACAAGGATCGCACGGCTCTTTTGTGCCGTATCAACAACCAAATCTATACAAATCATTAGTATAAACTATATAATTCCAACGTTGGGCTCAAATCTCATATCTTGCAATTGGATCATCATAGAAATCCAAAAGGCACGAAGCTTGGAGTTCAAGAAAGCAACAAATGTGGGGATAATATATTACCTACTGATTCAAAGCTTGTAGCCAGTCACTACAAAATACCGAAACAACAAGAAGAGCAACATCAAGTCATCAACAAAGAAGGAAAGAAAGCCAAATAGGAATGTGAAAATTACCAATTCGATAATCTGAGAAGATTTATAAAGAGAGAAATCCTTTGGGACGGCCTAACTGTAACTGTTAGATCAAATCAAATTTGAACACAATGTTTGTTCATAATAAGAAGGAAAGGAACAGTATTTGGAGAATGAGAGTTTTAATAAATGGTGGGACTCGCGCCATTGCGCGCGCAAGGGAACAGAAGATTAGAGGGTGTGAGATGATGCCAAGTGGCACAGACTCTAAGAGCGACGATCCGGCTCTTGTGCTTGTTGGTGAGTGAAATCCTAGTTCCGTCTCCGAAGGCATAGAAATGTTTCTCAGCCTCTAATAATAACAACACTGTGCGTTCGTGACTTCACGAGATGTACGGACGTCGCATATCAGAATATGTATGAATTCTTTTCCAGTCATGTTTTATGGACTCGGGGTCTACCACCCCATGCAACGTGGTATCATTAACAATAATGAATGAAAGGGAGAGTTGGCACATAATAATAATAATAATTAGGGTTAAGATGCGATTTGGCTAATATACTATTGGCTCATGAGCGTCTAACACAATTAACTATTAAATGGACCAAAAATACCAACAAACTTTGAGCACCCAACACAACAAACTTTTAAAAAGGAGCGCCCAGCACAACGCAGTTAGAAAAAAGTTAACTTCCGTTATCTAAGGTATAGATTGGCCAACGAACTTTTACTTCAGGAGCGCCCAACACAAAATTCTAAATTTTACTAAATTAAATAATTTTTTTCTCAATTATCATTATTCAAAACTGCTTGTATAGATATCTATTGACAAAAATTACTCATTCTTCAATTTTGTCAAAATTATAATTTGCTAAAATAAACAAAAAAATTTAATTAAAAATATAATTATATTATTTAAATAAAGGGAAAAACACTTCTCATGTTGTAGGAAAAGTGTTTTCTCATGTCACACACACATGAAATGGTGGGACCCATATATACATATAATTAGCATTATATATATATATGGGTCTCACCATTTCATATGTGTATAGGAATCTTTTTCTTCTCATGCAACATGAGAAGTTTAAACCCCTTAAATAAAACTAAAGGTGTTTTATAGTTTATTATTGTTCTGGTGTAGAACCAGAACCCTAACCCTGATGGGGCTAGGATGTTGATGTTGATTGGGACTTGACCTAGGAGTGGTTCCTAGGGCCTACGTACCCTGAAGAGGGATCAAAGTCCACGTAGTTCGAGGATTGATGGATGAGGCGTTTAGCCTAAAGGGGTCTGTATGCTCTGAGACGGCTGTCTGTGAATAGCCGGAGCGTAGACCGTTGTAGAAGATTGATGTAGAAGATAATAGATAGATGTGTGGAAGATGATCTGTAGAAGATTCTCTCCTTGATCTCTTAGGTTCACGCTCTATATGTAGATGGCTCCCACGTTGTGCGTGTCCAAGGATCGTGCAAACCGCCCGGTCATGGCCGGGTCCCACGGTTAGTGGGTTGTGATAGTGGGATAGTGGGCCTTGACTAGGTCCATAACAGTTGCCCCCAAGAACGGTTGTTCAGGTCTCTGAACTGCCGAGGTTAGTTGTTTGATTGACTGCGCCATACGGACTTGGCCGAGCTATATCCAGTGTGCGCAAACTGTGGAGTTTGCTCATTTCAAATGCTTGTTCGAGTTTGCTTTAATCCCGGTTATTGACAACTGTATAGTAATTGCCCCCCCAGCCTGGTAGTCCAGGTCTCTGGGCTGCCGGGGTGGATCTGTTGTATCCGGGTCTCCGGATTTGTTTGCAAGGGCTGATAACAGCGGCCTCGCATAATTTAGAAGCGACCGAGTTGCGAAAGCTTACGGTGACAGCTTCGCTTGACTGAAGAGCCGGGCTCGATGACCCTTGTACGGATCCCGGATTGCAACTGTATTAAGTGTAACCGGGGTCCGCCTTCTTTTTCTTTAATGTAGTGTTTCATCCGTGTCCACGATGAATTGATATAGTGAACTCACATTTGTTTTTGGAGTACTATTGAGTGACCGGGCCGGGGTCATAGACGTGATATGCGTAATCTGCGAAAGTGCGAAAGTGCATCCGGTATTGAAACCGTAAAGTGGTGAGGGGTCAGTATTCTAACTGCCTCGTATAATTCCAGGTTCGTTGACCGGGTCATCCTAAGATAAAGGGAAGTTGTCACCTGCCCGGGTTTGATTTTTCATCAAAGCGTCCGCACATTTTGACCTGATCAAGGTCGGCATGACAATTCCGCTTGATATCCCGGAGTAAGTTAGGAAGCGTCCGGGCTGCGATAGCTCTACGGAGGCAACTTCCTCCGACTGAAAAGCCGGATTTTAGTCTTCAGTTTGTATTTGAATTACGACCGGGTTCAGTGACCCTGTATTCGCTCTTTCGTTCATGTCTTTGTCGTTAGAGCAATTTGAGGAGATTGAATCAATGCTCTCGATTGAGAGTTTATTTATTTATTTGCAGTTTGCAATCCGGAGTTATCACTGACTTAAATGTACTTTACATCGAGGCGCACTCTTGCAATTGGCTTGGCAAGGATTGTTGTAGTCTGTGAACACTATAATTGTGGGTATCTGAATTGAGCACACGAACAGGTGCAAGCAATCTTGTAGTCATCCAAAAGCGGCTTCCCCATTTGTCACGGGAAGATCATCAATTAAAACTATGATGGGTGCTTTTGACTCTCCATTCAAATAAGCTGACAATAAGCCATATTTCCTTATTCTTCCTCAGATATTTGAAACGATGGCAATGCAACATTTGATGGCTCTTGCTGCAGAGAGGTCAATAATGACTGTATACATACGAGGAGAAACGATGGAAATATCTCATCATTCCATTGGCATTTTCCTTGAAGGATAAGACAAAACTCTAGATCTTCAAGAAATTCGGGCATGTCATGCTCGCACACATATCTGTAGGAGTACCAAGATGAGTTCCCCAAGCCGTGGCCAAAGTGAGCAATAGCAGTGGTTTCCGATTGGATTTAAATAATTCTCCCATGAATGCAAATGAACAGTTAAAACTTCATAACTCTGCTGGGATTTCTGTTGATTCATATTTGGAAGGACCATCTATACCAACATATGATGTTAATTATCAGAATATGGATGGTAGAGGTATCGCATACCAGATCTCTGTGAATCCTTCTTTTCCACCAATGATGGTCAATACATGCTGGTCCAAACTTCCTTTATTCTGAAATTCCTGCTTTAGATGCAGAAGATAATAATGCCTTTCATTGAGTAAAGGTCCATGAGGAACAGCTTCAACAAAATTCAATGTCCTGTCCCTTCTGGTCATTCCTTGCCTAACCGAAATAAGACCATCCCAAGCAAGAATATGCATGGATGATAATGGAGTGTTCACCGGACATGCACTTTTTGACAGCAAATTCGCTGTATCCTCGACGACCTTACTGCAAGTTATGTCACAGTCAACGTTAGCATACATCTCCATCATGGGTGAGGATAATGCATAAGCAATGTGGCAGCTCAATCTCCTTAAATTTATCTATTCAGGACGTGATTCCAGGAGCATAAGTTCCAAGAGATATCACCCGCAGTAAAGCCACTTCCAGCATAATGGATAAAACCAGCTTCTGAGATAGTCCAGCACGATGAAGTGCACAGTGTAACTCATACAACAGCCCTTTCATCCCGGTCAAATGCGGAAATAAATGATGTCTCAGGTGAAATTGATCCTGAAAGCTAGACATAAGAACGTAGCCATGTTGCATCCGTGTAGTGTGATAGAAGTGCAGAAGAAATTCCAAAAGCAAAAAATGGCACTTGAGCTCAAATTGCAATAATCAAGCACTGAATTTCTCCAAAGAAAATTAATCAGTACACAAACATCTGCATGAGCATCCATGGACTTTGTAATCTGCGTTGTACCACCCGAGGAGCCAATTTGCAATCTGTAGGGGGTCTGTCCTCCATTTGGCATTATTGAAAATATTAAAGAAACCATTTATATAAAGGTTCCTGATTGATTTAAAAGCATAAAGAAAACAGATGGAAACCGTATATGGTTCAACCTTTAATATCTAATTAATGTTGTTCAGAAAATAGAATCAGTGGCCACGGTAACACTAGCATCCCCAAGACCAGGAGGAAAAAATCAACAAAGCTAGAAAACTTATCTTTGAGAGGGGTGCCGAGTTGCATGACATCAGTGGGAGAATGCACTTTGTTCCTTCCACGCAAATAAATGAACTTCCTTATAAACAGCAACCACAACAGGTGCGTCAATAAAATCAGATCCGAAAGATCATTCAAGCTTTTTTGATCCCAGAGCTTTAACCGATCATCAATCATCTCAGCATCCCTTTCTCCGAGTCACCATCTTGGCAACTCCATGAAGTCCGAATTATATCCCGGCCAACAATTTCTTGGCCACTTTGGGACAGTGATCTCGGCCTTCATCGGAACGTGAATCCTTCACGTGACCTCGTCTGCTGGATTCAGGTAACGGGTATCTCGGCTGCCGGCTTTACCAAGTGATGCCTATCGGCTTCAATTAGAAGATTGCATCGCTTCTCATGATCTCGGCTGCAACGCAAAAATCCAGAATAGGGTGCAATGCAAAAATAAAAAATCACACAGTGCCCACAAGTCAGTGCTTTCAGCCAAGGGAGTAGAAACTCGAGAGTTGAATGATCAAAAAATCTGGATCCCATCGGAGAAATTACGAGCCCCTCTGATTCTTCTTGTCTTTGCGAAGCCGAGAACCAAACTTGCCAACACCCTTGAAGTTTTGCAACTGAGAGGGGGGCCGAGATCAATTTGAGATTGATGGGCCGAGATCAATTTGAGGCCCGATCATCCCCTTCCATTCCCTTCACATTCGTCCCTGCTTTGAGAAGAACTGGTGGGTACCTTGTGTATGCCGAGATGATCCTACTGAGGCCGAGATTGGGTACACCGAGATAATCCTCGGCTGAAACAAACCAATGGGTTGATGGGCCGAGATCGATTTGAGGTTCATGTGCCGAGATCGGTTTGTGATTCGGTCATCCCCCTCACACCCTTTCGCTGTTTTGTGTCCCTTCCGCAAAACGCAAGTCAAGTTGAGAGAAAAATCACTGGAGGTCTGCCGACGGATGACTCAGTTCTTCATCTTGAGGAATTGACGAACCGAGGGCGGTCGTGCAGTGGAGGTGAGTTTCAAAATCCGACCCAGTGCTTAAGATTTCGAGAAATCAAGGACGACCGTGGATCTTGATGGTGAATCTCTCCTTCGAAATGCTTCTGGTCTATTCGCGATGGAGGTTGTGGAAAATATTTGAGAGCCTTCTGCCCAAAAAGTCAAAGCGATATCACTGGAGGAGCTTAATTCTTGTGGTCTCTGACCGCCTTCTGCACAAATCGTTTGCGAGTCATAGGAAGTTTTGGACTTATGATAAACATCACAAACCCTATCTATAAAACTCCATGAGATCTAAATTGTTTGTTTGACAATTTTGGGAATCGGAATAATTGACCATCTCTGGTCGCGGGAATCAAAATTTACGGTTCCCCACGGTCGGCGCCACTGTTCTGGTGTAGAACCAGAACCCTAACCCTGATGGGGCTAGGATGTTGATGTTGATTGGGACTTGACCTAGGAGTGGTTCCTAGGGCCTACGTACCCTGAAGAGGGATCAAAGTCCACGTAGTTCGAGGATTGATGGATGAGGCGTTTAGCCTAAAGGGGTCTGTATGCTCTGAGACGGCTGTCTGTGAATAGCCGGAGCGTAGACCGTTGTAGAAGATTGATGTAGAAGATAATAGATAGATGTGTGGAAGATGATCTGTAGAAGATTCTCTCCTTGATCTCTTAGGTTCACGCTCTATATGTAGATGGCTCCCACGTTGTGCGTGTCCAAGGATCGTGCAAACCGCCCTGGTCATGGCTGGGTCCCACAGTTAGTGGGTTGTGATAGTGGGATAGTGGGCCTTGACTAGGTCCATAACAATTATATATGTTAAACAAAAAAAAATGATTTATTTTTATTTTAGAAAAAATTTATGTGACTTAAAAAATTCATTTAATGTTGATAAAATTTAAAAAATCTAAAAATCTATTATATCCTGAAAGAAATGAAATGGGTTTAATTTTTATTTTTATAAAGAGAATTTAATGGATATCAATGTTGATACTTAATAATATAAATCCGGCAACTTGATGATATATTTGTTGATTAAATAATCTATTGCTTATATGGATATGAGACTTTCGTAGGCCAAATTGCTCCTTAACCCATTATAATTACTCATTAACCTATTATTAAATCGTCCTTCCTCAAACCTCTTAAGTTATCATTTTTTTCCCCAACAAGTCCCATATTCATATAATCATTGTTGATATCCATTAAGCTCTCTTTATAAAAATAAAAATTAAACTCATTTCATTTCTTTCAGGATATAATAGATTTCTTAGATTTTTTAAATTTTATTAACATTAAATGAATTTTTTAACTCACTTAAATTTCTTCTAAAATAAAAATAAATCATATAATTTTTTTTTTGTTTAACATATATAATAAACTATAAAACACCTTGAGTTTTATTTTAATCATATAATTATATTTTTAATTAATTTTTTTATTTTAGCAAATTATAATTTTGACAAAATTGAAGAATGAGTAATTTTTGTCCATAGATATCTATACAAGTAGTTTTGAATAATGACAATTGAGAAAAAAAATTATTTAATTTAGTAAAATTTAGAATTTTGTCTTGGCGCTCCGGAGTAAAAGTTCGTTGACCAATCTGCACCTTAGATAATGGACATTAACTTTTTTCTAACGGCGTTGTGCTGGGCGCTTCTTTTTAAAAGTTTGTTGTGCTGAGCGCTCTTTTTTAAAAGTTTGTTGGTATTTTTGGTCCATTTAATAATTAATTGTGTTGGATGCTCCTAGGCCAATAGTTTATTGGCCAAATCGCACCTTAACCCTAATAAATATCTTTTGGAAATAGCGACTAGCGGTGTAAAGTCATAATTCATTTGGATCTCGAGCTAAAGCCCTTTAAATTAAGGGCATTTATGTAAAATACTAGCCTCTAGAGACCTCATTGTCAATGTTGTCAAAATCGAGTTTCTACGTAAAAACATAAAAAGGTGGTAGAGATGTAAATCGTAGAAACGACACGAAACGTAAAGTTTCTACTACTTAAGGTCAAGATACAAAATTATATAGGGATAAATATCTTTTTTGCCCTGGAAGTTTTGGCTGAAGAGCACTAGGTGGACGAAAGTTTTTTTTTTTGGAGTAAAATTGCCACAAAAGTTAACAAAACATAGCAATTTTGCCTCTCTGTTAATTTTGACCATTAAGTTTAACTGATGTGACACGTGGCATGCCACCTTGTCAATCAAATAGAGTTAAGTATCATTTTTGCCCCGAAAGTTTTCGCTGAGGAGCAATTTTGCCACGGAAGTTTACAAAACGTAGCAATTTTGCCCTTTTGTCCCCCAATATTAAATTTGACTATTAAATCAGTCAAAGAATACACGTCATGCCTTGAAAATGAAGAACTTTGAGTCAGATAAGGAGATCCTTGAGACGATGAACTTAAAGCGGCCGGAATTTGTGAAGTCGAACTGGTTAAAGGGACTGAAAGGTTTGTCACAAAACCCAGAGGAAGCATCATTTATGATCTAAGCAAATAAAACGCAAAACGAGAAATGAATTGTCCTAAAAATTGGTTCAGTAAGACAAATCAATAAGGGTAAAGGATTTCTCCAATCACTGGAGATAAAGTTATCTCCAGTGACCCCAAAACTACGTCGTTTTGGATTAATGAACGGTGTTTTTGTAATTTTGTTTATTTTTTAATCATATAAATTTTACCGAAGACCCTTCATTAATTCACCTAAAATTACTAACACACTTTACCTTGTGGGACAGGGTGAGTAGCCTAGAATCAATCTATACAAAGGTAAATGTTATCACTGTTGATTTGTCTTACTGAACCAATTTTTGGGACAATTTATTTCTCGTTTTGCGTTTCATTTGCTTAGATCATAAGTACATCTTACTCTAGGTTTTGCGACAGACCTTTCAATCCCTTTGACCAATTCGACTTCACAAAATTCCAGTCGTCTTGTGCTCAAGGTCTCAAGGATCTCCCTATTTGACTCCAAGTTCGACCTTTTCAATGCATGATATGTGTTATTTGACTGATTTAATAGTCAAATTTAATATTGGGGGACAGAATGGCAAAATTACTACATTTTGTAAACTTCCGAGGCAAAATTGCTCCTCAAAGAAAACTTCCGAGGCAAAAATGATACTTAACTCTATTTGATTGATGAGGTGGCATGCCACGTGTCACATCAGTTAAACTTAATGATCAAAATTAACAGAGGGGAAAAATTGCTATGTTTTATTAACTTCCGTGGCAATTTTGCTCCAAAAAAACCTTTCGTCCATCCAGTGCTTTCAGCCAAAACTTCTGGGGCAAAAAAGATACTTATCCCAATTTTTTTTTATTTTACACACACACACACACATACATCTGTGTGTGTGTGTGTGTAACAACTCCTACAACCAAATTTCAAAACATCAAAAGAATAAAACTTAACAATTCCTAAATTATATCAGTTGATTCAAATCAAACACACATCAACTTGTATGTCTTCAATGTGTTTTTCTCTTGCTCTTATAACAAGTTCATTTGCAAAACTTGGAATGTTTAAATCATGACTATTCATAGGTTCCCTCACTTCAATTTCAATCAAGTTTTTCTCATCATGAGCATCAACATCTAAGTTGTCTACATCTTCCCAATCTTCTTCATTTTTCACTATCCAATTATCATCAGATGGAAGATCATCAAAATTATATGCATAAGAGTTTTGAACTTTCTTTTTCTTGCCTAATCTTGAATTGTCCATCACAAAAACAACATCATTCATAGTCTTTTGATTTTGGGGAAATAAAAATAGAGTTTTTCAAAGTAAAAACATTAAAAACGTAAGTTTGTTTTTACCATTTTCAAGCGTATTTTTTACCAGTTTTTACTTGCATTTTAACATGTATCACTCTAGTAAAAATGTAAGTTTGTTTTTACCATTTTTAAGCGTAGTTTTTACCAGTTTTTACTCAGAACAGTTTTTACTTGCGTTTTAACACGTATCACTCTAGTAAGTTTTTACGTTTTACACTAATTTTTACAATAATGCTCACCGTAATTCGTGGGTTTTGGGATTCTGATTTGGAATTCACATATTTCTAGAGAATTTTCTTTAATTCCCCCTTAAAATAAATGTATCGCTTATTAAACAACATTCTTTTGATGTCTTGAAGTCTTAACTATTTTTTCTATTTTCACCCTATTAAATACATATCTTGATTACCTCACACTTTTACTAGGAATTTTACTACACTAATTTTATTTCATTTAATCATGGGTTATGGGATAAAAATACACGTATTTTTTTTGGATGAGCGCCCAACACCATGTGATTTTTTTAGATGCAAAAGTGACTACGTGATTACATATTAGGTGCATATATATAGTTTGACTTTTTTCACTGACTGGACGATGACGTGGCTTTCAAGGTGCAAAAATACACATGTGGTTTGGCCAAAAGAACGTCCAACACCAATTGCTTTTTTTTTTAGGTGTAAAAATACCATTTGACGGTTAGTTTGACTTTTTTCTTATCTTTTTAATACCAGTCAATATCTTAAAATATTTTTTAGTACCTGTCAATACCGTGAAATATTTTTTCAAGATCCTAAAATAATTTTTCAAGATCATAAAGTATTTTTTCAGTACCAATCAGTACACTCAAGTATTTTTTTAGTACCATTCAAGACTATGAAATATTTTTTCAAGATCAGAAAGTATTTTTCAGTATCAGTCAGTATCCTGAAGTATTTTTTTAGTATCAATCAATACCCTGAAGTATCTTTTTAGTACCAGTCAGTATCTTGAAGTATTTTCTTAGTACCAGTCGGTACCCTGAAATATATTTTCAAGATCCTAAAATAATTTTTCATGGCCATGAAGTATGTTTTCAGTATCAGTCAGTATCCTGAAATATCTTTTTAGTACATTTCAGTATCTCGAAGTATTTTTTTAGTACCAGTCAGTACCCTGAAATATATTTTCAAGATCCTTAAATAATTTTTCAAGGTCATGAAGTATTTTTTCACTATCAATCAACATCTTGAAGTAATTTTTTTAGTACCAATTAGCATCTTAAAATATTTTTTCAAGATCCTATATTTCATGGTACTGATTGGTACTATTTTTTCCACACACAAAAAGTCAAACGATATTTTTTTCACCTAAAAAAATGCACTTGGTGTTGAACGCTCTTTTGGACAAACCACATGTATTTTTCCACCTTAAAATCCACGTCATTGTCCAGTCAGCAAAAAAAGTCAAACTTAACGGTCAAATGGTATTTTTGCACCTAATTTGTAACCACGTAGTCACTTTTGTGCATAAAAAAAGCACTTGGTATTGGGCGCTCCTTCGGAAAGAGCACATATGTGTTTTTTCCCCTTAACCCTTTAATCATTTATTATACATTTTCTCGAATATGATATTTTCATACATAAGGGTATATTTGGAAAAATATTCATTTTGACACATTTATTGCTCTTAACTAATTTAAATTGTCATTTTGATCTGCATAATTTGGATAGTTTTTGCTTATAAAAAAGAACGGGAGTATTTTTTTTATGTGTGATAAGGTTTTTCAAAGAAAATGAATTATTGAATTTGTTCATAATGTTATGAAACTAACGAAAATGGAAGAGAGTAGAGTAGAGAACACAAGACAGAAAAGAGGAGTCTTTCTTATTCATATGATTGGTGTATATTTGTGGGAGGGGGAGAGGAGTATTTATAATAGTTGGAGAGTAGAGAAGTTTTATGTAGCTTCTCCCCACCATAAACGTAGTGGCGACCTACCCACCATAAAAGTAGTGGGCAACCTTAATGCCCATAATGAGTCATCCACATAATTAATATATTTATAACATTCCCCCTTGAATGTTCATTATGAATGTGCCTCATTAAAAACTTTAACTAGGAAAAACTCAGTGAGATAAAATCTAACCAAAGGAAAAAAGTACATCATTCATTGATACACTTTCCAACGTTGCCTCATTAAAAACCTTTCCAGGAAAACCCAGTGGGACAAAACCTAGATAAGGGAAAAAGAGTACAGTGTGTATCGACTCTCCTTCTTGATGACATCAGTTTTACTCCCCCTAATGACAATATTAATATTGCTCATTCTAATGCCAACATTGCTTCCAATGTCTTTGGTGAAGATCTATATCTTGCTAATAAGCATGATACATTATCAGTATTCCAATGAAACTAAGTTATGGTACTTCTGGACCATATAGTTCTTCTTCAACTTCTTTCTATAAACAAGTAACTGTCTTTTAAAGCTCTTTAGGAGTTAATGATGTTGATATTATCAACATAAAAAAACAATTATAGCAAATTTACTTCTATCTCTTTTTATAAAGATGCATGAGCATATTTGGTCATTTTTGGACCCTTCTTTTCACAGATATTCCTTGAAACGATTATATCACATATGCTTTGACTACTTCAAGTCATACAGAGAATTATTTAATTTAATTGAGTATTGTTCTCGAGAACTAGAATTAGATGATTCGACATCTTGAGTCCTTCAGGGACTTGTGCTTCTGGTACCTTGAGTCCTTTGGGAACTTGTGCTTTTGGTACCTTGAGTCCTTCGGGGACTTGTGCTTCTGGAACCTTAAGTCATTCGCGGACATTTGCTTCTGGCACCTTAAGTCCTTCAAAGACATGTGCTTCTGGCAACTTAAGTCCTTCGAGGACTTGTACTTCTGGCACTCGCTAATAGATTGTGGCTCATGATCATCATTTTCATTCATTACATCATATTCTATATTATAAGCAAAGATGTCATCAATATTGACTTCTTTTAATCCCATCAGATTCTATTCATAACATAATTTATTGAGATCTCATCATTTTTACATATTTCAAGTACTTGGGTCTCTTCTGGGACTACAACATTCTCTTCTAGAGATATCTCTGCTAGAGATAATAACTCTTCAGGAGATGGCTCTTCTAGAGCTACTAACTTTTCTTGATTATCCTCTACTTAATCATCTATATTCTTATTTCCTTTTCTTTTCCTTTCAAGATGGGCTACCACGCTTCAGGCATGCTTTAAATTCATTTATAATAGGTTGTCCTTCAGAGACATCAATAGGAGAATTAGCAGCTGGGATATGTGACTTTGTCACTTTCTTTGGGTCAGTAATTACTTCTGGCATTCAATTAGCTAAATTCTGCAAATTAATTATCTTTTGAACTTTCGATTCACATTGTTTTGTCCTAGGATCAAAATGAGCCAATAATAATTCATTCTAGCAAATTTATTTACCCAACTGCTTATTTTCTCCCCCTAATGTTGAGAAAACAATGTCAAATAATAATTGACTAATCATATTAAATCCATTTATTTCCTTTAGAAACATCGTTTTGTTTCATTTAAAGACAACAAGAAGAAGGAGGTCCTTACACAACATTTACCCATCTATGTGCATTGTCATGCACATTCAAACCTTTTAAAATGGAATTTTTCTAGCTCCTGACCAAAAGCCAATTATACATGGAGAATTTTGTTATCTTATATAAATGCTGCAATATATAATATTAAATAAACCAACATAGAAGTTTTATTCTCATAAGCATTGATCTAGCTATTTATGGATTCTTTAATACATGATTCTTGGATGGTGTTCTGGTGTAGAACTCAGATGTCCGGCCTATTGAAGGTCCGGTGATTTGATATAGGATCTGTGTGCCCTTCCTGTATGCTTATGGGACAAGCGTTCAGGAGAGGGTATGATCACGGTACACAAGCAGGCGTTTCGCCTAAGGGGTCTTGTGTGTGCCGTGTATTTGTATGTAGATAAGTCAAGGCTTAGAATGAATGTACACAGCGCCCGTCTCCTTCCTCTGTATATATAGAGTATACCCGGTTAGTTAGTCCCTTGGCTGCCACACCGTACGTGTCATGTGCGTGTCCGGGATCGTGTGCGCATGTCCGGGATCGTGGGTGCATGTCCAGGGTCGTGGGTGCATGTCCAAGGTCATGGCTGGGTCCCACGGATAGTGGGTTGCCCCCTGTACTAGCCAGTGAGATAATGGGCCTGGACTAGGTCCGTAACAGTTGCCCCCAAGCTCGGTTGCTCAGGTCTCGAGAGCGTGCAGAGTTTAGATGTTCGCTTGGCGAAGAACGAAAGTTCGAGTCTTTGTTGAAGTACGAGTCTTTGTTGATCGCGAAGTAACATGATGTCCTTGCCCCCAGTAGGGTTGTCAGTCTCTCGGTCAGCCGGGGTGGACATGTTCTTGGATCCTCTAGTTGTATCGGGCTGCCCCCATCTTACTTTGATAAGGTGTCTCTGGTTGAATTGCCCCCAGACATGTGGTCCGGGTTATGTTTGTTTTCATTTTGTTGTTCTTCGACCATCCGGGGTCCGGGCTTGCTTCTTGCACGGTCGAAGACTCCAAATGCGGGTCCTTTCTCAGAGGCTGATTAGCCTAACCAGTGAGCCGGGATAATTGACTGTGAACCCTGCCCCTTGTGCCCGGGCGCTTTCTGCTGTCGATTCCTCTTCTACGTTATCATTTGCCTATGCCAGCTGGCGTCCCTCGACTGTCGTGAAGCCGAATTGAGGGGGTGGCATTAAATGAAAAGGTCACGTCATCCTTGCTAACGAATGGAAAAGGCGCTTTTGCCCCCGTCGATTGGGTTTCGAAAGGTTTATACCCGCCAAGTCTCCTTCATTGCCATTTTACCAAAGTTGTTTTGAAGAAGTTCTCTCCCGACGATTCTCGCTTTCCGGAGGATAACCTGTCTTGTGAACCATCTTCATTCCACAACTTCCATTGATCATCTCCATACTTTAGGTAGGTATTCTTGTTTCCTTGCCTCTTTCTTTTGTTCTGCTCTGATCTGCCGTTTCCCTATAAGATTGTGTCTGTATTTAGTTGAAATTCTTCCGAATGTTTCCTTCCCGCTTCTTCCTAATCCAAGGGTGTTTAACCCGAGCTTCGACGTGTCCGCTTCTCCGGGCCTTCCGAATAGCCAGTCTAACAAAGTGGCGGCTCGGGTCCTAGGGCCGAGGTTGATTCCTACATCGGGCCTTGCTACGACTTGCTTGTATGAGTGCTCCCGACTTATTTCTTGTGGGGATTCCTCCACGGCCGACTTAATTTTGGGCTCCTGCCGACATAATTTGGTCCGGCTCCTCAAGCTATATCGCCGAGTCCCGTTGACTTGGATTTTAATCTTACCACATTTGTAGAGTCCCGCCTTCAATTATTGACATCGGGTATGCTAGGAAGATTCGATCTTGCTTATATTTTTATTTGTGTTAGGTATAATGGCGTCGTCTTCTTCTTTCCACGCGGCTGAGTCAGAATCTGGAAATGCAAACCGCGCTAGCCCCCTCGGTCGAAGCTGACCATGGAAGATTTGGAAGGTCTTCCGGTTCGAGATACTAACACCTACTCTCTTTGTCTCCCTGAAGAGGAAGAGCACATGTGCTCGGTGAGGGAGGGAGCCACAACTCCTTTTTCTTTTTCTATGCCGACTATATTACCGGGCTTGGGATTCGATTTCCCTTTTCCGAATTTCAAATGGCCACCCTTCAATTTCTTAGTATAGCTCCTCGCAATTACACCCCAATGGATGGGGTTACTGATTGCCTTTGAGTGGTTTTGCCTGAGCCTTGGACTGCCTTGCACCACTTATATGTTCTTCTACTTCTTCAGCCCCCACACCTCTCGCTCCGGGAAAGAACCGCCGGAGCTCAAGGGCTGGACATCCATTCGGGGAATAGCCAATCGGCGCTTGTTTACCCCAGTCTCAGACTCTTTCAAACGCTTCAAGGGCAACTTTTTCAAAGTCGTCGCTAAAACTGGTACAACTCCTTGGTTCCTCAAAGGGCCGGACTCTGCAAAAGTCGACTGGGAGTTTAACTTGTATTGGTGTCAAGATCACCACAATGTGTCCCCTAGCGCCTATAAGGTGGAGCGGTCCAATCTGCTGATGCCTGAAAGGAAAGCCATCGATGCCATAATAGACCACGTTCGAGCGAACGTGCTTTGTAGGGCCGGCTCCTTAGTAGCCCAATATCGGGCGAGGCTCGGCGTCAAGATGAGATGGCGTCGGGGCCGAGTATGGCATTTCGTTATTTAACATCGGCGTTGTTCCGCGTCTTAGTACGGTATTGATCGTCTTTGCTTTCTTAGTAGCTAACGTGGCGTATGTGTTTCGTGCAGGTCTCAAGATGAAAGAGCCGCAATATCTTTCTGGGATCCCCGAGCCCACCGCCAAGGGGAGAAAGAGGTCGGCCAAGGAGGCGGGCAAGTCGAAGGTCGGAGAGTCTTCGAAGCAGGCCGAGCCAAAGAAGCTTAAGGTCGGGGAGTCGTCCAAGCCCCGAACCGAAGTCAGCCCTGTCTCTCTATCAGAGCCTCCCCGTCCCGAAATCGCCGCTTCCTAAGTCGGCCGACGTCGAGCCCCTCTCCTTGCTGATACCCGGTTCCCCCTCGTCCTTCCACCGTCATTCCCGTTCACATTTGTGGAGTAAGGGTATTACCGAAGAACTCGGCGTCGCACTCCTGCCTCCACCCGTTATCAAGAGCCGGTAGCCTTGCGGGAAGTAGACGTACGAGAAGTCCGAGCATTGGGAAATGCTTTCTGAAAGGTGCTGGTTTGACCCAATCTTTTCTCACCCCGCACCACAAATATGCGGAGGCTGCCACGGAGTGAAGCGTGCCCGAACAGGCCGCGATGAAGCTCTGAAACAATGGCAAATCGCTTGAACGAGTTCCGGGCTCGTGAGGTCCAGTGGAGAAAGTGGAGTTTCGACTAAAAGAGACCGAGGGCTCTTGGCGGACTCAATGTAATAATTGAAGGCTTTAAAGCGGCTCGGGCTAGAAGCGAAGAGCGGTTAAAAGCCATGACAGTGAGAGGGACGGGTTCGAGCCGAAGTGGACAGGATCAAAGCCGAGGGGAGGCGTCCTCAACACATCTGTCCGCGGAGATAACCCGGCTGCGGGAGTTGCTACTGGGTTCGGTGGTGGAGCGTTTGAGAATTCACTTGCCCAGATCGGGCTTTGAACCCGGGATCGAGCTCAACACTACAGGCATCATTTCCGGTCTTATGTGACTGACGGGCAGATTGTCCCCTATGTGGAACCTCCTGCTGGCTCCGAGACCCGGATAGATGGCGATGCGGCCGTGCTGGAGGCTGAGCAGGGTGAGGAAGTCTCGACCGCCCCCAAGCACGTGGATTGATTTCCCTCTTTTTTTTTTCTTTCTCTTTTTAATTTGTATAATCTATCCGGTTGTTTTACCGGCAATGACTTTATTGAACAGATTGGCCAATATGGCCACTTTTGGCTACGATTAACAATAGATGGTAATTTAGCAACCATAATGCATCGTATAAGAATATAACTTTACCAGTTATCGCGGTCGACTGGCCAAGGTCATATGAAGGTAAGCGAGAATCTGCGAACGCGCTTTTTGGTCATAAGACCATAATGTTTTAAAGTGCTAGTGTTTGCACTTGTTTTATAAAATTCTGGTATAGAAACCGGGTCATCAAAGGTAAATGAAAATTGCCACCTGCCGGGTTCGGTTTTGTCCGATAGCGTCGAGCATTTTGACCCGATCGGGGTCGGCATGACATTTTCTATTGATACCCGGAGTAAATTAGCGTGTCTGGGCTGCGATAGCTATCCAGACGTGTGTTCTTCAGCTGAAAAGCTAATGACAATTGAATCTTGAAAAAGACAATGTTTGGAATTCAATAGATACCCTCGAACGAGAGTTTCATTCATATTCGACACAAGCAATTGTTGCGAAGGGAAAAGCCGCGAGCCAACGTTGAACAAAGAACATAATGGAAAACGATGCTTTAAGAAAAACAAAAGATAAGCCTAACTGAAGTATGCCTTTAATTTGTCCGCATTCCATGTTCGCTTGATAGGGGTTCCATCCAAATTTTCCAAAATGTAAGCTCCTCTCTCAAGAGTTTCCCGAACGCGATAAGGTCCGTCCCAATTAGCTGCAGCTTGCCGTCTTTGGAGTTCTTGTTCCCGATGTTGGCCCTTCTAAGTACCAGGCAACCGGGCTGGAATCTTCTTGGTCTAACCTTCTTGTTATAACGAGCCGCGATCAGCTGCTTCATTGCAATATCCCGACAATGGGAGGTGACCCGGGCCTCATCGGCCAGATCCAACTCGACTGCTAACGCCTCGCTATTGGCTATTTCGCCTTGTGATAAAATGCTCTTCCTGCGCCAAGACATCATCCCTATTTCCACAGGAATCATAGATTCACAACCGTAGGCCACGTTTCTTCAAACCATCAAGGATGACCTTATTGGCGGCCTCAGCCTGTCCGTTGGACTGCGGGTGTTCCACGGAAGCAAAGTGATGCTGTATTCCGTATTCATAAATCAAATCACGAAATCCGACTCCTGTGAACTGAGTTCCGTTGTCTTGGGATGAGTCCACGTTCAAGGTAGTCTTCTATCGGCTTTTTCGGTCGATTCGACCGAAATAGCCATCATGCATACCGGATCTTCGAGATTTTGCTGGACAACCGTGCGATGACAACCAGCCTGCTTAGTGCTTGCCAATTTTGATAAAATGTCGGCTCTTGCGTTTTCTCCTCGGGGATGTGAGTAACGGTTGCTTCATCGAAACGACATCAAGTCCTTAGCCTTTAGGAGATACTTGGCCATTAGCGGGCCTTTAGCCTGATACGTACCCTTGATCTGAGCCGCCACAAGCTGGGAGTCGGTGAAAACCTTAACTCTTGTGGCCTCATTTTCCTTGGCTTGAAGAAGCCCGGCTATCAAGGCCTCGTATTCTGCTTGATTGTTCGAAGTTGGGAAGTTGAGATGCAACGAATGCTCAATTGTAACCCCTCTCGGACTCTCAATAATGACTCCGGCTCCACTTCCTTTCGTGTTCGACGATCCGTCGACATACACCTTCCATTCGCCCGCCAGTGTCTCATCGGACTTAGAAGCCGGG
The DNA here is from genome assembly GCA_025563575.1 of Acacia pycnantha. NCBI lineage: Eukaryota > Viridiplantae > Streptophyta > Magnoliopsida > Fabales > Fabaceae > Acacia > Acacia pycnantha. Next base: position 221,960 of record JAMWYP010000363.1, on the reverse strand, counting down.
GTGAGCTCTCTGATGAAGTCGGCCAACGCCTGTGACTTGATTGCATGGCGAGCTTCGTAGGTGATGTCGAACTCGGAGAGTTCTATCGCCCAATTAGTCATCCTCCCCGCTAGGTCCGGCTTATGTAAGACTTGTCGAATTGGTTGGCTTGTTCTAACAACGATATGGTGACCCTGGAAATAAGGTCTTAACCGACGGGCCGCAATAAGCAGAGCGAATGCCACTTTTTCTAGCTTTGTCCGTGTTCCGCCTCTCTTACTAAGGCCGCGCCGACGGCTTCCTCGCCGATCGACAAGTAAAGGAAAAGACTCTCGCCAGCCGAGGTTTTGAGAGGACGGAGGATTGGCCGGACATTGCTTTATGTCTTCAAATGCGTCATCGCACTTTGAATTCCATTCCACCGATGCCTCCTTCTTTAAGAGCTGAACATGGGTAAAGCCTTCTCCGCCGATTTTGGCAAAAACCTAGTTAGGGCGGCCAATCTTCCGGTTAGCTGTTGGACTTCTTTTATTACTCGGAGCCTTCATCTCCATCACCGCCCTACATTTGTCGGGTTGGCCTCAATGCCCCGGTTAGTCGGCATGAAACCCGGGAACTTCCCGGTGGGACGCCAAAGGCACATTTGGCGGGTTCGGTCGGATTCGGTAGGTTACGAGTTTGGCAAATGTCCGCTCCGGGTCTTGTATATGGCGTTGTTTGGTCCAGGGTTTTGACGATCATGTCATCTATATACACTTCCACATTGCGGCCGATCCGGTCCGCAAAGACCTTATTCATCATCCTTTGATATGTAGCTCCGCATTCTTCAATCCGAAAGGCATGACATTGTAGCAATAGTTAGCTCTTTCGGTAATGAAGGCTGTTTTCTTGATCCTCTGGGTACATCGCTATCGATTATATCCGGAGTATGCGTCCATAAAGGATAGGAGCTGGCTGAGGCGTTGTCGACCAGTTGGTCGATGTTTGGCATTGGGTAGGAGTCCTTCGGGCATACTTTGTTCAAGTTCTTGTAATCTGTACACACTCTCCACTTCCCGTTTGGCTTTTTTCGAGATGAATCCCGAGGCGAAGACATCCCTGTTTTCTTCGGGAAATCCTCCAAACTACTTCTAAGTTCGGAAGATAGGTGTTTGCCAATCTTAGTGGTGCGGAGAGGGTCTCCGATCACCGATCTTCCAGTCTCTGCCGGTTACGGGCGAACCTCATCGTCTCGGATGTCTAATTCCACAGTATTAACTTCTTCGTCGGGAGAATCCCGTCCGAGCAGTCCCGATAGCTGATTTTTGGGGCTGCGATGAAGATCCGCCCTCCCAATTCGACGGTTTCAAAATAGCCTTGTCGAGACTCTCTTTGATCCCCGATTCTGTGACCACGGTTCCTTGGTTGCCTATCACCTTGAGCTTTTGATGCTTTGTAGACACCAGCATGTCCCACTTGTGAATGGTTGGCCTTCCCAATATTATGTTATAAGGTGAAACGAACTCGGCCACTATGAACCGCACTCTTTCGGACTTAAAGGCGTCTTTGACTCCAAGGGTGAACACGAGGTCGATAAACCCCTTCGGACGAGATTGTTCTCCATTAAACCCGATGAGGTTGTCTTGCAAGGCTTTAAGTCGTCCCGGTCCGAGGCTCATTCTTTTGAACGCTTCCCGGCTTAGTATGTCGGCCGAGCTACCGGCATCCACAAATATCCGCCTGACTCGGCAGTTGACGACTGTCCCGGTTATCACTAGCCCATCTTGATGGCCAGGGACAACGTCCCTGAGGTCGTCACTTGTGAAAAACAGAGGCGGTCGTGCTACCTCAGTGTGATGTTCCTTGAATTTTGGTCGGTCCACGACGGACGGGACTTCTCGAAGGTATTTCCTTCGCCGGCTTATAGTATCTCCGCCACCGCCCATTGCTCCGCGATTGCGTTACGGTCGAATTCCGCTTGGAAATTCGTCATCGGCTTCAGGAGCCTTTCGTTTATCTTCACCTTTTGAACTTTCGAGGGGTCCTACTGCGGTTCTTGGTCTTTCGTTTCCCACCTTTTCCTTGATGCTCTATGACATCTTGTTGAAGTTTGCCTTCCCGAACAAATCGTTCGATTGCATCCGGAGCTCGTAACATTCATCGGTTGTATGACCTCGACCATCATGGAACGAGCAATATTTAGGCTGGTCTATCCGGATCTTCGGTAGGACCAGACGAGGCCGATCGACCTTCTTCATCTCGGTCGTTGATACCTCCTTCCAAACTTGAGATCGAGGCACCGTCGGGCCGAATATTTCTCGTACTTGCTCCGTGATCAAATTTGCCACCTCGGCTCTTGTTTTCATTCCCCTTCTCAGGAATCCCTATTTCTGTTGTCGAGAGAAGTCTCGACCCACAGGAGGAGGTTCTATCTTGGTCCCGCTCGAATGGGATTGTTCGCCATTCGCATCGCTCGACGTCCAAGTACTTCTTTGAACGGGAGATGAAGTCGTTGAGATTCTTTGCCCGCTCCTTTAAAAAAGATTCGCCGGGCGGGACTCTTTATCGAGGCCGTCCACCAATAAGTGAACGGTCTTCAAAGTTGTGGATCGACCCAAAGGGAAGAGTGTGAAGCCATTTCAACGCCGGCCCCTTTAACGTCGCGGCGAAGATCCGGGGCACGATCGGTTCCTTGAGACCTCTAACCGACATGTGAACGTCAAAGTCTTCTAAATGAGTCGTCGGGTCTTGTGTGCCATCATACTTTGTCAACTCGCCCAAATTCAGCTTCTCAGGGAATCGGGAGTTCTGGATCTCCTTGGAGAAAAAGCTATTGTGCATTTGGTGACATATCTCCGTCGCCGAAACCACTTGGGGGAATCGTCTGTCACCTCGATGGTTCCTCGCCCGAGGTCGACCCTCTTCATCCGGTTACGGTTCCTCCTATTGGCCCTCCCGCCGCCGACGGTTTCCGCCTTCGCTGTCGGTGCGATGGCCGAGCTCTCGTCATCGTCGTCCTCTCTCCAAGTTTTATCTTCCAGTCCTCGCTGGAAAGGGTGTGGAGTCCGTCTTTTCTCCCGCTCTTCCGCTCGCCGATAATGAAGGGTATGGCGCTTGTCTATGTTGTCCACCCGTCTCATTATCGCAAGCATCCCGGCTTGAAGAGATCGAAAGTCGGCTCGGCATGTGGGATGTCCGGCCTCCTCCAGAATTGGAATTCTGCGGTCCACGGTCTTGGTTTCGTGGAGCCGAGGACTACGTGTCGGACAGGTTGTCCTTTTGATGTCGTTCATTGTTGGGAATCAATGGTTCTTCTGGCTGCGAAAGCCGATCTTCTCCTTCCTGATGGTCTCCATCGTAGGCGCCAGCTGCAGTGCAGTGTAGAACTCGGATGTCCGGCCTATTGAAGGTCCGGTGATTTGATATAGGATCGTGTGCCCTTCTGTATGCTTATGGGACAAGCGTTCGGGAGAGGGTATGATCACGGTACACAAGCGGGCGTTTCGCCTAAGGGGTCTCTGTGTGTGCAGTGTGATTTGTATGTAGATAAGTCAAGGCTTAGAATGAATGTACACAGCGCCCGTCTCCTTCCTCTGTATATATAGAGTATACAGTTAGTTAGTCCCTTGGGTGCCACACCGTACGTGTCATGTGCGTGTCCGGGATCGTGTGCGCATGTCCAGGATCGTGGGTGCATGTCCAGGGTCGTGGGTGCATGTCCAAGGTCATGGCTGGGTCCCACGGATAGTGGGTTGCCCCCTGTACTAGCCAGTGAGATAATGGGCCTGGACTAGGTCCGTAACAGATGGGTTAAGGACCAAAAATACCAACGAACTATTGGGCCAGGACCACCCAGCATAGCAAACTATTTTTTGGACCAAAAATACCAACAAACATTTTAAAGAGGAGCGCTCAGCACAACGCCATTAACACCGTTAACAAAAAGTTAACCTCAGTTATCTAAGGTGCGGATTGGCCAACGAACTCTTATTCCAGAGCGCCAAAGACAAAATTCTAAATTTTACTAAATTAAATAATTTTTTCTCAATTGTCATTATTCAAAACTACTTGTATAGATATCTATGGACAAAAATTATTCATTATTTAATTTTTTTCAAAATTATAATTTGCTAAAACAAACAAAAGTTTTAATCAAAAATATAATTATATGATTTAAATAAAACTCAAGGTATTTTATATTCTTTTCTTTCGATTTTGTCGTTAACTTAATATCATTATATTCAAGATAGATAATGTATCGTTGGGAATAAGTTATACGGCAATTGACACAATTGAGCTTTAAGAACTACTAACCTAAATTTCTTGCTATAATTTAAAGAGGAAACAAATTATACTTATAAATTTAGATTAATAAGACTTATATTTAGAAATAAAATAAAAATAAAAATCATGATAGAGTAAAAATACATACATAAATTTGCTCTAATTTATTTGATTAATAAGTTCACTTTTACATATTTTACTCTAATTCTCTCATATCATTTATCATACATTCTTTTTCTCATAAAAATTATTATTTTATTTTAGAAGAAATTTATGTGAGTTTTATTATAAAAATAAATCATATAATTTTTTGTTTAACATATATAATAAATTATAAAACACCTTGAGTTTTATTAAATCATATAATTATATTTTTAATTAAAAAATTTGTTTATTTTAGCAAATTATAATTTTGACAAAATTAAAGAATGAATAATTTTTGTCCATAGATATCTATACAAGTAGTTTTGAATAATTTTTCTTTTGCTGATTCATTTTTGAACAGCTTCAATCTGGAAGCTTATGAACTTTCTTCTGCCGCATTCAAGTATGAAGTCTAAGCTTCTGAACTTTCTTCTGCTGTTTTCAGTCATGAAGTCTAAGCTTCTGAACTTTCTTCTGCTACATTCAAGCATGAAGTCTAAGCTTCTGAACTTTCTTCTGTTGTATTCAGTCATGAAGTCTAAGCTTCTGAACTAAGCTTCTTAACTTTCTTCTGCTGCATTCAAGCATGAGCCCCATTTAGAGTTCCTATAAGAACACACATCCATTCATTGCAAACTTCATGTTGCTTGTTCCTCTCCTCCATTCAATATGTGCAAGAATAAACCAAATAATTCCAATGGCCACAAATAAACCAAATCATACGTCACTGAACAAATCAAGATGTGTCAACTAGCAAATCACCATCTCAACTGGGTTCACCTACTCTCCCAATCTCCTCTTAGATTCTTTAAAACATTCATAATACTGTTGGTATTTCATAAAATCTCTTCAAGAAATACTTGCACTCTAATAAAAGAAGTCATTGTTGGAAAGATTTGAATGGAAGGTCAATAACAAAGACCTCATCAATGTCACTCAGATCTTCCAAAAACAAAGTGAATCAATGATTTCTTTGCAGTAGAGTTGCAGTGGCAAATTAAGAAACTATATGAAATAATCTGAACATAAACCTTGTGAACCAAATGAGAGACGAGTATAGCAATAGTAGGTGAAGATCTTCCTCTTCCATCGCATCAAAAAGTTTTCTAGCTGTTTGTATGGCTCCACATTTCGCATACATGTCTACAAGAGCAGTGGCAACAAAGACATTCCTGTCCAAACAAGTTCTTGCAACAAGGCCATGGATCCACTTTGTTTGGCGTGTAACCGATAAATCTACAAGAGCAGTAATCACACTCACAAACGTAAAAGAATCTGGTTTTATATCATCAGATTGCATCTTCTGAGAACAAATTTAAAGCTTCATTTATGCAACCATTTTGTGCATAACCTAATAACATTGCATTCCAAGTGACTTGTGTTCTCTCCTGCATACCATCAAATATTGTGGCTGCAATATCAACTCTATTACACTTGGAATACATGGATATTAAAGAATTCATAACTAACACATTAGAATTGAATTTTAGTTCATTTAATAATTTATGAACAAATTTCCCTCGTTCAAGATCATTTAAATCAAAGACAGCATGTAAAGCTCCCATTATGGAAACATTTGTAGGTTCCATCCCTCATCCAACATCTTCAGGAAAGTTGCAAACGCTTCTTCAGGTTCGCCATTTTGTCCATAGCCATCAATCATGGAATTCCATGAAACAACATTCTTACTATTCATCCCTCAAAAATCAACCTTGCATCTCTCATCGACCCGCACTTGAAATACATATCTACAAGTGCCGTTGAGACGTTGACAAAAGATCCAAAACCCAGATCTCAAAGCATAGCCATGAATAGACTTTCCAATGCTCAAAGACTTTATATCTGCTACAGCCGGCAAAATACTAACCAATGTGATTGAATCACTTTCTGCCTCTGACCTGCTGGTGAATAGTACTGCGAATTCTTTCGTTTCTCTCCTTCTCTGTTCTTCTCTCGTTCTTTCCCACTCCGATTTGGATCTAAGCGTGAGTCTTTTCCCTCTTCGCCGGCGTCGTCTCTCCCTTCTTCAGAGGTGTCGCGCCGTCTTCACCGACGTCGATCTCTCCCCTCCTTGGAGGTGTCGCGCCGTACGTGGGGATGCTCACCGTTGAATCCTTCTTCCTGGTGGATCGATGAAGGAACCCGGTGGAGAAACATGAACCAGCGATTTTTGTGTTTCCGAGAGTCTGTAACTCACGGGCAGGTTGCAGTCGGATCTTGAAGGACTCCCAAACCTATGCAGTCGGATCTTGAATGTGTCTTGGATCTGGGCCCGAAATCTTGGGCCATGCGTGGTGTTTCTTGACTCTAGGCTTTCAACACAGAGAGGCTTCTTGAACCTATGACCAGTGAAGAAACTCAATGGGTTCACCAAGAATGACCTTCTTGATTATCAGGCCTATAATTCAATTCAACCTGGCTCTGATACCATGTAGACTTTTCTAGTTAGAGAGGATAATTAGGAAGAAAGAATATATGGAATGAAGTATATTCAGAATTGAGCAATGTGCTCTACAAAGTATACATTGTGACTTCGTTACAAAGATGAGGGTAGGGATCCCCTTATATAGATTAGGGCCCCCTAACTAACCCTCTAACTAACTCTAACCACTAACTAATTGTAAACTAATCTTATTTAAATCCTTATATTCTAACATTATGATCATGTAATCTTAACAAAGAAATTTATACCTTTCATAACAGGTGGCAAGCAATTATATATTTCTCCCGTGACTTCCCCCTCATTCAAGACTTCAATCATTAATTCATTGACACAGGAAACGTACCAGAGTGGAGTCGCCGAAAGGAAAACGGTATAGGGGCCGTCGAAGAAAAGAATGATTAACTCGGCTCTCAGCTTCAAGGTTGCCTGGCAGGACCGTGATGAGGGCGAATCGTACTGATAACATGTTATGAAACTAACGAAAATGGAAGAGAGTAGAGCAGAGAACACAAGAGAGAAAAAAGGAGTCATTCTTATTCATATGATCGGTGTACATTTGTGGGAGGAGGAGAGGAGTATTTATAATGATTGGAGAGTAGGGAAGTTTTATATAGTTTCTACCCACTCCCCACCATAAACGTAGTAGTGACCTACCAACTCCCCACCATAAAATTAGTAAGCAACATTAATGTCCATAATGGGTTATCCACATAATTAATATATTTATAACACATAAGTCATTTTTAAGGTGTGATAAGTCATTTGCTCATGTGTCTGTGGGTTCTGACTTCTTTTTTTTTTTTTTTTGCTATAAAATTTTTAGGAAAGGGGTCGGGCTCACCCACAATCCAAGGGCAGGGCGCTTGGAGCCGTCCAGTGGCATACCGACGAGAGAGTACACATGCCTCCACCTCTACCAAAGCTTTCCACCGCTTTGCAGGACCCCAGGATGCCTCCCCGGCGCCTTGACCAACGCAGGATCGAACCCCTCCTTGAGGTGAGGAAGTCCGACCCCTTGCCGCTGAACCCAGGACGAGGGGTTGTGGGTTCTGACTTCTGATGGCTATTAATTGGATCTGTATTGTTGAAGCCCAACATAATAATATACTTATTTAGGCCAGAAAAGTTGGATTGTGGAGCTTAGCCTAGTTACTCAAGGCCCAAATTCAACGACCACAGCTAGATGCTTACCCAACATGCACTGAAATCGCAGGAAGCCAGAAACTGAAACTGAAACTAAAAACTGAGAGTGACAGGGAAAGAGCAAAGAGAAGAATGGGAAGGAAGAAGGGGCATGTGGAGTTCGATGAATCGCCGCCGGATGATTTCGATCCGGAGAATCCGTACAAGGACCCGGTGGCCATGCTCGAGATGAGGGAGCACCTTGTGAGGGAGAAGTGGATCGACATTGAGAAGGCCAAGATTATCAGAGAGAAGCTCCGATGGTGCTACCGCATCGAAGGCATCAATCACCTCCAAAAGTGTCGCCACCTCGTTAACCAATACCTCGAAGCCACTCGCGGTATTGGCTGGGGCAAGGACGGTCGTCACCCCTCTCTCCATGGTCCGTTCCTACATCTGCCTTTTATTTGGGAAAGGAAGAATTGTTAAAATTATGTGTGGTTATGTTTTTGAGCTTTTAGAAGGTGATATTAATTTTTTATTGTTCAAATTGCTTTTGTGATTGTTAAAGTCTGCGCAAGGGAAATTACGTTATAATGATTTGTTGAACCAGAAATGATGTTTAGGAATTGTTATTTATCGCAATTGGGTGGTTTATCCTGCCGCATTGTGTTAGATCACTTTGAAGTTTTGCCCTATTGAGTATGCTTATAGTATGGGTAAAGTCCAGGGATTGAGAGAAACAAACATTAAGCAAGCCTTTTAGCATCTTGCCTATCCGCTTTTATATTGGTAGTGTTGTAGCCTATTTGTTTTGGTATCCTGTTTCCTAAGGTTTCTTTCTAGGTGTAAGAATGATGATAATTTTGGACTTACAAAGCTTAACCCCTTCACCCTGCTCTTTCTTGCATCTTTCCCTTGTAATACTTAAAGTTGTTTTTGTTCTTTTGGGGATATGATGATTCTATTTGATTTATCTCTCTCATGTCTAATGAAAGATTAGGTAGAGAACCTGAATCTTGTCGATAATTTTACCAGAAGTTGTAATAGTGAGCATATGAAATGGGTCCCTTATTCTCTGATTGATGAGCCTGTCGTCTGGGTGTTTTAATTTAAAATTGGCCCGTGTAGATAGTTAGTATTACAGCGAAATATGGTTTTTAGAAAGAAACCAAAAGTAATTTTCTTTTCTTTTGTTAAGTTGATTTACCTGGACCTTATTTAAGCAAATTAAATTCTCTCCATAAAAAACTGTTTTTTTAGCTTTCTTGTTTTGAGGTTTGGTATAAGAAAAAGACTTCTTTCCATGCTTTTGTCTACAACCTTATGGAGCATAATTGTCTTCTCTGTCCTTGTTTCTTTTTGGTTAATCAGGTCCAAAGGTTGAGCCAGCTGAATCTGAATGACTGTATTGTGGGTAAATGAAAGGTAATTTATGTGCCACCATTTATTTCCAACACAAATATGTAACTACTTGTCTAGTTGTATTACATTTTTCTTTTCTTCTTTCCCCAAGGTCATTCTTTGCAGCTTTTTTGTCACATATCAAATTCCCCTGAACAATTGCTTTGAGAGCATGACAGGGAAAAAATGTTTGTTTTGTTAGTAGAGGAGCTATTGCATCAAATTTTAGATGATTGCTTTGTTAAATCTTTCATCTTCATCCGTAAATTGCTTTCAGTTGAGTGGAAATCTCATAAAGATGCTCTTTTCCTTCCCATTGCTCTAATTAACTAATTTAACTGTTGTGCAAAATTTCTTATTATTCATTCATCATGTGATGTTAGCTAGTTTCCTGCTGTTGAACTGAGGCATCATCATATCAACAATGAATCAAATTAAATCATAAAATAATTAATAGTAAAGTTTTTTGCTATGTTGTTATAATCAGACTGGTAATAAACCAGTGGAAAAATTGGTTTACAGTTCAGTAGTCTGTCCATGAATGAGCAATTGATTAATATATACACACATGAACAATAACAAACAAATGCTAATAAATTTTTAACATTTCATAATTGATGGTACAAACATCAAATCTTCAATCATGAATAGGATGTCCAAGAAACCGAAACACAAAGAAGAACCAAGTAATATATATAATGTAACGACATAGGAGCTGGCTTTGGAAGCTTGCTACAACACATGTTTCCTTCTTTTTTCGCCCAATTGATTTTTGAAAAATAAATATGAGCTGAATTTTTTCTAAAAGAAATTAAAACATTAAAAATAGCACTATGATGAAGATTTTGACTTATAAATGACCACCAACCAGTTGGAGGAAACAGTAAGCTCTGAAACTAAGAGCTTTCTGTGAATATGTAATAAGATGCCAAACTGTTCTTGGATTGAAAGTTGTGCTTGTCTTAAGTCAAGGTGTCCATTGAACAAAAAAAACTTAAAGGAGAAAAAAAAAGGCAAGAATTTTTTATTTTTTTGTAGGTTGGTTTTCCCATTGAATTAAAGTGTTGGTATCATGCAAAAGTGGGGAAGAAGGATTTATCTTGAATGTGAGGACTGATATAACACTTGTGTATTTCTCTTTGCATATACTATCATGCAAAAGTTGTGCTTGTCTTAAGTCAAGGTGTCCATTGATCAAAAAAACTTAAAGGAGAAAAAAAGAGAGGCAAGAATTGGCTAGTTTTTATTTTTTGGTAGGTTGGTTTTCCCATTGAATTAAAGTGATGGTATAATGCAAAAGGGGGAAGAAGGATTTATCTTGAATGTGAGGACTGCTATAACACTTGTGTCTTTCTATTTGCATATACTAAGACATACCTTAGAGGGGAAAAAGAGGACTTGCCTTTGAAAGGAACTTAATGGGCTAGAAGTTTCTTCATATTGCTTAGACATTTCATATTACCAGCTCCTTGTCATTGAGCATCTCTAGCTTTGCCTGCTTTGTAAGTATGCACCCTACAGTGTTAATATGATTAACACCAAGATATATGGAGTTAAAACATAAACTTTCAAAAAATGTTATAATTTTGTTTATGGTTGTTAGATAAAATAAGGACCGTGTTAATAAGGAAGCTGCTCATTTGTTGTAATACACCGTCTCTTGTTGGATGGTGGTTTTCTGATCTCAGTTATTTAAAAGAAATTGTAGTGTATCTCATTCTTAAATGGATTGTGGTTGCTTATCTGAAAAGTAAGATAGGAACATAATTTTTAGCACTGGGAAGAGGTCCTAGTCAGTTGTTTAGCCCACCGCCCCTTCTTCTTTTCACCTTCGGTACATTATTCCACCAGTGGACATCTGAAAGCCATGGCCCATTACTATTGTTTTAAGTTGATGATGACTGATTATAGGATATAATGGGTCAGCACAGTATCATTTGATTATTGTTTTTAGGTTAATATTAAATACAAGATCCTTTTTTACTCAAGCAATGACTATATTGACCCCAATTCTGCCAGTCGAATAGACTGCCTTCATTTCTTAATTCTTCAGTGCATCTGAGACACCAATTTCACTTTTCCTTTTCAGTAGGTGGGATGTTGAACAAGGAAATTGCCTTTGCTTTCTTAATGATGTTAACTTTTCCTCTTCTTTGAAGCTCAAACCTATCTATATGATCACATGTTTTGAATTATTGGTTATAACAGAATCTTTGAACCATTCTACAAATCATTTGCCAACTTGTTCTCAGACTTTATGTTGTCTGTTCAAATGATTCAATTATTGTTTGTAGGACGTGTGTGTGAGAGAGAGTGAAAATGTATTTTTGGTTTCTTTTGCAATGAGTTTGATTACCCAACTGACCACATTTGCTTAAATTGGATACCAGGTGGAGGAGGAGTGCCAAAGTCCCAGTTTACTTTTCTTCTTTTCCCTTTACTCAGACTTCTGGTAATATCACAGCTGTGTTTGAACCATATCTTAGGTTCTCTTTGGCTGGACTGTTAGTTTTTTATTTGTTTGGTAGCATTCAAATGTGAAGAAGTCTGGACAGGCTTTGAGAAGAATTAAACTACATGAGATTATGAAATAAGTTTCTTTTGGTCTCTGCATAATTCTGTGTGCTTCATTAATAATATCAGACTATAATTTAAATAGACCCTGGTTGATTCCTGATAGAGACCTGAAAATACCACATTTTAAATTTGCTTCACCAAACATTATTTGTTAAATATGATCCTTTCATTATGATTCTGGCTTTGATGTTGACTGATGAATTATTGAGATAGAAGCATCAAATCCTATTAAATGCAGCAACCTTTTTTTATTGTGCTGTCTGACTCTATTTAATAATTTACGAATATTAGTATGATGAAAATCAAGCTTGAATTGTTCAAAAAAGAAAATCAAGCTTGATTTGCTAAGAGATTGAATAAAGATAGTGAAAATAAAATATACAAGCCAGAATCTATTTCTCTACTAATGGTCATAGTTGTCAAGTTTTTTTGGGTAAGATAAGGTGACGTGTGATATAAGGTTCTTTATTTACATTTTTTAAGCAACCGAAATTATATGAAATTAGTGCATTGAATTTGAAGAAAGCTTTTTTCTTCTTTGTACTGAAGGAGAAAATACTTTCAAATAAATCAAACCAGTAAAGAGCTGTAGAAATGACCAAAAGAATCTTTATTTTTTTCTCCAATTTATAAAAAGATGAAAATAGAATACGATAATTTTAAATCTGTACCTATATTTCACTTTTGCCACTAAAGTTAACCTTCAGAATTATTGAGTTTGTAATTTTAAATCATACTCCACCTCTTAATATAAGATACATTTTAGGAGTCAATCTTAATCATAAATATAAAATATATTTTTCATATTTTTTAATATTTTCCTAATTTACCTATATTGATACTTCTTTAACAATAATTAAGAAGAATAGAGGATGAGAAAATTAAGAAAGATGTATAGGGGTATTTTAGAAAATACATGTATTAACTAACTCAACTAATTTCTTAATCTAATCAAATTAGGTAAATATGTATTATATTAAGGACAAGACTAGAGTAGATGTTTAGAAATAGTACAGGATTAATTATAATGTTTGATTTTAAAGGTAATTAACTATAGAGATAGAAATTATAACTTAGAAATTTTAAAGAGGATTATACATATGAAAACTTAAATTTAACCTTTTTGATATCAAATCTTCCCTCCGGTCTTAATTATAAGACCTAGTTAACTTTTTTGGAAAGATTAATGAATCTAATTAAATTAGCTTGGAGTATTTCTATTTTTATTTTTTTCTTCAAACTAAATAGTTTGACCAATAAACTAATATATAATCTAAGAAAACACAACATATGAAATGATTAAGTAAGTTATTTAGCTTCCTTAATCTCTCGAAAAAAAATCAATTAGGTCTTATAATTAGGATCGGAGATAGTACTCCCTCCGGTCTTAATTATAGGAACATCTTTGGTGTAAAAAATGTTCCTATAATTAGGAATTATAGGACCGAAGGTAGTATCATTTATAATGTATTTTAAATTTTAAGAAAATTGTGTGTAAGAACTTAGAATACTGTTTTTCCCATTTCTAAAGCAACTATTATTAAAAAGACTTTAATTTTATTTGTCAACAATTATCACTAGAATTATATGATATATAGTACTATTGTTTTTTATTTGTACTTTAAAATGGAGAACATATGAATTTGCCTAGCATTGAATTCTGTGTTTTTAGTAGGGTAATTAAACCCGGACCGGACCGACCGGTTCAGGCCGGAAACCGGCAAATCGTCCGGTCTGTCATAAGAAACCGGAGTTGGTGTTTTTTTTTAAAATGTAAGAGAGAATCGGCGGTTTCGACGATCACAGAGAGGGAAAGAGAGAGATGGAGAGAGAGAATGAATGGTAGCAGCTCCCGTTCGACGTCCTGGTTGTGTGCGATGAAGATGATGAACAATACTTGTTCGCGTTTTCTCTCTTCCTCTCTGGTTCAGATGCATTTCAACGAAGATGATGACTCTATGGTGAAGCCACACCTCCTTCCTTCTTTTTTTTCCGTTGCTCCGCTCCTCCTTCGTTTTCTCTGTTGTCCGTCTCCTCCTTTTTTTTCTCCGTTGCTCCTCCGCCTTTTACTGCAGCACCTATGCTGATTACTTAATAAAAGAGAAACCAATAGAAGGAGTGAAGGACATACTCTTAGTTGACCCAAAAAAAAAAAGGACATCCTCTTATTAAATGAGTGGCAGGACTCAGCTTTGCACGACTCTTTACCTCTATCAAAAGTTGTGCTTTTTTGTCATTTTGTATTCTTTCTTTCTATCTTTTTTAAATTTATGGGATCTGATAAATATTACTCCCTGTCTTATAATTATAAGACATAGTTGATTTTTTTGGAAAAATTAAGGAAGCTAATTAAATTACTTTAGAGTATTTTTATTTTAATTTTTTTCTTCAAAGTAATTAGTTTAACTAATAAACTAATATATATAATCTAAAGAAACACAACATATAAAATGATTAAATAACTTATTTAGCTTCATTAATCTCTCCAAACAAAGTCAATTATGTCTTATAATTAGGACGGAGGTAGTATATAATAAATTCTAGATATTTAACTACATGGTTTAGTTCCGGTTTGACTCCGATCTGACCCTTAACCCAGTACCCCGACCGGTTCAGTGACCGATCCGGTTATAATAACCTTGAGTTTTTACTAATACTCCCTCCGGTCCTAATTATAAGAGCTAGTTAACTTTTTTGGAGAGATTAAGGAAGCTAATCAAATTAGCTTAGAGTATTTTTATTTTTATTTTTTTCTTCAAACTAAATAGTTTGACCAATAAACTAATATATAATCTAAGAAAACACAACATATAAAATGATTAAGTAGTTTATTTAGTTTCTTTAATCTCTCCAAAAAAAATCAACTAGCTCTTATAATTAGTATATCGTTTTTGTAAAAAAAAATATTATCTTGTTGACCATACCATTCGTGCATAGGCCACGTGCTCTGACAAACGTCTTAGTTGGAAATATAACCAATACAATAAAAATCCCTTTCTTTACAAATTTGATTATTTAATTTAAGACTGAATCACACAAACCAATACATGCAAGCATTCGAACCTGCTCTTTTTTTTTTTTTTTTTCTCTAATAACGTTTGCTTTTATTGATCTTCAAGTTTTAAATTATTAGTTTTGGTCCCTATAAAAAGTAAAATAATTATATTTTTTGTTGAGTTATGGGATCAAAATGTTTTAAACAAAATGTTTTAAACAAAATAAAAGTGAAATATCGGTCATTATTGTCTCCCCTCTTATTCAAAAATTAAGTTTTTTTAGTAAGAATATTTTTATATGGACATCAAAATTTTTATTTTCCCTTTTGGGCCAACAGTTGAATTTTCTGATACAACTACCAGAAAGGAAACAACTACAAACCTTCCTCGCAAAAGCCGAAACTAACTCGGAACAAACTTCTAGACGTAAGTTATTGGATACGGCGGCCGCCCATACTAAATACGTCACTCCTCGCATCTATACCGTTCATTATCTTCGAAATTCCCGCTCTCACATCTGATTGGCTCGTCCACGGTGAGCAATTTACGGAGCCTAGTGAAACAGCAGATGCTCCGCATACTGACACGTGTCACCATCTAAAGCGTTCCTTCGCTCTGGGACCCACGCACCCGGATCAGAAGACTCAAGCTACGCGTATTTGTTTTAGAAACACGGATCTCAATCAAATATATGTTTTAACGATCTTACACACGACCTGAACATGCGCGCGACGACGGCGAGTCATCACGTGATACATCGTTCCTTCAATGTCATCTCTCGTCCCCGGCCTTCGCTTCATTGCTCCTGTTGCCGGAATCTAGGGTTCCGATTATGAATGGTTCATGCTTGGAGTGGTGTGTCTTGACTTTTTGCGAGCAATAACGCTATCTCACCGCTTCAGCCTCGGACTCCTTTAACGAATAAGAATAGCATCCCGCTCTTTCCGAGCTTTTTAAAAGTTGCTTTTTATTTTCATTCATTCTTTTTTGCTTCCTTTCTGCAATTTTTTCTCTTTCTCTTGCACGTGTGGCCGGGAACGATGTCATTCTTAAGACGCAGAAAGGGCCCTGCGAATTCCAAATCTGATTCTGATCAAGATGGCGATAAGAGGGAGAATGAGAACGAGAAACAGAAACAGAAAGTTAAGAGAAAGGGAAAGGAAACCAAGAAGATAAAGAAATGGACCTGTGTTGATAGTTGTTGTTGGTTCGTTGGTTTTATTTGCTCACTTTGGTGGTTTCTGCTGTTTATGTATAATGCAATGCCGGCATCGATTCCTCAGTATGTAGCGGAGGCGATTGGAGGACCATTGCCGGATCCTCCCGGCGTGAAATTGAGGAAGGAGGGCTTGACGGCGAAGCACCCGGTGCTTTTCGTGCCTGGAATTGTGACGGGTGGATTGGAACTTTGGGAGGGTCGTCAGTGTGCTGAAGGACTCTTCAGAAAGAGAATGTGGGGTGGCTATTTCGGTGAGATATATAAAAGGTACTGGAATCCTAAGCTTGTTTGTTTTTTAGTCCCCGAAAGCTACCGTTCCAGGTTAAATTATGAATTCCGTGTGCGCATTTTAGTCTTGAAAAGCGTCACAAGTGGACGGTTTCCTCGATGAGAAAAGCTATATCTATACTTACCCTTTTTGATCTGGAAGTAAAAAAGAGCCGTTCACTAGTGATAAATTTGTTTTGGGTTTTTTATTGACATAACAAGAATGGGAAATGTGTTAGTAACTTTCTTTGACTTAGTGTCTGTTTGGATTAGCGGTAGGAGCTGGTTACTGGTACATATGTAAGAAGAGTTTGGTTTCAATTTGCGTAAACGTGCTTATGCTAATTCAAACAGGCACTGTCAAAAGAAATAACGTGTAAAATAAAAGCGGCTTCAACTGAGAATCAGTGGACTATTCTTCACTGTTCTAGAATTGGTCGTTGTAAAACTCTGTAACATCCCCCCGGGGGGAAATAAAGATTTACTGGTCTTTATTTAACGCTAATGTCACACAAAATTGATTACAACCTTTTGTTATCTGTTGAGTATGCTAGAATGACACCTTACATAGGCTTTGAAAATAAAATAATTGTTTTAATACCCAAAAAATAGAACAATATTCTTGTAACTACTTGTTCATCACTTGGTAGAATAATTTATGTCCTGTCCTTCATGCCTTTGATTGGGACTTGGGGAACTTAGAGATGTCCCGATTTTATGAAAGGATAAAGCAATTTAAGTAATGTTTCAAATTTTGATACTACGTCTTAACAATTATCTTACTGTGTAGTTTATTGTATATTTCTTTCAGCATTCTGTACTTGCTTCAAATTCCTGTTGTATTGTAGTTTAATGGAACTGACAATATTTGTCTTGGTATATTGTAATTGTGGGAATTATGCATTTATTATGAATTATTAAGTCATTATCTTATTAGTTATTAGATATAGATATATTATATCATATCTTAGGATTAGATATAGATATATTATATCTTAGGAGATTATATCTTAACCGTTTTGATTTATTTTGATTTGATTAGATTTTATTAGATTCTAGGGTTAGCTCTAGGTTTGCCTATATAAAGGCCCATATGTATTCTCTTTGATTAAGAGGTGAAGATTAATGAATTCAGATTAGTTCTTCTCTCCCAATAAATTCCACATGGTATCAAAGCCAGCAAGAAATTAATCAGTTTAATTTCTTCGACACTGACTCACGAGCGTCTCTGCAGACTCGGCCCAGCGTCAAAACGCCTCTGCAGACCCTCAACACCTCGACAAGCGTCTCTGCAGACCTTCCTGCTCAAACAGCCCCTGCAGACCCTTGACTCTGTCTCTCAACCAGCATCGGCGTCCTCTGAAATCAGCATCGGCGCCCTCTGGCTATCTCAACGTCATCGATCGATCACGCCAAACTCGTCCGTGGTCATCATCTTGGCACTCCCTGGGATTCTCTGTCAGACCCAGCGTCAGTAGCCTCGTGTCTGTCTCCGATCGGCCTCCGTCCGTTGTTGGTGAACCATCGTCCTTCCGCTGCAATCTCCGACGTTCAGAGCTCGTCCTTTATCAAAGTCTCAAGCTCGTTCATCGACCCCGATCGGCGTCGTCTCCGTCGAGCCTCGTCCGACACCGACAATCTCCGACAAGAATCTCGGTAGGTCACGATCTTGTCCTGTAAACGAATTCAGTTGTTAATCTCTTCGCGATCTCGTCCATCTCGCTTCGAATTGGAACGAGAAGATTGCTATCAAAACGCACGTGTTTTTTTGGAAAGACCAAGTTTTAATTCAACGCTCCTTAAGTCCAAAACTTTGGACCGG
This sequence comes from Acacia pycnantha, assembly GCA_025563575.1. NCBI lineage: Eukaryota > Viridiplantae > Streptophyta > Magnoliopsida > Fabales > Fabaceae > Acacia > Acacia pycnantha. The sequence goes on along the minus strand of JAMWYP010000363.1, from coordinate 203,724 downwards.
GCCCTAAGCAATTTTTTTGGGCTACTAATTTTTGGGCGATTTGCTCTCGGAAGCAATTTTTGAGCAAGTAATTGTTGGGCGAGAGTTGCTTAGTGTCTTATCACAATATTTAAAGTCACACTATGTCTATTACCTCCGATGCCACCTCATCTGTGCCACGGCCCAGTTCTAATGACATCTCCACTGTCCTCCTTGTCTCTGAGAAACTTACTAGTGACAATTATCGAGAGTGGTCCCAATCTATGATTCTTGCTCTCGATGGACGAGATAAACTTGAATATATAACTGGTGAAACAAAAATGCCCTCAAAATCGAAACCAAGGAGTTTCGAAAATGGAAGTCCGAGAATGCATTGGTATCCTCTTGGTTAATCAATGCGATGTCTTCCTCAATTAAGAAGAGTTTTATGTACCTTCCTTCAGCCGGGAAATTTGGGAAGCCCTCCGTGAGACATATAGTCCTTTGGGGAATCGGTCCCGCATATTTGATGTTAAGAAAAAGTTGTGGCAACTAAAACAATGTCACATGCCACTTGATGATTATTATCTCGAGAAATCAGCTCTTTGGCAAGAATTTGATGCCCTAAGGAACAAAACTCATCATTGCGGTAATGATGCTAAAGAAGATCTCAAAGAGAAAGAAGAGGAGAGAGTATATGAGTTGTTGGCTGGCCTTAACGTAAACTATGATGATGTTCGGGCTCGAATTCTCAGTCAAGTACCCTTGCCTTCTTTGACATGGACGACGATTGGACGTGCTAAGGAAGTTGAGAGTTGTATTTGCAAGTTGGACATGATTCACATCCATGATCCAACTTGAGGGGGAGTGTGGGAATTATGCATTTATTATGAATTATTAAGTCATTATCTTATTAGTTATTAGATATAGATATATTATATCATATCTTAGGATTAGATATAGATATATTATATCTTAGGAGATTATATCTTAACCGTTTTGATTTATTTTGATTTGATTAGATTTTATTAGATTCTAGGGTTAGCTCTAGGTTTGCCTATATAAAGGCCCATATGTATTCTCTTTGATTAAGAGGTGAAGATTAATGAATTCAGATTAGTTCTTCTCTCCCAATAAATTCCACAGTAATCCTCTTGAATTTTTGCAATCTGCAGACCGTTATGCTGGGTTGAACACATGTCACTTGATAATGAAACAGGACTAGATCGTCCAGGCATAAGAGTTAGGTCTGTATCCGGACTTGTAGCAGCTGACTATTTTGCACCAGGTTATTTTGTCTGGGCTGTTCTAATAGCTAATTTAGCTCGCATTGGTTACGAGGAGAAAAGCATGTATATGGCTGCATATGATTGGAGAATCTCATTTCAGAATACAGAGGTAATTTGAGTTTAACCAGTCTTAGTTGTTTTGTCTATACGGGCTTGTTTCCTGTTCATAGAATTACATATAAGTTTTTTCATTTTCTGTTTAACTTGACCAGGTCAGAGATCAAACTTTGAGCAGAATGAAAAGTAATATAGAACTCATGGTGGCCACTAATAATGGTAAAAAGGTGGTTGTTATTCCACATTCAATGGGTGTTCTGTACTTCCTTCATTTTATGAAATGGGTTGAAGCACCAGCACCAATGGGTGGAGGCGGCGGATCAGATTGGTGTGCCAAGCATATAAAAGCAATCATGAACATTGGGGGGCCGTTTCTTGGTGTCCCAAAATCAGTTGCTGGACTTTTCTCGATAGAAGGCAGGGATATAGCTCTTGCCAGGTTCTTGTTTTAACCACTATAATGAGAATGTGAATTCTTGATCCTATATTTGCTTTTTCTAAAATTGAAAGGGTGTTTCTCTGGATAAGTAGGTTTTAAATGCTCTCAAGCAAATATTATCAAATAATAAGACACGTTTTTATAAATTTTACTTTACCTTCTCAAACGGCAATGAATTGAGCAATGAATAATATGCATGAGATGGGCACGTCACCATTGAATGCCTTTTATCCATTGACCCTTGAAAGCTTTAATGTTTTATTCAAAATTCACTGCAGTAATTCAATTATACATATATCTAGTTTGAAGCTTTATGCAAACATATAAACTTACATGAATCTACAAATTTTAAACCATGATAAGGTGGTTAATCTTGATTCTTCCAAAAAGAATTGTAATGTTGTTGATCAACCTCTCAAGATCTCTGAAATTGTATATTGTTGACATATGGTAATAATTTTTCTATTTATATTAATGTCAGAATAAAATTTATGAAGTTTTTTTTATTGGTGATAAAATTATGGATCAATGAAGCAATTTATGCTGATATATGCTTTCACTTCTGAAGTTACTCTTAGAGAATTTTTGGATGGAGGGAGGTTCATTGTATTTTATGTCCTTGTATTGCAATCTTTTAACTGTAATGAACTGATTCTTTACAGGGCTATGGCACCAGGCTTTTTGGATAAGGATTTTTTTGGACTTCACACTCTACAATATTTAATGCGGATGACACGGACATGGGATTCAACTATGTCAATGATACCAAAAGGTGGAGACACCATATGGGGTGGCCTTGATTGGTCTCCTGAGGGTTACTTTAACTGCGGTTCAAAGAAGCAGAAGAATAATGCTACAGACAATGCAGTTCAAAATGGCAAAGAACGCCTTGGACGAGCAAAAAAAGTGGATTATGGAAGAATTGTATCATTTGGGAAGGATGCAGCTGAGATTCATTCCTCCAGGCTTGAGAGGTTGGATTTTAGGGTAATGTTCCTAATATATAAATTTTATCTTTTTATCATTTCTTGAATTGATTACTTCTTTTTTTCTAATGGTTGAATAATACAGTATTTGAGATCTGTGCTGGACAGACAAATAATTTTCCAGATTTGTGCTTCTATATTAACAATTCAACATTAAGTGTTAGTTCATCAATCTTGAATTGAGCATATGAAAATAATTTCATGGTTATCACCATCGCAATGCTACTGTTCTCTGAAGTTTTCTGACATGCAGCAGTGATTAACTGACATGTAAGAGAAACAATTAGTTTCAGTTTGTGATCATATTGTTACCCTCAACTTTGATCTACTTTCTGACAAAACTTTCAGTGCAATGCTTAGGCGTTGTTATTTACATATTGCTCTCTATTTGTAAGTTGATATTCACAAATTGTGGATACTTGCTACCCTCATGCTCATGGAATCGGTTGCTTTTGTTAATAGCATTTTCTTTTTCTTTTTCTTTTTGTAATTGAAGGGTGTGCACAAAGGTAGAAACCTTGCAAACTCATCCCAATGTGATGCCTGGACTGAATACCATGAAATGAGTCTTGAGGGAATTAAAGCTGTATCGGATTACAAGGCTTACACAGCTGATGAAATTATTGATCTGCTCAATTTTGTTGCTCCTAAGATGATGAAGCGTGGAGATGCACATTTTTCACATGGGATTGCTGACAACTTGGATGATCCAAAATACAAACATTACAAATATTGGTCCAATCCCTTAGAAACAACGTAAGATTTTTTATTCGTTTTTGTTCTTCCAGTTTTCTTATGAAAGTTAGAAGGAAAACTTTGTAATTTGTTTTTCCTCTAACATGAAAAAATTGTACACACTTTTTGAAACAAATACACCTACTTAAATCTGCCAGGTGAAGAATCCCACTATTGTAATAGGCTTGACTGCTACATGGTTATTTTATTACCTAGATTGATGACCCCAATGGATTGTTGCATTTGTTATTCATCCAAGTATTATCATTTTCTGTTATTAGGTTTTGTTTATTATATGCTATCCCTGATATGAAAGTAAAATTATTTCTTTTTGCAATTATTTCTGATTTTTGTCTGTGTTCCTTTTGCGTCTGCTGCAGATTACCAAATGCTCCAGATATGGAGATCTATTCAATGTATGGGGTTGGGATTCCTACAGAAAGAGCATATGTCTACAAGTTAACTTATCGATCTGAATGCAACATTCCCTTTCAGATTGACACATCGGCAGATGGTGGTGATGAACATTCTTGTCTGAGGAATGGAGTTTATTCTGTAAATGGAGATGAAACTGTTCCTGTTTTAAGTGCTGGCTACATGTGTGCGAAAGGTTGGCGGGGAAGAACCCGGTTCAATCCTTCAGGAATCCGAACTTACATAAGGGAGTACGATCATGCCCCTCCAGCTAATCTTCTAGAGGGTCGAGGAACCCAAAGTGGCAGTCATGTTGACATATTGGGGAACTTTGCATTAATTGAAGATATCATAAGAGTCGCAGCAGGAGCCACTGGTGAGGACTTAGGTGGAGATAGAGTATACTCAGAGATCTTCGAATGGTCTGAAAAGATCAACTTGAAGCTCTAGATTCACATTGTGAGTTACTCCCTGGACTCTCTGGCATTTGAGTTTTAGGCCGTGGCTTAAATATAACATGTGATTTTCAACTCCTATGGCATTATGACGTGATTTAGATAACAACTCTGTTAAGATCAGCCTGTTATTCTAATTTTAATATCTTGTGCTATTATGTATGGCTCCTTTTTCCTGTAGCTTGATTGTTACTACTTTCAGTCATAAATATAGGAGTTAGATAAGGGGCTCACTTTAGTCCTAAATATAAGATCTCAATCTGATTAACCTCCCAAATTTATAATCTTTTGCCCAAAGTATCTCTATTAATCGCACATATTAAGGGTGCTTCTAATCGAAGTAATTCCAACGCACATGATTGAAGATGATTGTTTAAGGAAAACAAGACACATTTGTTATAAATAACTAACTCAACTAATTTCCTAAATACCCCCAAATTAATTTTCTAGCTTTTATATTAAGGATTGGAGGTAATATTTAGAACTGACATTCAACTTCAAATGTAATTTATGCCTGATCCGACTGGTTTTGTTTGCCTGTGGACTATTTTTCTTTAGTTTTTCATGTCTGTGAAATCATTGTTAGGCTCATATACATATTTTTTTGTTGACTACATTATCCAAGAATTTTTATTTGTAAAGTATTTTAGTTGCTTCTTTTTATTCTTCTGAATTTTTTATGGCCTTATCATTATTTCAGAAGAAGCCATAATCCATATTACTTTGAGGAGCTGGTGGTATGGGCTACAGAGGTGAGAAGGCCAGCCTGCTTTATTAGCCGTTAATTATTCTCTTAGCAAATGCTGAATGAGTTTACTGGCAAGATTAGTCAAAAAGAGTAATCAAGATCCTAGTTTGATAATTAAATGTAGGTTTTGATGATAAGAATTTAATTAACTCTATTGTTTCATTTATTTATTTTTTCCCTTTTTCTGTCAATATTATTATGATTATGATAGTGTCTTGTTTGTATCAATTGAACGGCTATCTTTCCACATGAAATGAATTTTTGTTCTCACAATTTTACGAAACTAAATGTTGTAATAATAATTAAAATTATTTTTTAGACTTTGAATTCGAAATGTTTGATATTTTTAATTTTTTTTAAAGTTATTTTAATAAATAGTTAGAAGTTGTGTATATTTTAAGGTAGCAAAGAATCCCAATCGATGGATTGAAGTAATATGTTCATTCACAAATAAAAAATCAAAATGTAAACAAAAATAAAAAAGTATGAACCGTGGCAGAAGAGAAGACAAAAGCACTATTGAAAAAATATACTCCCTCCGGTCCTAATTATAAGATAACATTTAGGAATTGGTTTTGGTCTTAATTATAAGACAACATTCTAATTTTTATCAATTCCTTCCTAAAATAGCCCTATTTTATTCTTTCAAGTGTGCTTGGTTTTTGGTGATTATATGTGTGTGTGTCTATATACAAATAAACATACATACATATATTTTTTTTTGCTCAGAAAAAAAAAAAATATGTATGTATGTTTATTTGTATATAGACACACATATATATATTTGTGAATGTGTGTGTATCAGTGTGTGCATACATATATGTATATATGTGTGTAATATATATGTGTGTGCCTGTCAATATATATGTGTACATATATAAACACACATATATATACATATGTGTGTGTGTGTCTATATATATATTTGTGTGTAGATATATGTATGTATATGTATTTGGGTGTGTGTGTATGCGTGTGTGTGTGTCTATATTTATATGTATACATACACACACACACACATATATATATATATATGTGTGTGTGTGTGTGTATAGCAATGCCATTATTTCAATTAAAAAGTGTGGAAAGAAAAATTCCAAGTCGGAGAGGTATGTGGTAGTTAATTCACTTTTATTTATGTCATTTTAATTTTATGTAAGGGCATTTTAGGAGAATGAGTTAAATTAACTAATTTAACTTCTCTCCTTAATCTCCCCAAAATTGGTTAAATATGTCTTATAATTAGGACCGGAAGGAGTACAAAACTGAAAGGCCACAAATTTATTTAATTGGCTTAAAATTAATAATCCAAAGTTCCAATCAATTCCCCAATGTGAACTTATTTTGTGTTTTATCTTTTTCATGTTCATGTCCCTTGAGATAATGAAGGGATCAATGATTACATTTTGCTCATCTCATCTCCTTATCTAATCTCATTTGTTTAACTTTGTGATTACCGACATTCTCGTACTAACCTTATTTCTTAATCCTTTTATTTAACTTTGTTTGAGATTCCTTCCCATCTGTTCCTTGTGTCACTCTTATCCACACCCATTTCTTTTTTCAAGTTTACTTTATAATTTCTATATTTAATGAAAGTATCTGGCATGTTTGCTAACTAAAATAAGAAGGAATCAAAAAGGGATGTAAAGTAAAATATTTTTTTAGCTTAATTATCTGGTACTATATCTGGTTACACTACAAACCAAGTCCTACATTTAGAATCAGACGTTGACCATTTTTTAGCTTAATTATCTGGTGCTATATCTGGTTATTATTTTATTTTATCTAACATTAAAAGAGCGGTCTAATGTACAAGGCAGGCTCTTACTGATTAGAATTTAGAAGAAATAAATGTACGCAGTCTTACCCTGACAATCAAAGAGGTTGTTTTCAATATATGAACTCATGACTTCCTGGTCAGGGTCAGGTTAGAGTAACCTTATTGATGTGTCAACTACTTAGGCTCACCCTCTATTTTATTTAGCATTACTGATTTTTAATTTTTTTTTTTAAAAATTATTTTTATTCATGGAAGTATCAGTTATTTAAACCTTTATGTGTCTCAAAGTCAACTGTGATAAGATCTCATTAAAAAAAGATGATGTTCTATGCTTTTCTGAAATAATAAAATTTTATAATGATTATAAGTAATAATTTTATTTTTACTTCACGTAGGGGGAAAAATTTATTCTTACTTCGTGTGAACCTCTCCAAGTGTAAAATATTTGAAAAATATCAAAATATTCTAGCACTACTATTTAATAAAAATTTTAAATAATTTATCAACTAAAATAATCAAGTTTATAAGAATTGGTCTCATGTTTCAGGAAAAATTTCTTATTATATTTTATAATAATTAAACCGAGTTAAAGATACCATATGTTTTTTAATCATCAAAGTCAATTCACGACTCACGTACACCTCCACTAAATGCAAATGGATTAAATATTTGAAGAAAAAAAAAGAGTTTATTAAATATCTTAGAATCCTATAATGATAAGACTTAATATTCCACACGAGACAAGCTTAATGCGCTTTTACATTAGCAAGTGCTATCCAGTATGATTACTTTACATCATTAGCTTCAAGAAAAATAATAAAATAATTTATCAACAAATTTACTATTTGTTTAAGATCACGTGTAAATCGAGAAAAAATTCATCTAATATATTTACCACATATATTGTAGATTACAATTGAAAAACTACTTTTAAATGTTCTAATTGTTATTTCAAACAAACACTTATTCAAATTGAGAGTAAGAATAAGTCTCACACTCCCTTCACATAGAGCCAGAAATCGAGTCAAGCCTGTCGAGCCGGCCCGTTTAAGTCCTGGCCCTGTAGGGCTTGGACTTGAAAAATAAGCCAGAAATTTAAAATTGGCCCTGTAGGGCCTCGGACTTAATTGGGCCGGCCCTGCAGGGCCTCGACCCGACCCGTTAGGCCCGTTTAATTGTAGCATTTTAAAAAAAATTAATTACCTAGACTTCCACTTAATAAATGTGTTTATTTGTAATTACTTAGATTTTTTTAGTTTAAACTACAACCGTTTTTTTATGTTTATTATTATTCTGTATTAAAACACATAATTAGTTATTATAAATTTTAAAGAAGAGATGTTTTCATATTAAATAAACACATACTTTGGAATTACAATATTATATAAGTAATAAAATAAAGCAATCTACAGACACATACAAAATCACGAGAGGGAAATACATTTTGTCGTGGGCATACATAAAACAATTCCTTTGTTTAATGTTTTTTGAAAAAAAAAAGGAAAAAACATATTCCTTTGTGTTTATTTGTTTTTTATTACGAATTAATGAATGTGTTAATTTGTTGAATGATTTATATTGTTTAGATATTAATGTTGATAACATTTATTTGATAGATTAGAACTTTAATGGTTGCAATTTACTGATTATATTTATTTGAAAAAGATCGAAGGAAAAATAATTAAAATTTGGAATAGTAATTTTCAGGCCCTGTAAGGCTGGCCCTGACACTATCGGGGCGGACTTTGAAAAACAAATGTTTTTCTTACCCTAGGCCTTGTCGAACCGGGCCAGCCCTGATTCCCAGCTCCACCTTCATGTAACAACCAGAGTTTTCTAAAGCAGTATAAATTTTTTTTGTTTTTTCAAATATCATTTCAAAATGATCAGAGTAGTGCACCGGAGCGATTGAGTAACTGATATATATATTAAAATACCCATGGTAGCATGTCTTCTTTGTTTAAACAGTGCAGACAAGAGTGTTTCAAAAGTATAACGAAAGAAGTCTTCACCGCTACTCCTAGGCGTCTTCGCTTGTCCTTCTCCTCGATCCTCGGTCCTCCCGAACACGACGCTATGTTAAGAGCCGAGATCCAATTTACCACATTGGATCTCGGGTAACGATTAACCTCATGATTACATACATCATATATGTACAATGACATTCATAGACTCTTGGCAACATTTACTATGGTCGGACATAGGATATACATAATGATATGTATAACAATAACAATACGGTCGGATGATAGACAATAGTACAATCGGAGTACGAGACAATAGTACGAGTCGGATGTACAGACAATAGTACAGATCGGATGTACGAGACAATAGTACAATCAAAGTACGAGCAATAGTACAATCGAGAGTGCAGACAATAGTACAATCGAGTACAGGCATGACAGAGACAAGTGGCATGACGGACAATATACACATATGCATACAATAAACATCGAGTTAAGGTTACCGATGCGCGAACGTACCTTCGTTGACGGATTATGGTATTTCTAGCACGTTTACGGAAAGCGTACTTTTACGGAAAATCGTGAAACAATGCACGTCGGGCGGGCGTAACGGCAGCAGAATCAACGTTTCAGATATCCTATGAGAATAATGTCACTTCCATTAGTAATTTGACATTATAAGCGGCATTTTAGGTAAAAATTACCATTTTGCCCTATAACCCTACTTGGCGAGAATTTCGCGGGTAGCTTCGCTACATAGGCTATTTTCTTCCCAAAATTTCGCCAGAACTTCGACGCATTTATGATTCTTGAAAATAAAGACTAAAATAGCCCTCCCATATGATACCCAAATCATAAAAAATAAAGACTATTCTAGCCTTACTAACTATTAAACTAAAGACTAAAAACTAAAGGCCGAAAGACTTACCCGTTGAAGACTTCGCGGAACTTCCCAGAGCTTCTCTCTCTTCTTTCTCACTCAAGGATTTCGGCCAAGAGGAGAGGATTTTGGTGTGAAGATTTCAAGACCCCCTCATGCCTTTATATAGGAAAAGATTGGGCCATTTGTGCAATTTTCAAAAATCAACTTTGTGCCTAAAGTTGTAATTTCCTCTTTAGCATTTTGAAGACTTCTTCAACAAGTCTTTCTCTCTCCTTGGTCGACATGTTTGGATGAGATGGCAGCCCAAGATTGGTCAAAGAATGATGACTCATTTTGCTTTATGGCCCTGCCTAACCGTTTTCCCGATCGGTGCCGATTTGCGTGATTTCGGAAAAATCTCAAAATTCTGGATTTACAACTTTGAAGACAAGTTCTCACTTACTAGAAATGTCCAAGTTAACCTAAATTTTGGTTCCATACAGGGCATTCCGTGTTCACCAGAAGTTTCTCGAAAACGTGTCCTATCGCGTCTGGTTTGAACGCATTTCGAAATTATCAACTTCTTCGAAAAATTCACCGATTCCAAATATGTCAAAATAAATTCAAACTCATGCCTAGATGTTGAGTTAGAATTTATTTTCCTTATATCCAAAAATATACCTATATGCATTTTTCCCTATTTTGTTTTATTAGGAAATGCACCAACGACTTAAATTTTCTCCCTAAGAGTATAACGGAAGACAAAATTCCACCGATCATTATTTTTCCCTGACTTTGGAAATCCCATTCCTAGATCTCTAGATAAGATCCGTTTCCTAATTTTTAAATCACTATTCATGCACTTTAATTATATTATAAAATAATAACACATGTGCCTAATTTAAACAAATATCATGATATTAAAATTTGATCTCATCTTCATTTGTTTGGACAATTTTCGGCTGCCCATAATTTGTTTGGATTTGTGAATATTTTTCCCCAATTAAATAATTATTTAATTATTAATTCAATTTTATTTAAAAATTTCACAAAATTCTCTTATTGGTCCATTCTTGTATTTAGGCCTAAAAATACCTAAACTCAACTATTTTTCTCCAAAATTTCCAATTAACTAGTCAATATATTTTTACTAATTTTAAACCTTTCTCCACTAATTTTAGGGTTCCATATAATTATTCATGAATTTCCCTTACTTATGCTTAAGTAATTAGCTCAATATTACTTAATTACTCTTTTATCACTTGTTGATAATTTTCTTGTTTACATCACCTCATTTTCTTCATACTCTTGCATTAACATTAGCATTTCCATGCCTCTTTCATTATTCCATAATTTACGAGGGTATTATGGTCTTTTATTACTTTTTGAATATTCTTATACAATTTCTCCAAGTTTGTAATTTATTAAATTACCCTAATTAGAGATAACATACTCTCATTATTCAAATAATTATTTCACTGGCTTTTAGGATTTTTCACAATTTTCCTAAATCATTTATGTCCCTTAGGGGCATTTTGGTCATTGGCACTTTGGCCCTTATATTCTCTAATTTTCCAAGGGATTTTCCCTTTTAATTCTCACAGTATTTTCCTTGGGAAAATAAGCTAATTATCATAAAAGCTTGAGACCACATATTCACCTATTTTCAAGAGAAGTTACCCTAAGTCGATTTTAGGGTATTACATTTCTCCCAGTTAAACAAAATTTCGTCCTCGAAATTTGCATTCTACCCACAAATCTCCGTACTATCTAAACTCCGTCCTATTCAGACTTTGGACTTCAAGCGTCGGTCCTTACTTTGTCTGCCAGCCGCTCCTCTTGATAATCGAGAATTCGCTTTGGTTTGACCATAAAGATCCTGTCATATCGTACCTTGATCTATAGTGTCTCCCGAGGCGCCCATACACCGCGGTCAACACTACAGATACCAAAATGTCTCCATGGCGCCCATACACCATGACAACACAAAATATCATACATGTCACCATGGTGCCCATACACCATGACAAAATAAGATACCTCCTACTCAATGACATGATCACGGTCGAAATATAGTAACGAGGAAACATGGAATACGTCACGAAGATGGTTCACGTATCATACGATTTAGTTGCATAACTAACACATAGTTAACGTACGAGAGGAAAAATTCCTTAAGAGATGGTACCTTGGACTCTCTCTGGAAGTTCTTTGTCCATGGTATCGATTAGCGCGTACATTCGGCCGGGTTACTGCGGTCTTGACGCTGCAGCTTTCTCCGGACAAGACACACCGATGTGCCCGGCTTTTGACACTTGAAACATATCAGCTTCCCATCGCAGCCCGTACTTTGTGGATGATACTTCCGCATTTTGGACATGGTCGGGGTCCCGATGTTCTGGGTTATCTTCTTTGCCTAAATCGGGCCGGCCTCTTGCTTTCTCCTTGAGAGTCACTCCAGGTGCTTCTCTCTTCCGTGAGCAATTTTCACGGTTGCCCTCGCTACGATTGGTATGGCTACTATTTTGATTCCGTAATATACGTAATTCCTTCAGTTGCGCTCGGTCCTTCTGCGGATTCCACCGCTTTGGCCATTTTAGAAAATTTCGAGATACCGGCCTTGCCCTTATGTCATATTTCAGCCGGTTACAGTCGGTTAGCCTTCCACTTTCATTCTTGTAGATTTTCGGTATGATGAATACCGCGACGAGGTTGGTAAAGCGGGCGAAGTAGTCGTCGAATGACTCTTCATTTCCTCTTGAATCTGCGAAACTCTTCTTCCTTGATTACTGTATCGAGGAAGGAAAGTATTGTTCATTGAATTGCTCCAAGAACATCTCCCAAGTAACAGGGCTCTGTAAAGTTGTGGAAACACTCTTCCACCATCTGTGTGCGTCACCATCGAGTTTGTAAATTGCCAGTTGAGCTTTCCGGTCCCCGGACATTCCATTACTTCAAAGATTTTATCTAAGCTCATCAGCCAATCTTCTGCCAACTCGTTCTTTCCATGAAAAGTAGGTGGCTTGAGCTTGCAAAGCTGTGTGACCCATTGTTGTGTGGTCTGCACGGCTCTCCCTCGTCGTGGAGGTGATTGGGACCTTCGATCCCTCCGATTCCTCATCGTGCCCGTCACTTTGCTCGTTTTCCTCTTCTTCATTATTATGCTCTTCCTCATTCTGTTGTCTTTCTAGTTGTCTCTCAGCTTCTCGGTCTTGTCGATTCTGTCTCTCCAGAAGTGTATTGATGAGAGCTTGCTGCTCTTGCAAGGTTCTCCTCATCTCCTGCATCTCATTCTGCTCCGGTTGGTTTGGTTCCGGATTTACCCGAGGTTGTCTACCTCGTCCTCCACCACGGCCTCTGCCTCGGCCTCTGGGAGCTCAGGCTCCTCTCGGATTTGTCATGTCTTGGGGAAACGTATCGGAAGTTCCTCTACATGAGTCAAATACTGCATGTACTTATCTTTATTGGTATCGGGGTTTCATCCGGCGTGGCCTATCATCGCATGTAAGCTCGATGCTAGGAAAGAATCACCGTCCAGCACAAACTGGCGGTTAACAGAGTGATGCACCGACCAAGGGTGGTACACTGGTTCAAGATGGTATACCGGCTCAGAATGGTATACCGAAGTAAGGTAGTACACCGACCTTAGGCTATATCAGTACTCATTTTCAAAATATGCTCCAAGTTTAAAAGGCATTTTGAACATAACTCCGTTAACCGAACAGAATGGCCAGGTAAGTGTCTACCATGGGGGCCTCACCGAGTTCACGGCGACTGATTGGCACACCCACGTAGACTAGCCTTGCCTTCGGCACCAAACTGTCCGTAATAACATAGTTAAATTCATGCCAGGACTACTGCTCTGATACCAAATGTAACAACCAGAGTTTTCTAAAGCAGTATAAATTTTTTTTGTTTTTTCAAATATCATTTCAAAATGATCAGAGTAGTGCACCGGAGCGATTGAGTAACTGATATATATATTAAAATACCCATGGTAGCATGTCTTCTTGTTTAAACAGTGTACAAGAGTGTTTCAAAAGTATAACGAAAGAAGTCTTGGTAGCTACTCCTAGGCGTCTTTGCTTGTCCTTCTCCTCGATCCTCGGTCCTCCCGAACTGACGCTATGTTAAGAGCCGAGATCCAATTTACCACATTGGATCTCGGGTAACAGTTAACCTCATGATTACATACATCATATATGTACAACGAGACATTCATAGACTCTTGGCAACATTTACTATGGTCGGACATAGGATATACATAACGAGATATGTATAACAATAACAATACAGTCGGATGATAGACAATAGTACAATCGGAGTACAGACAATAGTACAGTCGGATGTACAGACAATAGTACGATCGGATGTACGAGACAATAGTACAATCAAAGTACGAGCAATAGTACAATCGGAGTACGAGACAATAGTACAATCGGAGTACGAGCATGACGAGACAAGTGGCATGACAGACAATATACACATATGCATACAATAAACATCGAGTTAAGGTTACCGATGCAGCGAACGTACCTTCGTTGACGGATTATGGTATTTCTAGCACGTTTACGGAAAGCGTACTTTTACGGAAAATCGTGAAACAATGACACGTCGGGCGGCGTAACGGCGGCGAAATCAACGTTTCAGATATCCTATGAGAATAATGTCACTTCCATTAGTAATTTGACATTATAAGCGGCATTTTAGGTAAAAATTACCATTTTGCCCCTATAATCCGCTACATAGGCTATTTTCTTCCCAAAATTTCGCCAGAACTTCGACGCATTTATGATTCTTGAAAATAAAGACTAAAATAGCCCTCCCATATGATACCCAAATCATAAAAAATAAAGACTATTCTAGCCTTACTAACTATTAAACTAAAGACTAAAAACTAAAGACCGAAAGACTTACCCGTTGAAGACTTCGGCAGAACTTCCCCCAGAGCTTCTCTCTCTTCTTTCTCACTCAAGGATTTCGGCCAAGAGGAGAGGATTTTGGTGTGAAGATTTCAAGACCCCCTCATGCCTTTATATAGGAAAAGATTGGGCCATTTGTGCAATTTTCAAAAATCAACTTTGTGCCTAAAGTTGTAATTTCCTCTTTAGCATTTTGAAGACTTCTTCAACAAGTCTTTCTCTCTCCTTGGTCGACATGTTTGGATGAGATGGCAGCCCAAGATTGGTCAAAGAATGATGACTCATTTTGCTTTATGGCCCTTGTCTAACAGTTTTCCCGATCGGTACCGATTTGCGTGATTTCGGAGAAATCTCAAAATTCTGGTTTACAACTTTGAAGACAAGTTCTCACTTACTAGAAATGTCCAAGTTAACCTAAATTTTGGTTCCATACAGGGCATTCCGTGTTCAGCCGAAGTTTCTCGAAAACGTGTCCGGTCGCGTCTGGTTTCAGAACGCATTTCTGAAATTATCAACTTCTTCAGAAAAATTCACTGATTCCAAATATGTCAAAATAAATTCAAACTCATGCCTAGATGTTGAGTTAGAATTTATTTTCCTTATATCCAAAAATATACCTATATGCATTTTTCCCTATTTTGTTTTATTAGGAAATGCACCAACGACTTCAGAATTTTCTCCCTAAGAGTATAACGGAAGACAAAATTCCACCGATCATTATTTTTCCCGACTTTGGAAATCCCATTCCTAGATCTCTAGATAAGATCCGTTTCCTAATTTTTAAATCACTATTCATGCACTTTAATTATATTATAAAATAATAACACATGTGCCTAATTTAAACAAATATCATGATATTAAAATTTGATCTCATCTTCATTTGTTTGGACAATTTTCGGCTGCCCATAATTTGTTTGGATTTGTGAATATTTTTCCCCAATTAAATAATTATTTAATTATTAATTCAATTTTTATTTAAAAATTTCACAAAATTCTCTTATTGGTCCATTCTTGTATTTAGGCCTAAAAATACCTAAACTCAACTATTTTTCTCCAAAATTTCTAATTAACTAGTCAATATATTTTTACTAATTTTAAACCTTTCTCCACTAATTTTAGGGTTCCATATAATTATTCATGAATTTCCCTTACTTATGCTTAAGTAATTAGCTCAATATTACTTAATTACTCTTTTATCACTTGTTGATAATTTTCTTGTTTACATCACCTCATTTTCTTCATACTCTTGCATTAACATTAGCATTTCCATGCCTCTTTCATTATTCCATAATTTACGAGGGTATTATGGTCTTTTATTACTTTTTGAATATTCTTATACAATTTCTCCAAGTTTGTAATTTATTAAATTACCCTAATTAGAGATAACATACTCTCATTATTCAAATAATTATTTCACTGGCTTTTAGGATTTTTCACAATTTTCCTAAATCATTTATGTCCCTTAGGGGCATTTTGGTCATTTGGCACTTTGGCCCTTATATTCTCTAATTTTCCAAGGGATTTTCCCTTTTAATTCTCACAGTATTTTCCTTGGGAAAATAAGCTAATTATCATAAAAAGCTTGAGACCACATATTCACCTATTTTCAAGAGAAGTTACCCTAAGTCAGATTTTAGGGTATTACACTTCACATGGCGCCTTCTAAAATAAATTTATGCCTCTAATATAGTTCGATTACTAACATATTTCAATTTTATGCAAATTACTAAAAAAAGAATTTAATCCTAATTCATTGTTTCTAGATGACTCATTCAATGTCAAGTTTTTTTCTTTTTCTTCAATCCGTATTATTTAATTCAGGTCTTGAAAGAATCCGCATTCTTTGATAAGAATTTTTTTAGTTTTAAGATAAATTTAATCATTCAAATGTTCTTCCTCAATTTTGACGAAGTGATTGATTTATAATGCAAATTGGAGGAGCATGTTAGAAATAATTTATAAATATTTTTATCACTATTTTTTTTTTTGGAAAAAATAGGAAATACCTAACAAATTTTATTTTGCACAAAATACCTCATCAAATCCTTAATATAAAATTCTGTTAACCTTTTTTTAAAAATAAATTAAATAAATTAAATAAATTACTTTAAAATATTTATATTTATTATTTTCACTAAACCAACTTAAACGATTTATACATTGAAATATAATTCAATAATATAGAACAATTATTATAATTAAAAAATAATTTTTCTTAAAAAAATAACCGGATTTTATGTTGATAGTAATTTTTTTGAATAAAAAAGGGAAAGACCAAAAGAAAAGAAAAAAGGTGAAGGACATGTTTTGGTCATCCCAAGTCCTCACAGTGTTCGAGAAAAAAAAAAAAAGAGGTCCTCACATCATCATCACCCACAATTCCAAAGTTCACATGAGTCATTACAATGGTTTGAGATTCCAATGGGGGACAACCATAAATATAGTAATTAATCAAAAGCTATGGGTAAATACGACATTTGACACATTCACAACCACGTGTCACACACAAAGACGGAAAGGAAGGTGGCGGGACATTTTCTTAATTAAAGCATCTAATATGGCTAAATTGTAAGAAACTCAAGCCTCAAGGTGTGACGTGGTTTTATCCAAGACCCACTTGGAACTACCTACAAATCGCGTTACAGGCGCGTGTGAAAGTCGTTTCCGAAGGGGAACCATCGGACGGCATAGAAGGCGAGTTGACTCGGTTTACAAGTCACGCGGATGATATGAAGGTGGGTAAAGAATGAACAGTCAAGGGCGGCTGGATCAGAGTGAAGAAGACGAAGGCTCCAAACCCAAGGGTTGAGGAAGGTTGTGTGTGGGCCCATTAGAAAAAGACTCTCAATAAAAAGGTTTACCCAATTGCTTAACAATTCGTAGATATGGACAAAATATCTTTTTAGATGGGTTTGTCGTTTTTCATAAAATTCTTTTTTAAATTATCTCCTTATAAATTCACATTTACGTATTTTATCTTTCAACTATTAATATTATTTTTTATTTCTCACTTTTTATATATATATTTGTCATCATTTCCTCATCAACATTTTCTCTTACATATTTATAAATATAAGAATTTTTGTAAAAATTTATATTTATTATATTTAACTAATTTTAACTATTTTTTAGAATTCTGGGATATTTAATTAAAGGGCCTTATATATAAATGAAGGGAGGAGTAATAAACATTTTTATTTTATTTAAAAATAATAGAGAAACTATTCTAAAATATTTATAGTTTTCCTTAATTTTTAACCCAATTGCTTAACAATTGCTTAAATTTTTTGATGTTTTTCTCCTTATTAAATTTTTAAATTGTACTAGAGGTACCTCAAAAATATTTTTTTTAAGAAAACGAAAAAATTGAATAAGGAAAAATTCGCAAAAATAAAAATTATTATTTTTATGTAAATATATTTTTTATCATATAAAGCACTTCAATAAAAATAAAAGCTTTAATACGTTTTCCAATGTATAATTTAATTTCTTTATGGATTGTCATGGACAAGTTGTGTGAGTGGTAGTGCTGCCCATTATATTTAGATGAGGTTTGGGTGGGTTCTTTGTATAAGAAATAACTATTAAAACCACTTAATTTTAAATGTTATCATTCTCTCATATTTATAAGTCATTTTTAACTAAATCTCATATATAGAGGTAGTTAACTCAATTATTATGGAATAAATTTTTAATTTTGTCTTCATTTATGAATGAATAATTTTCAACTCTTTCTTCTCTATCTATCTTTAAAATATATTGTCTTGAGTGCAATTAATATATGTAAAATTTCCCGACCTTATTTATTACATGAAACTGAGTTTATAAATAAAATCTATTTTTTTAATAAAAAAAACTTATAAATAAGATCAGAGTGATACTCATTTTTTTTATTTTTCCCGCAATATTTAAAATATTATTCCAAACTAAAGAATATATAAAATGGATATTTTTATAAACAATATTAGTGTTTCTTATATTAAAAACCACCCAAAAATTATACCCTATAAAAAACGACCAGAGGGCTATGTAACATGCAATAGTATCATCAATAATTTAATTATATAATATCACAATATTGATTATTTTAATATAACAGGCCAGCATTACTCTTCCATCAACGTCTATCAACCTAGGCACGTAATACTATGAAATTTTAGTCATTAAAAAAATTATAAAGAAACCAGGTGGAGGAAATAGAGAGAGAGGTGGTAACAATGGTGGACCTGCTGGTGGGTTTTGTGTGATCTCCTCATTGGCAGTATTTAAAGGCTGGCTGAGTAAGTAAACTGTGTTTCAGCAAAACCAAAGAGAGTCATCGCAAGACAAGGAGAGAAACAAGAGCCAAAGCTTTCTGGGGCTGAGTGAGTGAGAGAGAAAGAGAGAGAGAGAAAGAAATTCACAAATTGGCTTTGGTTTGGTGATTGAGGGTTTCAACAGAGGAGACATGCCCAAATTCAACCCAGCAGCTCTATTTTTTGCTCCTTCATTCCACCACTAAACAGATCCCAAAGTATCTCTCTCTCTCTCTCTCCATCTCCCTCCCTCTCTCTGTATCTTCTTCATTTTCCTCTCCCCACACTGGTCACCTTTTTTTCATCCATTGCTTCATGACCTCTCCTTCTTTTTTAATCTCCCCTTTATATCTCTATTACTTTTTGTTTCTTTTTTCTAAGTAATTTTCTTTTCCCTTCTTTCTCTTCCTTTTACATGCATTGTGGGAGTCTGTACTTTGTCTTTTTCTCTCTTCTCCAGTTATTTTTTAATAGCATGTACATGGGATCCGAGAGGCTAGGCATATGATTGATGTTTACTGTTTGCATGTGAGGCTTGAGGTCATCAGCTGATGTTTGTTTAGGTGTCTGAGAATTTTAGTTTCAAGGTGAAGTTGTTACTGGTGTTGTTCTGTAGATCTTCTCTGAAGAAGAAAGGATTTTGATCTGCCATTTTGGGGTGTTTGACTTTATGGTCAATTCTTTGCATTTTTGGGTTTGGGATTTGTAGGTCTCAGATTTGCTTTGTTGGTATGAAGCCACAATATTCAGATACTTTAGTGATGTATGAAATGGGATGTTGTGATTGATATGATGCTCTGTTGTATTTCTGGTTGATTTGTTGTTCATTTCTGAACGATAAAAGAAGTAAACTTGAAAAAAATTGTTCTTGGAATCATTTGAATGGTAGTTCATAACTGGAGATTTGGCTGCTTCTATCTACCACAATCAGAAAGATCTATAATCCTTTTCTGGGGCATATATTTATTTCAATTTCTGGCACAGTAGTTATATGTCCTCCATTAGAGTACGTCTTTCAGCATTTTTCATTGTGTGTCTAAATTTTTGATGATATGTTCTTTTTTGTAGAACTTGATTGGAGGTTTCAAGGATTAAAGGCTGTGTAACACTGTATTCTTTGTACCCAACATATTGTTAGTGATGGGTAATCTTGAAAAGCCTTCGATTTGATTAATATCTTCTGATGTTGCTGTATTTTAGTACTTTTTAATGTTCAACATCACCTTACAGCATTTTCTTTTTATGTGGAATTAGTGGTAATCATGTTGATAACAGTTATGAAAGTGAGAATAAGAACTGCTAATTGTGCAGTTCTATGATAATTAATTTCTTAGTCGGCTTTAATTGCAATAATAATGTTAAGTAGGGATGGGAATCCACATGCCTGGAAATTGCTCTAAATGCCAAAGAGTAAGAAACTTTAGACTTCTGCATTTCTAGGACTCTTGAAATTAGTCAGATTCAAGTTTAAATTAAATATATGCTTTGACTTGCATAGGTAATGCTCTGACTCACCAATATCTGATTATATGTATGTGAGGTTGAATGTTTTGTAATATAAATAAGCAACTATGTAACAGAATCTATAATTTTTGGACTTTCCATGGAAACTTGTTTGATGTTCATGAATTTCTGACCTTCCTTCCGTTCGTGTTTGTACTTTCCATGACTTAGTATTGTAATTTGAAAACAGAAAACTCTAATGAATCTGAATGTAGCTTATGGTAGCATTTTATTGTTGATCCTTCAGATGCGTATCCATCTAAGTTCCCTCGTCATTTTTCATATCAACTCCCCAGTTGGAGAGAATTTCCTCCCCAAAAGCAAATCCGAGACTTCCTATGAGGTTTTGTTGCAGATTCATAGATCTCATAAAGATCATTTTCCGAATTGCATGTCGTGTTCTTATCCATAAATAGCTGTCCACTTGAGTTTACACTGCTGCCATGTCTCCCTAAGTGGTAGCCTTTTTGCTGTTCTTCGGTGCATTTGGTTGAGCAAATGTATTTGAATAGAGTAAAATGTTGGCAGATTTTACAAAGTATAACAGTCCTACTTGTTATTGAATAGGGATGGGTTTGTCTCAATGGCTTCACACTAAGTAAAAGTGTGTTCCTTATTATGTTGCTTAGGATTGGGGAACGGGCAAGAGGTAGAAACCGATGGTTGGTGATTACTTGTTTAATATGACTGTCCTCAATCTATAATTCTATGCTTGATGTTATCTGATTTTAGTCTTCTATGTCGTTACCCTTACCTGTTAAGCACTTAATAGGCATTATTTTTAAAGATATTTCTTGCGCCTCACTTCACCTCTAGGCCGATCTAACATGAATCTATTTTTTCCTGGTCAAGATCTTTGTAATGGTTTGTGGAAAGCTCAATGAAGCCATTTCTGTCATTGAATCATACTGATACTGACGTCAATTGTTCACACCTTGATTCTAATCAATCATCAATGGTAGGTGAAATTACAGTTCATGGATTTGTTGCTTGTTCACTGAGTTACTGACAATTTTGTCATCCTATCTCAGGCTCGTGTTCCTTATCCATACGTTGATCCTTTTTATGGTGGTTCTTTAGCATCTTATGGATCACAAGCTATTGTAAGTTCTGTTCAATACATCTTTAGGCTTTTCTTTTGTATGTTCATCATGTTATCAAGCAATTTATATCACTTTCTTTTGTTTGTGAAGATATTATTATGCCATGTGTTAATACAATAATACTTGGGAGTTTGATTTTGTTACTACTCTTAACAGAATCAACCCCAAATGGTTCCCCAAATGCTGGGTCTTACATCTACAAGAGTTGCATTGCCACTTGATCTTGCAGAAGATGGGCCCATTTATGTCAATGCAAAACAATACCATGGAATACTGAGAAGGCGACAGTCACGTGCAAAGCTTGAGGCTCAAAACAAACTTATCAAAAACCGTAAGGTATGTTCGGTGAGAACCACCAATGTTTTCACTATTTGCACTTGTCATCATTCTGATACATAATGTGAAAATTCTGCAACAATAACAAACATGTGACCATGTTATCGCTTTGGGTAAAGAGGTATTTTATTGTGGCCTTCAAGAATGCCGTTCAGTGCACTGCAATCTATTATTTCTAAAGTGCTTGGATGCTGCTTTTCTTAAATAATTTTATATGTTGAAGTCAAATTTCTATAAGTTTCCAAGAACTTAAATTATATATCCTTGCATCAATACCTATACTCCTCTGCATAGTGTGGCAGAGTTAGAATTTAGACAGAAATTGTGCTAGTCAGACATAATGTGATATTGCTACCACACAAGAATATTGGAATATCCAAACTATTAATAGGGAAAGAACTATGAATCTGACTGTAATTACATTATTGTATGAACATGTTATTATTTTGTGTTATAGACGATGTGGAATCTGTTTTGCAAAGGTGTTGTCCTCTTGTCCATGTCTGCATTGGACTAGGGGTAAAAAGGTGACCTTGCCTCACTGATTTGCCCTCTTTTTGAAAATGATTGCAGCCGTATCTTCATGAATCTCGGCATCGCCATGCTTTGAACCGGGTTAGGGGATCAGGAGGACGTTTCCTGAGCACCAGACAGCTTCAACAGTCTAATGCTCAAGTTGTGACTAGTGCCAATTCTGGTTCAGATTCTGTTAACTTGTATCAAAAGAAAGACACATCAGAGGTGGAGATTCATCTCTCAAGGACCGGTGGCACTGGAGAAAATGTATCTTCCATATCGACCTGCTCTGACAGGACAAGTGGGTCCAGTAACAATGTGAATTTTAGGCAGCCAGAGTGCAAGTTCTTGGGGAACTCTCCAAACATGGGCAGTGCATTACAGTGCAGCGGTGGACTCACCTTTGGTGGTGGGACCCAGCAACGCGTACCCATCGTCCGGTGAGAGAGTTGATAAACAAACAAGTATCTATTCTCCACTGGTCTGGCAAATCATCCTTGGCTTCATCACTTTCCTGCTACTAATACTACTTCTGTTCTAAGGTGTCACATAAATGGTGTTTTATGATATTAGACTCTGCTAAAAACACTTGAGAGCTTTATTAGTATCACTGCTTTGTTGTGTATCTTAAAGTTGCTGTTACTTACACACTTGACTGCTTTAACAAACTATGTGTTTGAACTTTGAAACTCTTGCAAGTTTGTGTTCTACCATCTGTGGTTCCATTTAACTTCCCTGCTTTTTGTGTTTTGATATTTAACTTCTGAGCAGCCACATGAATATGTTGATTCTTCATCCTTGGATTATTTGCAGTTCTGTAAACTTTGCAATCACTTTAGTGAAAGAAGTAAGCAAAGGCCTAACAGTCTTGTTTATAGGGTTAATACAATGTTTAATCTTTATAGTTTGCTCTCATTTTGGTTTTAGGTTTTATAATTTCAAACTATAGGTTTGGTTTTGATCCTTAAGTTTCTTTCAGTTTAAAACAAGTTTATGTTTGTCCAAAACGGTAGTCCCTGTAATTTATTTAGTAAGAATTTGGACCATTTTGACCCTTAAGCGACTAAAGCCTATTGGACTAAAATCAAAATGAGGGTAAAGTATAGGAACCAAATATTGTGTCAACCCCTCTTTCTATGAATAACTACGCTGCAATTATTGTTGGCAAGTCTGCTTTGCTTCTATTTTATCCAACAAACTTTATTGTTTGAATGTCGGATGAAAGAAGATCAAGATATGTGAAAGATGGTGAAAGATCAAAGCTTTGAACCTTTCCTTGACCATGAAGGAAGTAGAGAGCTTGAAGTGTGACTGATAAAACTGGGATCTCCCAAAGTACTTTAGGAGCAAAGTCAGATATAATTTAAGAAGGGGTTAAGGTGTGATTTGGCCAATAAACTATTGGTTCAGGAGCGTCCAACACAATTAACTATTAAGTGGACCAAAAATAACAACAAACTTTTAAAAAGGTGCAGCCAGCACAACACCGTTACAAAAAGTTAATGTCCGTTATCTAAGGTGCAGATTGGCAAACGAACTTTTACTCCAGGGGCGTCCAGCATAAAATTCTAAATTTTACTAAATTAAATAATTTTTTTCTCAATTGTCATTATTTAAAACTACTTGTATAGATATCTATAGACAAAAATTACTCATTCTTCAATTTTTTCAAAATTATAATTTGCTAAAATAAACAAATGTTTTAATTAAAAATATAATTATATGATTTAAATAAAACTCAAGGTGTTTTATAGTTTATTATTTATGTTAAACAAAAAAAATTATATGATTTATTTTTATTTTAGAAGAAATTTATGTGATTTAAAAAATTCATTTAATGTTAACAAAATCTAAAAAATCTATTATATCCTGAAAGAAATGAAATGAGTTTAATTTTTATTTTTATAAAAAGAGCTTAATGGATATTAACATTGATACTTAATAATATAAATCCGGCAACTTGATGATATATTTGTTAATTAAATTATCTATTGATTATATGAATATGAGACTTGTTGAAAAAAAAAAGATAATTCAAGAGGCTTGATGAAGGACAATTTAATAATAGGTTAAGGAGTAATTATATTGGGTAAAAGAGCAATTTGGCCTACGAAAATTTTATTAACATTAAATGAATTTTTTAACTCACATAAATTTCTTCTAAAATAAAAATAAATGATATAATTTTTTTTTTGTTTAACATATATAATAAACTATAAAACACCTTGAGTTTATTTAAATCATATAATTATATTTTTAATTAAAACTTTTGTTTATTTTAGCAAATTATAATTTTGACAAAATTGAAGAATGAGTAATTTTTGTCCATAGATATCTATACAAGTAGTTTTGAATAATGACAATTGAAAAAAAATTATTTAATTTAGTAAAATTTAAAATTTTGTACTGGGCGCTCCTGAGTAAAACTTTTTTGTGCTGGACGCTCCTGGAATAAAAGTTCGTTGGCCAATTTGCACCTTAGATAACGGACGTTAACTTTTTGTCTAACGGCGTTGTGCTGAGCACTCCTAAGTAAAACTATTTTTGTGCTGGCTGCACCTTTTTAAAAGTTTGTTGGTATTTTTGGTCTACTTAATAGTTAATTGTGTTGGATGCTCCTGAGCCAATAGTTTATTGGCCAAAAATCACACCTTAACCCTTTAAGAAAAGAATAACAAATCTTATTTTAAACAATGGGGATTTTATGGAAGATGCCCCTTCTCCATTACCATATCTCTGTCTTTTACTTAAAGTATTTCAAGGAATCTTTCTTTTGTTTTTGCCTTGCCTACAAGTATTTCAAGGAATCAATCAACATAAAAGTATAAAAATAAGTTTCTGTTATATTAAGGTATGAGCATATTTTTTTTAAAAAAAAAATTATTTATTGTATTTATTTAGATTTAAATTATATGTTGCTTTCTGATATTTGTTTACACTCAATATCTCAAATTAATTAGTTTCCATGATATTGGTGTTACAGATAAATGCAGAATTGGAAACTAATTAATTTGAGATACTGGGTGTAAAAAAAAAAACTCATAAAGCAACATATAATTTAAATCTAAATAAATATAATATATAAAAAAATTAAAAAATATGCTCATACCTCTAATAGAGATATCTTATGTGCACATAATGTAGACTCGACTAAGGTCTAAGAGATAAACAATGGACAATGTTGTTGATCAATGAACAAGACTCTAGAGTGCATCACAAATTGTCTTCCTTCTGATATTTGATTTTACTTAAAGAGTTTTATTATCTTGTTTCTTTTCTAATATCTCATGATATTTTACCAAAAAAAAAAATCTCATGATATTTCCTTTTTTTTTTCTTTTTCCATATGGTTGTTTCCATGTAACCATCCTATTGAATTTATATTTTGAACATTTTATCTCTTACTTTATAATATAATTATATTTATTAAAAAAATGAGAACTTCTTTACACAATGATAATGATGAAGTACTATAGGCTTTTTGACTATTAATTTGACATATTATTGTCAAAAAGCCTATTGTTTAAATCTTGACAATAATAGCAAAGTACTAGGTTTGAATTGTCTTTAATGTAAAAGATCTTGTTCATAAATAATTTGTAAGAATTTTACTCAAAATTTCCCCTGAAAAAGACATAATAGGCTTATTTTTGGATTGCTTGGAGTTTGTAGGTGGGGAAGGTGGAAAACAACAAAATTGAAGGGAAGGTGAAGGAATGAGAAAATGAAAGATAACTACTTTGTTGCGCTTTCTCTACTCAACAACTTATATGGAAATATTTAATGATAAGAAATTAATTTCTTATAAAATTTCCTGCTCCATATTATGGAGGACTAAGATGTAAAGTACGCATTTTTTTCAGGCTTCAATAATAATAAAAAAAAGAAGAAGAAAAAAATCCGCATCACGTTTTTATCCGGGTCTACAACTATCATATTTAATTTTCCTTGTTTTTTTTGGGCCACATTTATTATTATTATTATTTAGCATGCTTTAATGAGAATTCTGGTAAATAGTAGTATAAGATTAAGTTGATTTTTTTTAGAAAGATTAAACAATCTAATTAAATTATTTTAAAGTATTTTTTTTATTTTTTTCCCAAACTAATTAGTTTGAATAATAAACTAATATATAATTTAAGGACACGTAACATATGATATGATTAAGTAACTTATAAATTTCTTTAATCTCTTCGGACTAGAGAGAGTTTTTTTTTTTGTAAACAATTAAATGAATCATCCCCATCACTAAATATAGATTAGTCCCTCATATCCTAAATAAAAGGATCCTTTTGAATACTTTACTTTGGTCCCTTGTACAAGAACAGATCCATTTTGTCTCTTGCATTAAATGTGTTTTTTACCACAATACCCCTCGTTAATGCTTCTTTTTTTTCTTCTAATTTTATAAAATGTCATTGCTAGTTAAAACATCACATTTAGTGCCCACATTGTTCCTATACTAAGTGCTCCTCTATGCCTTTAACATAATGGACATGGGACCCCAAGGAACTCATCCCTTATACTCATAAAACTTCTTTATTTATGAGGACATAGGGAATAAATGAGAAATAAAGAAATTATTATAATAAGCAGGAATGTAGAAGAGAGAATAAGAAAATAAATATTGTAAAAGCAATAGGTATTTGAGGTTGTAAAAATTTATTATATTGACATTAAATATGGTAATTAAATAAGGGCAAAATGAGCAGGTAAGAAGTAAAAAATAAGACATTATCTAAATGTTTCTTATAAAAAAGAACATAATGAAGGGAGTAACTTGTAAGGCTTTGTTTAAGATAACTTTTAGGCAATCAAAATTCACCTTTTTAGCCCAAAAAAACTAATTAAAGCACAAAAGATGTTTGACATAGCTTTGAGAACAAATAACTTTCCAGTCACAAATTAAGTTAAAGACAAAACTAAGGAGTGGACTATCTTTAAGTGCCCACAACAAGCATGGAATTTCATATTTAAAAAATGTAATACTTGAATATCACTCCTCGTCCTTGAGAAAATCCAACTAGCAAATGGGTCGGACACTCTGGAGAAGATTCGATCCTGAAATTAGTCAAGACGTTGGGGGAGACATCCTAACTCCTGAGTACGTAGGTAAAACGTCTGAAGGTAATAGATGGCTCGCCTTGCCCAATATTGGTATCACTTAAGAGGAAGAGAGACTTTACATTGTCCTTAGATCATGAGTAAGCACAACCCATTTTCTAAAATTTTATTATTAAAAAAATGTTACAAAGCAAGTAGGTAACCACACACTTCTAGCATCATCTTTATTCATATTAAGAATATGATGGCGGCAAATTGAAAGCTACAAATAATTCATATTTTAAGAGAGCAAAACAAGTTCACAGATGCTTTAGCAAATGAAGGATTATCATCTTCTCTTTTATATGTGTATTCGCCTCATTTATAAACTTTGCTGCAAGAAGATTGCATGGGATTTAATCCCACTTAGAGAAATTTCTTTTTTGGGTTGTCACCCTCATTTGTATAATAATAAAAAAAAGTTGAGCCAAAGCTAGTTTTTGGAGCTTTTGGTTTTTAACTTTTTTTTTTTTTTAATTTGAAAACTCTTAAACTAACTTTTTAACATCATCTAAACAAGTTTATATCAAATGACTTTTTTTATAATAGAATATCCAAACATAAATTATATTACACTAACTAACTTTTATCTCTATTTCATTTTGCAAATCATAGTTGAAATAAAGTCACTTTTATAAATGTTAATCTAAACGAACACCCTGAATCAATAAAAAAAGTATATAAGTGAGAATATAGAGAAGAAATAGGTTTTTTTGTTTTTTTTTCATCATTGCATATCTCAATGCGATTGAAATACTTATTTATAGACAAAGTCTTACAAGTTAAACGAATATTTCATGTTAAGTAACATGGAGGGGATTATAAAACCCATGGATGTGAGTGAGGATTGAGTTAGAAGAACAATTTAGTAATTGGAGTTTAGGCGTGTGATGAGAGTTCCACTTCTACTCTCAAATTCCAATTACTAAAAATTGAAGGTTAAAGTATAATTTTGGTCATTTAAGTTTTACAGGGAAATTTACCAAAATAAAAATTTTAAAAAAATTATTTACTAATTCGGACCACTGTTGAAACTATGTACCAAAGTAATGCTGACGCCATTAGTGGCGTGGTACTTTCTGACGCCACCTCAGTGGCGTCAGAAGGTACGACGCCAGTGGCGTCGTACCTTCTGACGTCACTAGTGGCAGCGTCAATTTTTTTTAAAGAGAAGAAACCCAATTTTTTACTTAAAAAAAATTGACGCTGCCACTAGTGGCGTCAGCATTACTTTGGTACATAGTTTCAACAGTGCTCTAAATTGGTAATTTTTTATATTTTTATTTTGGTAAATTTCCCAAGTTTTACATGAAATATATTTGTTGTCCTTTGATTTTATAAAATATATTTTTGGTCTTATTATTTTTTTTTTTTGATCAAGGTTTTCTCCTTCGAGGTTTAAAAGGCAAAGAGTGCTCACCTCTCCTAATAAATACGCTTCCTGAGATTTAAACTTGTGTTCTCCTCTTTATGAGGGTGAAACCCCTTATCACCTCAACAAACCAGTTGTTGGTTGGTTCTATATTTCTAACATCATTGTTGCTAATTGAAAATATTGACGTAACAAACTCAAATGGTAGTTGTGCGGCTAACAAAACATATTTTTTTTATCAAATACAGGCAAGCCGAAGCTTGATAAAGGAAAGGGACAAGATAGAAAATCAGGCCCTAATACAAAAAGACTAGTAGTGACAGACCATAAGGTCTTTCAAGAACATATCAAGGCAGCCAGATGGCACGTATGGCTCAAGGACGACACCCGCATCATTGGGGTTGGCATGGCCTTGTTTGGCCATATAATCTGCACAGGCAATATTGTCTCTAGAGGTACAATAGACCTCAACGTTCCAGTCTCGGAGAAGAAAGTCTCTAATTTCACCAACGATGCCTCTAAGCGAATGGTCGATAAGGCTATCCCTCATGAGGATGTTGACGGCCTCAATAGAGTCAGAATATAAGACGATTCTTTGAAGGCCAAGCTGGTGCCCGATTCTCAGCCCCATCAGGATAGCATATAGTTCCACTTCAATGACCGTGTGAAGACCAAGGGATTTGTGAAACCCCATTAGCCAATGACCTTGAGAGTTTCTTATTACTCCTCCGCACGCCGCTTGATGTTGATACCGAACTGAGCCATCCACATCAATGCGAACCACGTTCTCCAGTGGGGGGTCCAAGACTGCTCGCTACACCTGCCAAGATGGAAAATTTGGTGAGTAAGAGTTTGATTGGTAATACTTTCCATTAAAAGATAATTACAGAAGTGTAACATCTCCCTGGTCTCTGTGTCCACGCCTCGGAATGCGAATTTGCATCTCGTTGTCCAAAGAATCCAGCATCCCAAGCTGAAGACTCTTGGCCAAGAAAAGTGTGAAATCTTCCTGCTCCAGGATTATGACGAGTATTCCAGTCAAGCCAGACCTGTAAATTTCCTGCAAAAAACTGGGAGAAGTAGACAGGCTTAAGAATGTGTTTCCACAGGTTTTTTGCTCTATCACAGTCCCTGAGAATGTGGAGCACATTTTCCACATTATTACAAGGAAAAGGACAGAGATTATCGTTAGTTAAGCCTCGTCTAGCCCTGAGAGAATTTGTGACCAGCCTCTCATGACCAACTTGCCACATAAAGAATTTAACTTTCTCTGGAATGTGCCATTTCCACATCAAGGCCCAGAAGCTATTGTCCCTGATTTCTCTACTATCAGAAAGGAAGTTATAAGCTGATTTGACCGAAAAGCAACCATCCTTCACAACACGCCAGGAGAAACAGTCAGGAAGATTGCTAGAAGGGGGAGGCACTTTAGAGATAATGCTTATGATAGAAATCGGTAAAATACCCTGCCACCTGCCAACATCCCATCTTCCATTAGCCAATAAGTGATCCCTAACCGTGTCATTCATATTAAATAGGGATGGGTCAGAAATGAATGACATAAGGGGACGGTCGATAGGGAGCCAATGATCACACCAGAACTTAGTTCCAGTACCGCTATTAACCTTTTTACCGACACCGGTAAGAAACTTATCCCAGACCGCAACAATTGCTCTCCAAGCAGAGGAGGAGTATCGTTTACCAGAGACATTGGGAATGAGGAGATCACCACAGTTATATTTAGACCAAAGACATTTGACCCACAAGTCATGCTTTTTGGTCAGGAGACTCCAACATAGTTTCATAATGAAGGCCTTGTTCTGCCTACGAAGATTTTTGAGGCCAATGCCCCCTTTCTTCCTAACTTGAGTGACTTTGTCCCAAGCTATAAGATGCATCTTTTTCATATCCTCATCCTGGGACCAAAGAAACTTCCTCGAGATCTTATCAATTTCATTAATGGTACAAATAGGAAGAAGCGTTGATTGCATGGAATAACTAGGGAGGGATGATAAAACAGATTGAATCAGCACCGAGCGACCAGCAATAGACAAAAATTTACTTTTCCACATGGACAACTTTTTCTTGGTTTTTTCCACAATGGGCTGATAGGTAGCTTTAGTGACTTTCTTGTGAATAATAAGGACCCCTAAATATTTACCAAGATCAGATGTGATTCCAATTCCCAATAACTGACTAAGTTCCAGGGCTCTGCTACAATTAACATTTGAAGAACAGAACATGCGAGATTTATTAATATTAATTCTGTGACCCGAGACCTCACAAAAACTTTTCATGACATTGCGAACCTCAGACATTTAGGTAGAGGAAGCTTCCGTGAAGAGAATAAGATCATCAGCGAAGAAGAGATGAGAGATATGAGGCCCCCTCCTTTTGAAATAGAAAGGTTTCCAGCGCCGGGCCTCACATTCAGCTTTAATACGATGCCCCAATCGCTCCATACAGAGGACAAAAATATACGGACTGAGGGGATCACCTTGCCTGACTCCTCTAGTAGGGCTAAAGTACGGACTTTCCTCACCATTCCAGAGGATAGACATAGATGTGGTCGAGATGCAGGCCATAATGAAATTGATAAAGTTATGGGGCAAGTTTAAACAAACAAAAGTATCTCTGATGAATCCCCAGTCAAGTCTATCAAAAGCTTTTTCCATATCGATCTTAATGGCCACAAATCCTTTCTTCTTGCCCTTAGTTCTCATAGAGTGGATGATTTCTTGAGCAATCAGGATATTGTCACAACTGGATCTTCCTGCAATGAAGCTACATTGCTCAGGGCCAATAAGAGTGCTCATAACACCTCTAAGCCTATTCGCCAAAATCTTCGTAATGATTTTAAAACTGACATTACACAAAGATATAGGACGAAAATCTCTTAGTAAGGAAGGATTGTCAATTTTTGGGATGAGGACAACCCTAGATTTATTAATGGTGGCCAAACTAGAGGGATTATCAAAGCAATCTTCAATGAAGTCACATATTTTAGGCCCAACAACATCCCACTGGGTTTGGAAGAAGTGAGCCTGGAGGCCGTCAGGACCCGGAGCCTTAAAAGCACCCATCGCAAAAGCAGCATTCTTAATTTCAAGCCTCGTGAACTTATTTGAGAGAAGTTGCAGCTCATTGGAGTCAAGGACAGGGAAATTCGAGCACCACTCATTCGGATCTTTCACAGAGGCATCCCGAGAGTAAAGGTTCAGGAAAAAATCATGGGCCAACATTTTTGCAGTGTGTTGATCTTCAATCCACTCTCCAGAGTCATTTTGAATAGCTTCAATCGTCTGCTTCTTTCTTTTAATCATGGTTGAAGCATGGAAAAACCTGGTATTCCTGTCCCCCCCTTGGAGCCATTTTGCTCTGGATTTTTGAAACCAGAAAATTTCTTCCTGAGTAGCAACTTTATGATAATCACTCCAGAGCTTCTTCTCCAACTTATAAAGCCCCGTTTGCAAATTCGCTCTTCTACTTCTATCAATTCCTTCCAGACGGCGCATCAGATCTTTTTTCTTTTTAGAGAAGTTCCCCACCTTGTTTTCGTGCCAGCCACTGGCGGAGTTTTGGAAATTTTTCAGACCCTGAACCCAATTCTTGCCAACCCAAGCTTCTCTAGTAATATCCTTAAACTCGCTTTCAAGAGACCAGGCTATTTGATAAGAGAAATATTTTTGAAATTTTTTCCTCGGAGCGGAAGGATTAGTACTGACCACCACAATCCTGTGATCAGATTTCAATTTAAGCTCATGACGAACAATAAAATTAGGAAATTTACTTATCCAGAGTAAGTTAGTAAAAACCCAATCCAGCCGTTCTTTCAAACCTTGACGCTCCCAAGTGAATTTGTCACCCTGAACCCTGGCTTCAATGAGGTCAGTGTCATCAATACATTCTCTAAAGTGATGCATAGAGATCCAAGAGGGGTCAGCGCCACCAAGCTTATCATTAGGGGACAAATAAGCATTGAAGTCGCCCAAAACTAACCAGGGAAGGTTTATATTAGCAGCAATCGAACGAAGAGAACACCAAAGAGAGGATCTACCAACGAGTAGTCTCCCATAAATCACAGTCATAAGGCTCAAAGTGTTACTCTTGAGGTCATTAACTTGGCAATGAAGCAACTGAGTGGTGGAGGTAATATAAGTAATATGAAAATTCTCGTTATTCCAAAGAAACCAAATACCCCCGGAAAACCCATTAGCTTCCACACGAATCCAGTTACTAAAACCAGGCTAACAAAACATATTTGAGTTTTAATCTTTAATCGCTGCAAATCAAATCGAGATTTTGATATTTATATGATTTAACAAATTTATTTAATTTATTAAACAAATTTCTTTTAATACAATCGATGTTTTGGTATTGACAACTTAATTAGGTTTTTAAAAAAATTTCAATTTACACATATTTTAAATTTTAGATTAATATAATTTAGGGTTAAGGTGCAAAAATAGACAAATACTTTTGTCAAAAGAGCGCCCAGTAGCAAATACTTTTTTTTGGCGCAAAAGTAGATACGTGGTTACAAAATGGAGCAAAATTAGCGTTTGACCGTTAGTTGACCATTAGTTTGACCAAAACCATTAACATGGATGCTGACTCAGAACGTTTTATCCTAGTTGGCAGTGAAATAAGAAATTTACAAAAAAAAAAATCCACGAATTACTAACCCCCAAAGTCGACTGAACACGCCGCCCCCAAGTCGAGTGAACACCCCCAGGTGGACCTTAGCTCTTCCATAGACCGCCGAGCGCACTGACCGCCGCCCCCACCCCTCGATCTCCGCCGCCTTGACCCCTCGATTTGGACGCTTGGGTCGTGCTAAATGAGTCCACTGTTCTCTCCCAAATGAGTTGTGCTTGGACGCTTCTCTCCACGACCTAAAACACCCGGAGGAATGAAGGTGATGATGAGTAAGAAAATGTGCGAACTCAATCCAAAACAACCCAAAAGCCGGAGAAGCCTACCTTGTAATCCGATCTGGAGGTTGTCAAGGATTTCCCAGGTACTATCATCGAATTGCTTTCCTCATCCATGAATCCTCTCGAACCCAATTCAACCCTAACACTTGCACCGCCAAAAATTTGTTTGAATCATCGATCAAACCGCGGTGGATCGAATGATAGGGAAAGGAAGGGGGTCCAAATTTCAGAGCATTTGTGTGAAGAAATTATTTTGCGCGATTATTTCCTTCTAGTCTTAATCGCATTTCGTCCACTGGTTTCTCTGGAATTTTGGTTATTCTCTCGGCCTTGTACGGAAATACCATTTGGGGCTTTCAGATCTGGTGGAGTTTATCTGTCGTCATTTAGGATAGGTTTTTCTCGCTAGATTTGACGAATGAATGAACTTTTAAACTCGATAAAAAGTGGAATTTGGTGGTTATAGGTTTCTAACCGGTTTCGAGTCTTGCTTGCTGAGGAGAACGAAGGACACCTGACAAGCTCTGTGACTAGATCTCCGATGCCGTCCTTGATGCCTTCCTTGAACAAGACCCGATACGGCATGTCGGGAGGAAGAACTCGGGAGGAAGAAGAAGGGACTTAAATGAAAATTTTAAAAGTTTATAGAGGGACTAAATTGAAATTTTTGAAATGCATCCGGGCTGAACTGTAATTTATAAAACATTAACATCCACGTCATCGTCCACGTCATCATTTTCAGTTCAGAAAAAGTCAACTAACGGTCAAACGCTAATTTTGCTCCATTTTGTAACCACGTGTCTACTTTTGCGCCAAAAAAAAGTATTTGCTACTGGGCGCTCTTTTGACAAAAGTATTTGTCTATTTTTGCACCTTAACCCTATAATTTAATTACACAGTCATCACTTGAGTTTACTGCGTCAACATTTTTGTTACCAACATTAACAGTGTTAGAATTATAGGACCAAAAATATACTTAAAGGACTAAAAATATACCTGATGTAAATTTAAATGACTAAAATTATACTTCAACACATTCAATGATATGTACTAAATAGGGCTTTAGGACAATGAATACACCAAAATTTAGTTTAAATTATTGAATGCAAAAAAAAAAAAAAAAAAACTTAAAGATGTTAGATGTAGAGTAACATCTAATCTAATTTTTTACTAAATCTTGTAGGGTTAAAAAAGTATGCATATAATCTTATGAAATGGGTAAAAAGTCTTCTCCAATTATATTTTATATTCTCAGGATCATCATGATCTTGATTTTGTTTACAAGTTTATATGTATTTAAAAACATATAATGACCTGGTCCTTTCCACAAGCTTTGAATAACCTCATTTTTTCCCATTTCATGAGTATAAGAAAATACATTTTGTCATTAGATCCAAACCTAATTACAATCAATAATTTTTTTAATTTTAAAAAAGCTCAAAGATACTCTCTTAATTGTAGGTCAATTACAAGATGAATGAATATGATAGTTTGCATTTTCAGCTTTCTTGCAACATTCAGAAAGATAATGATTTTTCCATTCTTCATCCCCTGAGAAAAAGAAAATTATTTCCTCATATGCTTAATATTAAGATATATTTGGGGAATTGATATTGATTGTAAATATAAAACATATTTTTCTTAACATTTTTTCCATCAAGAAACACTCTTATAAATCCTATTACTGAACTTGTAAATACGATTAATGAATTAATAATTCTCATGACAATGTTTGTTATAATTGACTCTTATTTGTTGTTTCATAAGAGACACTTGTGAAAAACCTGACGAAAGCCCTGAGAATTACCATTACGGAACTTGTAAATAGTATTAACGAATTGGTAATTCTCATTACAAGATTTGTTATAATTGACCCTTATTTGTTGTTTCATGAGAGACTTATGAAAAACCTGACGAAAGCATTGGTAATTACCATTACGAAACTTGTAAATATCATTAACAAATTGATAATTCTTATTACAAGATTTGTTATAATTAACTCTTATTTGTTGTTTCATGAGAGACACTTGTAAAAAACCTGATGAAAATATTGATAATTACCATTACGGAACTTGTAAATACTATTAATAAATTGGTAACTGTCATTACAATATTTGTTATAAATCATTTACCTTTTGTTAGTATCATACCCTTCATTGACAGTAACATTCTTGATTTACAACCACACATTATTCAGTCTTGTGAATCCTATTATATATAAATATATATTTAGATATTATATAATACACACGCATTACTCAGTCTTGTGAGTCCCATTATATATATATAATGAGATTCACAAGATTGATCAAAATTTGTAATGAGAATAACAAGTTCATTAATGAGATTTATAAGCTCAGTAATAGGATTTACAAGAGTGTTTCTGGATGGAAAAAATATGTTAAGAAGAATATATATATTGTTAATGCATATATATATCAAAGGAACCAAGTGACCCAGTGATTAAGCCACTTGAGCCCCATGACCTTATTATCACTTTCATTCAATCTTTTTTTTGTTAAAAAAAGATTCAACCCCAAACCCAAAAGAAAAAGTCCTCATCGGATCTCAGGCCACCGCCGGTCAGAGCCTAGGTTGCCAGCGGCTGCAAGCCGTCTGGCGGCCAGCCACAATGACCCTCCGACAAGGATCATTTTTCTTTTTCTTAATTTATTTAAAAATTGAGGGCAAAATGAGAAATTCACCCGAATTTAAAAATCTCAATTTAGTCCTTATCACATTTAAGTCATTTACAAAGTTTAATAGACATTAGACTAGACGGTTTAGAAATTTCATTTTGGTATTTAAATAAAATTTTACCTTACTTTATTTCCATCGGCTAAAGATTAAACTGAACATGTTCCTCAGTCCTCACCATCAAAATTGAGCTTTTATTCAATCCACAAACCATAAAACTATTTAAAAAGGAAGTTTCTTCAATTTTTTTCTTTAATAAGAAAAGTGCGACTTCATTTATCTTTTTCTGCGTTCTGTTCTAAAAATACGATCTAATTCTCCTATTCGCTTGACGTTCCCAAGAATCCCGAGAAATCAGCTTCAAACTCCAATCCCTCTCAATTTCTTCTCTCTCACCTCGCTTTCACAGAAAAACACACACACAGACGCAGTTTTTCTACTGCTCCAAAGCGAGGTGGGAAGAAAGTTCATAGTTTAACGACGCAGCCAAAGATTCGAGAGAATCGGAGAATGGTTTCGTATGTGAACATTCTGCTATACGGAGTTGGGGGCTTAGTGGTCGCCGGCATGGCATTGCTGGTGGCGTTGCAGGAGAAGCTTGTGTACGTACCCGTCGTACCTGGTCTCACCAAATCCTACCCCATCACTCCCGCTCGCCTCAGGCTCATCTACGAGGACGTCTGGCTCAGATCCTCCGATGGCGTTCGTCTTCACGCCTGGTTCATCAAGTTCATCCCTGAGTGCCGAGGTTTGATCTGATTGACTCGCTTGGCTGAATTGTTTCTGAAAACTTTTTTTTTCACCTTGCCAATTTAAGTAATTTCGTTCTGATTGAGTTTGGTGGAGAAATGAATGTTCTTGATTGAGGGAGTTAAGATGTGGGTTTTGGCTCTTCTAGGGACATGAAGTTTAAGTTGCTTTAAATTTGTCACCTTTAAGCTTAATTTGGGGCTAGCATACAGATTTTAGGTTGTCTTGCGCTGTAGTGAATTAATACAAATTGATCTGGATTTTGTATTTTTCTGAAATTTGCTTTGGTTTAGAGAAATCTGGCTTATTTTGTTGTAGTTTTGGCTTGGTAAATAATTTAGCATCTGCTTTGTTTAGGGCATTCATTTGTTTAGAGAAGTCAGTATCTGCTTGGAATGGAAATTTGGGCATGGACTGCTGTTTGATTGAATGAAGCAGGATGTGTTGTGTTTGGTTAACTGGAATAATTTCAAATTGGATTCCCTTCCTATTTACATGTTCTTCTTTCTGAATTTGAATATCACTTACTGTGGCAATTACCTATGGTCTTGGGGCACGTCTTCTGCTCTTATGTATAAAAAGCATTGATTTTGAAGGTCTGATTCTCGTTACTGTTGTAATTATGTTGTGTAAACTTACTGCCTTGAATGTGCTAATTTCGTTTTTTTCCTTTATGGATAATACAGTGCTAATTTAATAGGGTATAGTCGCAAATGAATAACAGAATAATACACGAAAGTGATCAAAAGTCAAAACTGAATAATGGACAATCTAAGGTTCAACTTTTGAAAGTATAAATTCTTAGATGTAATTAGATCTTAACGCACCATGATGCAAATTTTTGCTTGTGGTATGTTTTCTGTTAATTGAACCATTTGTTACTTTCTGTATATTCATCGATTTACTGTTATAACTTATAACTTATAATAGATGTTCTTATAAAGTTTATATTCTCGTGTTTCATTTACAGGTCCAACCATTTTGTTTTTCCAAGAAAATGCTGGAAGTATCCTCAATATAGATATTAGGATTTTTTTTTTTTTTTTTTTTAACAATTATACATCTTCACTTGATCAGGTTCAATATGCTTTTTAGAGAACTTGACTACTGTCTTTTAGATATTGCTCATCGCCTTGAAATGGTTCGCGTAATATTGCAGAAGTTAAATTGCAATATTTTCATGCTTTCATACCGAGGGTATGAGCTAGCTCCTCAATTTTATTATTCATCACCCTATCTTTAACAGATTCACGCCTTCTAAAATGCACATGCAACTTTCTCTCTAGATTGGTACTAATATATCATTCAAATAAAACAGTTATGGAGCAAGTGAGGGCTATCCTTCTCAGCATGGTATTACTATGGACGCTCAGGTGTGATTAATTTATCAATACCCTTGTCTTAGTGGTCAAACTATTCCTCATAAATCTTCGGCATTTTGATTTTTGAATTACCTCTTTGTGGTCAGGCTGCATTGGACCATCTTTCTCAAAGGACTGATATTGACACATCTAGGATAGTTGTATTTGGAAGGTCACTTGGAGG
The DNA here is from genome assembly GCA_025563575.1 of Acacia pycnantha. Lineage (NCBI taxonomy): Eukaryota > Viridiplantae > Streptophyta > Magnoliopsida > Fabales > Fabaceae > Acacia > Acacia pycnantha. Next base: position 164,955 of record JAMWYP010000363.1, on the reverse strand, counting down.
CGCAGTTGGAGCTGTGCTAGCGAAAAATAACCCTGATAAGGTATCTGTCTAGTAAACTTTGCACTCCTCTTTCATTGTACCCGTTTCAGGACTCATGAGTTTTTGGTTTTTACTTTTATGCCACTGGGAGCAATTGATAGTGTTGGAATTTGATCATCACTCTGGATCTTAAGATACTATTTACTTACCCAGCTAGATTCACGAGGGGAATTGTATGGAAATTCTCTATCAAGTAGTTCCAACCAGGTTTCTAAAATAGAAATGCTGGAGTTTTATAGTTGTATAGGGATTTATAGCAATTCTCTATCAAGTAGCACCAGCCAGGTTTCTGAAATACTTAGAATTGCAGGATTTGTATAGCTTTATATTGATTCATGACTCATTTAATGATTATCTGTGTCACATGCGAAATTTTATTCCTCTTACCCTGCCGCTCCCGCACCTTCCCTCTCCCAACACCCACCCTACAACTAACAAACAAATAAAAGAGTTGTACTGGCACAAATAGTATCATATTTAATGATCATTCATCATTCTATTGTCTAAAAATGATGCTACAAGATAACACTTTGGTAGGAGTGTATAATTTACAAACTGAAAGCGTCTGTTTATTATACCCCAAAAAAGTGTATTATTACTTTCATTTTTTTGGGATGGTTCTCCCTGGAAGCGGGGATAAGGTTATGTACATCTATCCCTCCCCAGACTCCATCTAGTGGGAGCCTTGTACACTGGGCCACACTTTAGTTGTATTATCTAATATGCTGTACAGAAAACTCTTTAGTAGGAGTTTTGAAAATCTGGTAGTGTATTTTTACCTTTAGATAATCTTGTAGTATACAAACTGAGACTTTCTGTCCCCCCCGGATTCCTGGAATCCCTTCCTTTTGCATTTTCACTTTATGATGGAGTTTTTATTATGAAGCATTTTTCTCTGAGGGAAGTATTTATTTCAGAATATATTCAATTTGAGTTGTTTCACATACAGTCAAGAATTATTGTAAGGTTAAAAGAACTGTAAAATGATCCTTAATCAGCTCTACTGTTTCAAATGTATTCAGATAGTAATGTTCTTGTCTTGTTTATGCATAAATAATCTCACTCTGTTCACACAAAATAAAGAAGAATTTCACTTTTGTTTGTCCAGTGTTCATGATGTGAGATTTCTAACAGGGCAGTATGTTCATAGATTAATTCATCTCGCTGATATTTCCTGTTTGTAGTCATTTTACTGTACTCCTTGCTGAGTAAATCGTGAAAACAAAGGAATGATTCAATCTTGGATTCTGCCTTTTTAGATTGATTCTTCCTTGTTATTATCAACAAGAGCTTGTTCATGCTCCTGTAATTTACTAGTTCTTTTGGCCTTTCTGTGTCATAGGTTGCTGCACTGATACTGGAAAATACTTTCACATCAATATTGGATATGGCTGGTGTTTTATTACCTTTTTTGAAGTGGGTTATTGGAGGAAGCAGCTCTAAAGGTCCTAAAATTCTCAATTTTCTTGTACGCTCTCCATGGAATACTGCTGAGGTTGTTGGCCAGGTGAAGAATGCTTCCATTTTTATATTTCTCTTGCATGTATAAGACACACACACATACTCCCTCTGGTCCACTATATAGGGCGCTTCTAGAAAAATAGCTTGGTTCAAAATATAAGTTATTTGTAAGATAATTAATTCTTATTTTCCAGTTTTATCCCTACAATTAATGCTCATTTCCAATTTGCCCAGTCATTAAATTTTCAAACATTTTTTCCAATATGGGTAAAAGTGAAAAAAAAAAATCAATTTTATGACATTTAATGAGTTAACTGTCACTTGTTTCTGGTGAATTGGTTCAAGTGCCCTATATTATAAACCAGATGGAGTATATATCTATTCATATTCTTTTGTAAAGTCTAGAAGTGATGTTAAAGTCCAAGAGGGATGTTGATTTTCCATTTTAGAATTTCTTACTGGTCTCGATAAAGTATCATTCAATGTTTTGCTTCCAAGCCATTTTTCTTTTATCTATTGTTGGATTTGCTAGTTTGGGACTCACCTCTTCTTTTGAAATACCATGTAATGCCAGGTTAAGCAGCCCATCCTTTTTCTCTCTGGGTTGCAAGATGAGATGGTCCCACCATCACATATGCAAATTCTATATGCCAAGGCAGCTGCTCGTAATAATCGATGTCGCTTTGTGGACTTTCCTACCGGCATGCACATGGACACATGGCTAACTGGTGGTGATAACTACTGGAAAACAATTCAGGACTTCCTTGAACAGTATGCTCCAGAGCAAAAGGAAAGCAGTTCATCTTCAAACAATAACGGTAATTTTTTTCCTCAGACTATTTTCATTTTCAACTTTAGGAGTGAAAAGTCTATGTTTGGAAATTTTATTAGCTAGGAGGACCTGATATGTTTTTATACATTGAAAGTACCGGTACCATGTACTATATTTCATACACAGAAGGTGCCAATACTCAAATTCAGGTCTTTTTGTCCAATAAAATTTTTAAATAGGGATTCTTCATCGATTTTCCCATGAGGGGAAATCAGGATAACTTTTGCTGAATTTTATCCAATCTTCCTATTCTAAAGACTTTGCCATGTTTTATGCTCTTACTCAAACTTCATGTTGTTGTAAATAATAATTTTGCCCCCGTTTTAAACACCAGCTCTTAACCAAACACCATTGTTGCTTTCTGCCTTTCTAAAATTCTCAATCAATTGTTGTTTTACACTGCTTCCAGATATTGGGGCGAGGTGATTGGCTATAAGTAGATTATTTCGATGATAGTAATTCGCTAACTAAGGATTCAAACAGTTTCTGCCCTATGAAGTTACACCCGCCTCAAGCTCTCTGTGATGTCGATGCCTGCTAACACAGACCTGCTGCGCCAAGTCAACTTTTTCATGGCACAATTGGGGTTGTAGTTTACAGAAATTCGAAGATGTGAGGCAATTTATGATTCCCTTTTACTTTAATGGATTGTTACCTGATTGGTTCTGGATCCCTTATGAACTCTGACAGATGACATTTATTCTATATATAAAATTTTGTCAAAGCTAATCTGTGTCTTAACCTCAAGTTTGTGTATATACCTTTTGTTTTTCTAACGTTTTCTCACAATAGATTCCAATGCACGCAAATCCTGCTTATAGTGTCTATTTCTTTTGTTCTATTTGATTCTTGAAAAAATTTGGAGTGTCTCTGGATCAATATACAATCATCTTACCTGCCTTGAGGATAATAGTCCATAGGAAAGTATTCTTCTATGCGTAATTTTGATGCTGATGTTACCTGAGAGAGATGAGTGCTCTCTGAGCCTCATATTGCTGGTGATTACAGCCAGAGTTTCATGATCATTGGACCCTATGGTGAAGTACTTCACAAGAATGTTGTTATTAGATTTATTTTATAATTTAGTATCCTATTATTTTAAAACAACTGGAAATTTCATTAATTTTTTCCCTTGTTCACTACTGGTGTGCTTGACCTGAAAATGACTTATCTGATTGTGGGGGTAAAACTGTGTACATCCATCCTTCCTAAACCTCACTTGATGGAAGTCTTGTGCACTAAACTGCCCACCACTAGTGTTCTTGAATGCTTATTACTGATATGCATATCATATGGACCCTTGTACAAAATACTGTATGCGTGGTGCCTGTAATCTGTGAAACATAAATTGATTTGTCTTCAATATCTTGAGGCTGCCCTTGTCCAGGGGTAGAAACTCCATTTATGATCAACATTTGAAGCCAGCATGTGATGTAAAAGTCATGTCTAGGAGAGTTTCTGTCGGATCAACAAGTCCTTTTTTCTTTCTTTCTAATTTTATAATTTTTTTCAAGCTATTTTTATTGATGGTATATATTAAGGGTTTTCACCCATAGAAATAATGATTAAAGGGAGGTATTTTTTTTTTCTTAAAAAAAAATCAATACTTATTTGTTGTAAATAACTAATTTAATTAGTTTTTAGATTTATGACAAGATGGAGTATTATATATTAACAAACCATCCTCTTTCTCTCTCTGTGATCGTCTGCTCCTTTCGCTGCCATAGAACAGTTGCTACTCTCCAATGGGACAGGAACAAAAGATAGACATAGCAATGCTAAAGCAAGATTCAAAATCCATAACCAGATTTGAAGATGATGAACCTCCCATAACCATAAAGCATCAACGATGATTTCTTCAATTGAAGATTTTTGTGATGGAGATGATACCCAAGGATGAGAAGATGACAAAAAGGGAAGGAGAGATGTCTTGGCGTTGGTGTTAACATCACATAAGCAAATTTAACACTGTTAACCTTAGGTCCAAGTTTTTCAAAAGTATAGGAATCAAAATCCAAACTTGATAAAAATTTAAACACTCGGAGCACCCCCGGCGCCCACATTAATATATATATATATATATATATATATATATATATATATATATATATATATATATATATATATATATATATATATATATATATATATCATTTCCATGTCATCAACCTCGTCAGCAGCCATGTAAGCCAAGTTAGTGGTGTTAATGCTACATCAACAAATTTAACACTTTATAGCAAAAAAAAAAAACAAATTTAACACTGGTACCCTCAAGCCCAAGTCCTTCTGAAAAAATTCTAAAATAACATTTTGGACGGAATAAAAAAGGACGAAAAATAATGAAGCCAAAAAAAAAAAAAAGTATAGAACCAAAACTAAGTAAAAGTAAACAAACCTGAAGTTGGTTTAACCCTAAAAAATTAAAGAAATAACAATAACAACTTATAAAAAATCTATTTTAAATAAAAACAACATTGAATTACATAAAAATAAAATGGGAAAAGATAAGTAAAAATATAACTTAAAAACTTACAAATATTTTTTAATCTATAATATAATGATAAAATAATTACTAGAGATAAGTTAAATATATAATGTATATATTTATTCATTATGATAATACTATCAATTTGCCTAATGTAGTTTTCCTTCTCCAATGATTATAAGCGCTATATATGTTTAAGTTGCAAAAAAATAGATTTTATATTTTTGGGTGTTAGGCATTTGACAGATTCTGGATTTGCAAGTCAGGCTTGGTGAGTTGTTCACCCCACAAGTCACAAGTCCCACTGGGAAACACAAGATACGCTGTTCAGAAATAAAGAATAATGGGGAAGCATACTTTTCCCACAAGACCATCAAGTCTAGCTTTCCTAAACCAAGAAGAATAAAAGGAAAGGAGACAAAAGCTAATGCTATGAGCTCACTAAAACACTTGCTTACACTACGCACTGGACTTTCTTTTCACAGAGATGTAATTTAGCCAATGTGATATACACACACTCCTTTGGGAAGACTTAATAAATACAGCAGATGCAGACAAAGCAATTTTACAACGGTTCTATAGAAGAAAAATGAGCCTGATACTGATTTACTTCTGTTTACATACCTCATCTCGTTTAGTCTTGTAATGAAGGTAGCTTTATTGGTCATCTGACAAGAAGGATAGAACCTAACCAAGAAAAATCTGAAATGCCATTACCCTACCTTACATTCACTTCAATCTAATGGTTTTATCTGATATAACGACGTTGGGGTTTCTGATATGCGGATTTACAGCTGCCAATTCCTTCCATTTTGATCCAGAACCATAAACACGAGATGATATGCTCCACAATGTATCACCAGGCTGCACTTTTGTGGTAGTTAAAACACCAGATTTAGGTGCAACTTTTGACTTCATTAATGGATGCTTATTGCTCTTCCCCATTCCATTAGCAAGTAACCAACGGGAGCCAGATTTTTCATTGGTTGAAGTACCCCACAGCTTCTTTTTGTGAGGCTCGGGTTCGGTTGACAGACCAGCTACATGGACTTCAGTTATCTTATACTGAGGAATGCCCTCCTCTTCAGAGGTTTTCTCTTCTTTCTTGTCATCCTTTGACTCCAACTTAGCATTAGTTTCACGCTCATCATCTTCATTATTTTTCCTTATCTCCGACACATTGCAGTACATCCTTGGCTTTGGTGGGACAAACACCCTCTCAACTTGTATCAGAGTGAGCATTGGTGTTCCAACAGGTTCGTAGTCTCGCAGAGGATCACGCAGCTGCACCATCAAAGCTACTGTGAAATTATTTCCCAACAAACCACACTTTCTGCCTTTGCCTCTCTTCTTCTCTCCCTTCGAGGTCCCACGCATGAAGTCAAAAGAGTTAGCATGATGGGCTGCAAGAAGTTTAGAAGTATGATCACTGATATTCTCTGCATCATCGATCTCACCAGAATCCAACCTCATCCATTCATCCAGGGTTAATGATAGGCCCATTATCCCATCAACAGATTCAACACCATCACTGCTGTCTTTTAGATCCAACAACTGTAAACCTGCAGCTCCATCCAGGCCAAGCGACCCACTAATATCAGGCCCCTTGCCCTGGAGAGCAGAAACATCCCCGATGGGTTGAGCAATGATATTTGATGGTGCATCCTGATCAGACAACCCAGACTGTATTCTCAAACCCTCCATTGAAAGCGCTTCAATTTTATCCATAGCCAATGGAGCAAGATCTTCCAATGAAGCGAATTCTGAACTTGTTTGATTGCCTATTGAACTTGCATCAGACTTTGTAGTCTTTGGTCCTGACGATGTTCCTTTCAAGCCCCTTTGCACAGAACTAGTATCTTGCCCTGCCACAAAATCATGCTGTGACAGACATTGCCTACATAGATGAAGCAGAATTCAATAAATGAAACATACATTAATAAATGGCTATTTCAAATCAACACATTGATTGAAACAGGATAGGCAAACCTTTCAGTTCCCTCCAAGAGAGGTATAGCTTCCCATGCCACTTGCTGCATTGTTTTCCCTGTGATATCCTCCAGAGGCATTAACTTATTTGCCTGCATTGAGAGCTTTTCAATTCCCAATGAGGCCAAACGCTGTAAAATCTCCATTACACCAGAACCCATTTCTGCAGGTACTACTACAGGATTGGATACTTGCATAATCAAGCTTCCACCACTTTTGCAATTCATGAAAAGTGAGGGATCCATAGTTCGTAAAAATCCCCCATCCTTTGTCTGAAGAAAAGGACCTAACCCCTCTGCAAGAGGAGGCAAAGCAAGAGGTTCTTCAGGTGATGAGTGAATGGGACTTCCAAAACCAGCTGGGTCTTTCGGTGGAGAATGCTTAAAGGCATCCTCATTCAAACCCCACTCACGCATCAAGGCTTCTGTTTCCAAGTCTTCTACCATCTGAGCCTTTTGTTTGCTCTTCACTTCCTGAGACTCAACTGGATGCACCTCCTGCAGAAGATCTTGTAACATTGATGATGTCCTGGAGGGGCCCTCAGTGAAGTTCCACTGCTCAGACCCAACAGGAGCATTATAGTCGCCATCAACTTCATCATCACCCATTTCAAAATCAAATAAGGAAAAACCCTCAGCAAGAGCCTCCTTCTCAAATTGCCTTAAAAGGCGCTCTCTTGGGGACTCAACTTCGCTTTCAGAACTCAAACCAAATGGGCTATGGTCAGCACCTATCAGGCTTAAAAATTCACTGGCAACTGATTCTGTAACATCATCCAAGCTATGTGATTTGCTCATTTTATATTCAGACCTGGTTTCAACATATTTATCATCTTTGGGAGATTCCAGTGCAGCTGTCTCCAAATCAGAGATACTATTTAAAGCTGATTCTAGTTCTTGCATGAGCAGCTCTTTAGTTATAAAATCATCGTCTTCACAAGTGAATTTGTTTGGCATAACCTTCTCCTTAGAATCATCATTTTCCTCACCCAAGGGATCACATGTAATAGCATATTCAGAGGATAACTGGATACCAGCAGTATCATGGGTATCAACATCAGAATGTAACTGGATACGAGCAGTATCATGGGTATCAACATCAGAATCAGGAGTCTTTGTGGTAGATGCCTCTGAATTAAGAGGTTCATTTGATGACGATTCTATGCCCTGATCAACAACAGAAAATGTAGCTTGGCACTCTTCAGGGTTTTCATTAACATCACCATCAGATTGGACCGGCTCCAGTTTTTCTTGAAACACATTAATTTCAGGATTGCCAGGGACTGGGCTGCATTTTTCATCATAGCCAACACACACTTCAGATTTTTCTTTCCCAGAATCAGTCAAATGAGATTCATTTGGTTTGATTAGCACAAGATTCTCAGAGCACTCATCCAGTTCAGGTTTGTCATGCACTGGACTATTTGTCTTTTCTTCATCAAATTTCTGATATAGAATGTCTATTGAGCCGGCCAGTGCTGACTTTGATGCGGGCAAGACCTCATGAAGATCCTTTACCTCATCTATAGTTTGAGGAGAATACTGCTTGGCAAAACTTGGCACACTTCGCCTTGTAGTCAAGGCATTAGGAACATTATGGTTGTCCTTGGTAGCATTACTGTTATCACCAACCACCTCATACCCAAAACTGACATTCATTACAGCACCCCTGGCAACTCCAGATAATCTAAAACTTGTAGTCCACTTCCCTGAGTTCTTCTCCTCCCCAAGTTCTTCCAGTGTAAGAGGAAGCAACCTTGTGAGGTCAACCCTATGCTTCCCCAAGTCGAGTTCTGGCGCACTAACAATAGAAGCATAGAGTAAGAAATGCTTAGCTTCATATTTAGCTGAGTGGTGAGGTCCACTCCTACTGCCATACACTGAGCAAGTGAAGGTCAATTTCTCTTCAAATTCGCCACGCCTTCAACTACTTTGGCTGGGCGGGTCACCAAAACCCCATCCCGCCTCTTCCAGTATACACTAAGGCTAGCATCATTAAAATTTGAAGGCAACTTTTCAATCAAATGGACTTGGAGAGAAAAACTACAGTCAAACCTCTGATTGCGGATATGGGAAAAGGCCTTTAACGGTCTCCAATTCCATATGGACCTCTTATCCTTGCGTGAAGGATCTTCTTTACTAGCTGCAGGCTTCGATTTGGGATCAGGCAAGTGAGTCTTCCCAGCAGACTTGGATCGAGAATTAGCAGAAGACACTGTATTCCTTGGATATCTTTTATCCAAATACAAAGCCTTGCTAATAGTTTCAATCTCTTTCAACAGCTTCCCATCTCTCGAACTTTCGCCTGTCTTCTTACTAGCTTCAATTTTAGACAACATCATCTACAGTTCAAAAATAAAATATAAAAACCAAATTAAATCGAATCAGCAAGGAAAAATACCTCATAAACTAGGAGGAATCAACATCTATATGTTCGTAAACATGGGGAAAAACAAAAGAAAAACCAGCAGATTCTATCAGCAAGCTAAAGAAATAATAAAATTGATTTACCGGATGATGTCAGCGATGAACTAAAGCATCAGGAGAAGCAGCAGCGAAAACCCTAGATTACCCAGCTAAAAAATCACCACCCTCATCCTGAAATTCAAAATGGAAACTCCATGACAATCAAAATAATACACCTTTGACTCCAAAGAGAACAGCGAAATAGAGAGAGAAACTGAGAAAAAGATATTAGAGAGAGACAAGAAACAGAGAATTGATGAAATGGGCAGTGAAAATGAAATCTCACAGAATGTTCGCAACGTCTGAGACGCTGAGCAAAGCTTGTTGTCTTCAGTCTTCACGCCTTCGCCAACCTTCTCTCTCTCTCCAATTGCCGCTGCCTCTTTTAAAACGGAATAAAGCATAAACTTCAAACCACGGACTATAGAAGCAAAAGAATTTTCACGTCTAAAAATATTTTTTCACATATTATAATTTTTTTTTTTTTGATAACATATTATAATATTATTTATTTGCCCTCACATCCCATAAATTCCACATGCAAAGCAATATACCTTACCATAAATTATAAATAATATACCTTATTTTTTAAATTTTATAAAATATGCAAAATTCACACTAATTATAAGTATTTCTCTTCAAGTAGTCTAAAGTCTAAACCATATGGTTCAAAAAAAAATTCAAATTCAAATTTTATATTTATAAAATAAATGTATATGACAAATTTGGTAGAAATAAAAAAAATAAATGAAGAATGTAATGATGAAATTTAAACTTCATGCAAATTTTTATATTTTTGTTTGTTATTTCTCGTTGGATATGTAAATATATGATTTTTTTTTTTGGCCAAATAAATATATGAATATTTAAAAATTCAATTCATTATTTTGCTTGCCTCTTCATTTTAACCTTGGGCTAAGGCTTTATTTGTAGCATTGGCTCTTTGTGAAATGTAATGATTTTTTTATTCCCTTTAATGTTTATTTATGGGTATCTTGTTTTTAAGAACCATTTAGCATGACATTGATTCCTAATATTGAAGATACCACATTTTATCCCACCCATTTTAAATTAGGGATAATATATTGTCACTACCAATTTTATGTCACTACCACTTTTTCACCGTTAGATCAGAATCTCAATAGGAGAGAGAAATGATAAAGGTAAATGAGATTCTGATCTAACGATGAAAAAGTGATAGTGACTTGGTAGTGACATAAAATTGGTAGTGTCAATATCATATCCCTTTAAATTATAGATAATAATTAAAGGAATAAGAAATGTTTCTGGCAAAAATAAGGGGAATAAGAAGATATGTGTGTGTATTTTGATTTAAGAACATTTTTATTGAACAAAATGAACGCAATTAAGGTTAAGAATAAGATATAAATGTGATCAAGTTATATTAATGACCTAACGTGAGTAATCAAAGGCTCTCTCGTCACTTAAATAAGTGGTTGAAGATTTAAATCTCAACTCTTATATATAAGGGTTAAATTGAGATTGCTATAGTATATGCCGTAAGTATCTGAGAAAATTAATGTCTCATAGGTAAATAAGGAAATGAGAATTAAAATATATACATTTATGGTACAAATATGGAAAAATGTGATTTACAAGATACAACATTCATATGACAAATATAGAAAAATGTTATGATTGATTCAATCCAATTGATTATAAATTTTTCAAAGTTAGATCATGGGTATAAAAGGAAATGTGATTTACAAGATACAGCATTCATATGAAAAATACAAAAAAAAAAAAATATGATTGGTTAAATATAATTTATTAAAAATTCATCAAAGTCAAATCATGACGAAGTGGGGTAAAATTTTCTATCAAACAACTAGATGGAGTTATATGGAAAGAAATAACATTTGAGGATTTTTTAGAAGTTGAGAAATCACAATAAGATAAAATAAAAATGATAAAAACAAAGAATCAATTAAAAAAAAAAAAATTATGAAAAAAAAAAAAAAAAATTAGCCTCTATTCAAATTCAAGAGACAACATTGGTTGGTCCGTTGTGGGAGACAAGGGCTAAGGTCAATCAAGGCTTAGCTGTGTTTCATGCTTGGCTTCTATGGAATGTGCTTTTATTCTCTTTCTATTGATTCTCTTATTGCGTATCAATTTTGAATTTTCTTCAATTTTCTTTTCTTTTTGATTGATTGTCTTCTCATTATTATGTCACGCCATGCAGCTTTCACAAACACTCAAAATATTTATTTTTTATTCACTCATTTTTTATATAACTATTTGATGACTAGATCATATTTGAGTATTGTTAAACTCAATTGAAATTGATTTTTTACAAACATTTTCTCTTTTCACTTTGACCAAAACTCCATATCTCATAATTTATCAGGCAAAGCTCCTTCTACTAGAACTAATTATTGTATAAATACAATAAACGTCTTTGAAAGAATTGTCCCTAATTTGACCTGATAATGCTTAATGATAACCCACACAAATAACTATATAGAATCCGCCCCTTGGTAAATTTGGTTCTTTAATGTATTATTTTAAAATTTGTTGGTTCTAATTTTAAATTAAGTCTTTTTCATTGAGACTTTACTCAAATTTCCCTAAAAAATATATAAATTTGCTCACATAACTTTTTATTTATTTATTGATTATTCGTAAAACTCAATGGGTTGGAACTTGGAAAGCACATTTTCTCATTTTATATCTAGTATCTTTCCCCTTAAATACAGATGAAATTAAAATCCAAATTTACTATTACCATATTTCTACCTGAATTACCATTTTTTAAATTTGTGAAAGGAAAAAACGAGAAAGAATATTATGATTTTCAAATAATAATGATTGATTAATCGTCATGGCTGCATTAAAAACAAGAGTTGGGCCCCTCAATGGCCCACCGCACAATTTTCAAATTGACGCGCCCCCGAAGTTGGGCAAATCTCCGAGTTCAATTGCAAAATATTCATATTCATGAATTAAATTTCAACACAATACTTCCTTATTTTCTTCTTTCATCCCTAAGGACCGTTTGTTACAAAGAAAGTTCGGGAGGAAAGGGAAGATCTCAATCTTCTCATGGATTTTGGGTGTTTGTTAGAAAGAAAGTCCAGTCAGCAACTCACTAGAAGTACTCATCTTCCCTTATTTGAGGGAAGATGATTTCCATCCGAAAATGGAAGGAAAACTGTCATCTTCCCAGGAAAATGATTTTTTAACAGATTTACCCCTGAAATTCAAATTTGGCGGGAAAGTTCAAATTTGGCGAATTTTTTTTTTTCACGAGTTCGAACTTAACAATAATATATTTTTTAAAATATATTTTAGAAAAAAAATATTTTCCTTTTTTATTTTGAATTAATTTCTTTTGATGGTAAAATAGACATTTCCTAATTCTTTACCAACTACCACCTCTTCATTTTCTTCCTACCAAACAACTCAAGTCATCTTCCCTCATCTTTTAAATCTTCCTTTCCTTTCCCTCCTCTAAATTTCCTTTCCCTCCCTACCAATTCTTTGTAACAAACGAGTCCTAAGAATCTTTCTCCTTCCTTGAAGAAAATCTTAGCCATAAAAATAGAAAACCTAGTAGAAATCACTCATCTTCCTAATTTTCAAATTGGCCAAATTAATCTACCTCTCCTTAGTCCATACAGTGTGTAGGGGTGTTTATGATTCTCATCGCCCCATGCACCCGCCCGAGCCCAAAAAAAAATCGCCCAGCCCAGCCCAAGAAAAAGCAAATTGGGCATAATTGGACTGAGCATTTTTGGAGGTAAGGCTGGGTATCGGGCAGGTATGCCACCCTGCCCATTTGGCTTGCCCGGTAGTATATATAGTATTATAGATTTTTTATTTTCACTTATGGATATTTGACTTTTTGTTAAGACATATGGTTGTCTTTTTAATTTCAAGACTTAAGTTGTAGACTTATTTTGAAATATTCCTAAGTGTAGAATCATGAATTTTTATTTGAAGTTTGCAATATTGTTTATTAGATATGATTAAAGTTTTTTTTTTTAAGTAAATACCCTTTCTGGTCCCTGACAAAAAACACGGACCCCATTTTGGTCCTTTACAAAAAAATTGATCCTTATTCGTCCTTTTTTAGGGACTAAAAAGAACTTTTTGGAAATTTGTGAGGGATCAAAATGTCAACCAATCGACCCTTATTCGTCCTTTTTATAGACTAAAAAAGACCTTTTTTTAAGGGACTAAAATGGGGATCACGTTTTTTGTCAGGGACCAGAAATTGTATTTACTTTTTTTTTTATTACATAGAGTGTGACTGGGTATCGCCACTTGAGCAGAAAAGACCCGCCCTACCCAGCCTAAAAATGTTAGGGCTTCTATCGGGTAGGGTTAGGTACTAGGCTGCATTTTAATGCCCAATTATCTTTTGGGTAGGGCATCGGGCAAGGGTCTCGCCCTGCCTAACCCTACCCATGAACACCCCTAACAGTGTGCACTATACTTCCAATGGTTTTACTAGTTCTATCATAACTCTGATTAGAATTGAAGACCTCATGTTAAAGAGGTTGTTCAGACCACCAAACTAAATCAGTGTACTCTTCTAACATCACCTCAGGAACAATATTCTACCATTGAGATCTCACAAAAACTCATTGATTTATGAAAATCTCAATGTTGCTTATTGTATAAATTTTCATTGTTTACATGTATAATATATAAAAATAAGATAATATTTAGTTTCTATCAGGTATGAAGAAGAGTGATCTGCACGCCTACTCCGGGTACTTGCCTCGATCCCCGAACCGTGGTCCTCCTGACCCTGAAGCTACAGCTGAGATTCAATTCATCATATTGAATCTCAGGTAACGGTTAACCTCATACCCAAACAATACAGTATACAGACAACAGATATTTCTAGAGCTAATACAACAGTATATCATAAGCATACGATAGATGCATGATCATTATGCCGACAGAACATAAGCACAAAGCAATATGTAAAGCCCCATAAGGTAAAACATTAACAATAACAGCCTGCACTATTCACCAGTGCCACGATACTCACTCGTGTCCTCAGCGCTACGAAAACGGAACGGCGTTACCAAAACTATAACCCGAATAACTGTCTGTATAACGGTCTATGAACATATCATTGACATATAAGTATTTAAGATGTGCAAGATTAGTGTTACAGTACGCGTCCGTACCTTCGTTGGCAACGTTAGGTACTACAGGCGGAAGACGTACTCTCACGGAAAAACGTGAACTTCAAACAGCGGTTCGTCGGACAGCGTGACGGCAGCAAATCAGAGATTCTGATATCCTATAAGAATAATATCACCTTTATTAGTGATTTGACACTATAACTGGCATTTTAGGTAAAAATTATCATTTTGCCCTTCTACCCCTAATCGGCGGAATTTCGCCAGCACTTCGTTACTCTAGCAAATTTTCTTCCCGAAATTTTGCCAGAACTTCGACGCAACTATGATTTTCGAAAATAATGACTAAAATAGCCCTCCCATATGATACCCAATCATACTTGAAATTTAAAGGCTATTCTAACAAAATTCTACCCTTACTTTTGAAAAAACTGCGAAAGCTTCAACTTTTCGGCGACTCGATTCCTACTATGTTTATACCTCTGCATATTTTTTCAACGCAAACAAGGCTTAAAACAAGTATAGAAATCTTGTCACCTACTTCCTAAATCTAACTAACAATTCTACTAACTACCGAACTAAAGACTAAAGACCGAAAGACTTACCCGTTGAAGACTTCTGCAGAACTTTTCCAGAGCCCTTCTCTCTTCTTTCTCTCTCTAGGTTCGAATTCTCTCTTGAGAATGGAGTGAAAAACCAAAGGGGGAGGGGGTATTTATAAGAAAAGGTGTAGGATTTCGGGAGAATCGATCCGGGCTAGTCCAAAGTAACTTTTTCAAAAGTTTTCTCTTCTTCTTCCTTCCTCTTGGCCGACCTGCCCTCATGCTGAGGTGGCACCAATTGGCCAATGGGAGGTGGCCATGTGTCCCTTCCGAAGCCTACCGGATGAATTTCTCCGATCGGTACCCGATTCGCGTAGTTTCGGAAAAATCTCAAAATTCTGGATTTACAAATCTGACGACATATTCTCACTTAGTAGAAATTTCCAAGTTAACCTATATTTTGATCCCATATAGGGCTCCAACAGTCCAGTTAAGTCTTTCTCGAAAAACATGTCCGAACGCGTCCGGTTTCAGAACGCATTTCTGAAATCACCAATCTCTTGGAAATAATTCACTGATTCCAAATATGTCCATATAAATTTAAAATCATTCCTAGATATTGAGTTAGAATTTATTTTCTTCATTTCAAAAATATGCCTATATGCATTTTTCCCTATTTTGTTTTATTAGGAAAATGCACAAACTACCTCTAAATTAACTTAGGAAGAGTTTAACGGAAGATAAAAACCCACTGATCAATATTCTACCTTGACTTTGGAATTCTCATTCCTAGATCTCTAGATAGGATCCGTTTCCAAATTTTAAAATTACTATTCACATTTTTTACTTTAATTAATTATATTAATATAATAATAGCAACTTGTACAACTTGTTCTTATTTTTATTTTATTTTCTTCTTCTTCTTTGGGTCCAATATTTCGGTTGGCCCCCTTTTATTTTAATAAATATTTATTTTTTATTTAATTAATTATTTAATGATTTATTTATTTAACTTTTCCAAAAATTCCACCAAAATTACCTAATTGGTCAATTCTTGTATTTAGGCTTAAAAATACCTAAACTCAACTATTTTTCACAAAATTTCCAATTAATTAGTAAATATATTTTTACTAATATTCAACTAATTTCCACTAATTTTTGAGCTTCCCATAATTATTACTGAATTTCCTTTGCTTATGCTTAAGTAATTAGCCATTAATTACTTAATTACTATTTTAACCATAGTTGGTATTTTTCTTAATTAGGATGTCTCATTACCTTCACATTCTTGCATTAACCTTAGTATTTCCATGCCTCTTACATTATTCTATAATTTGTAAGGGTATTTTGGTCTTTTATTACCTTTTGGACATTCTTATACAATTTCTCCGAGTTCATAATTTATTAAATTACCATAATTAGAGAAAATATATTCTCCTAATTCACTTGGTCATTTTACTGCTTTTTAGGATTTTTCATAATTTTCCTAAGTTTATTTCCCTTTACAGGGGCATTTCGGTCATTTTGGCACTTTGGCCCTTAAATTTCCTAACTTCCTACAGAATTTAACTTAGAATAACAAGCTAAATTTACACAAGTTTGGAGACAATAATTTCACTTATAAAAAATATCCATTTTATTCATAATATTCCAGATAATAAATATCTGGGTATTACACAAGCACATATCTTCAATGCCATATTTTCTCTATAAGAAAATAAATATAGTAATAATTTGAAAACAATGAAGAAAAGCTTAAAGATCAAACGTATGTGTAATAAAAAAAAAATCAGTTTTATATTAAAAAATTCTTGAGAGGGAAACGTCTAAAAATCAGTTCTGCATAAGCTTATTGGTTTGTGATGCTTTCCCAAACACTAAAAAGTAATTATTTTTCACCCACTAGGTTTTTTCTCTAGGCCACTAGGATTCTAAAGCGTTTAAATGTCATGCCAACAGGTTGAAAATCTCGATTCACTTTGCCCTCCATATTTATCATATGTTTCTAAATTATCCTTATGGATTGCATATGTTAATTAAGGAGCTTGTATTAAAAGATAATTTCAATGCAAATCATTAAAGAATGTATTTTAGGAAAAACAATACACTTTTTTTTTTACAAATAACTAGCCCAGACCTGCATGATGCGCGAGTGAGAGGCCGGATATTTATTTATGTATTGTTATGTGAAAAGAGAACAATCAAAATATTAAATTAAATGTTTACTAAATATTTTGTACTTACCTCCCCATTATTAGTTTATAAAATATTGTGTAACTATCTTCCCATTGTCTATCTTTCATAAAGGCCCCATAATTTTATTTTAGTTTTTTGAGCCTACCATTTTGTTGATGTGTCAATCAGGAAGACGCTTACTACTCTACTTTTATATAGTTAAGATACGCCCTAATTGATCAAATAAATCTTATGTTGGTGCTCATACCTCTATTAGAGGGATGAACATATTTTTTTTTTTAATTTTTTTATATATTGTATTTTTTATTTAAATTATATGCTGCTTTCTGAAATGTTTTTTGCACTCAGCATTTCAAATTAATTAGTTTCCATAATACTGGTGTTGCAGAAAAATATTTTTGAAATGTAGGATTGAAAACTAATTAATTTAAGATATTGGATGCAAAAACATTTCAGAAAGTAGCATATAATTTAAATATAATATATAAAAAAATAAAAAATAAAAATGTTCACCCCTCTAATAGAGATATAGGCACATAAATATACACTCTCACAAGCACAAGCACAGGGTCAATATTCAATTCAAGTCCACAAAACCAAGAGGTCAGTCTTATAATGAAAAACGATTATCACGTGGCCTTTAAGGATTGTACTTTATTGCATTAATTTCAACTACTCAATGTCCATTTCAAGCTTCAAATAGCAATCTTTTTAGTTACTATCACAATAAAGGCTTCTTCAATCCAACTGCCTTCCCCTTTTTTAGAACATCTCTTTCATTTTATGTAATTACTTTTTTTCCCTCCATAAAAGTGTTCATTTATGTCTTCACTCAATCCCATTTTATTTCTTGAGTAAATATCATTTCTGATCCCTGATAAAAAACACGAACCCCATTTTGGTTAATGACAAAAAAATGATTCTTATTTATCCTTTTTATGGGACTAAAAATGACCTTTTGGAAATTTGTGAGGGATCAAAATGTCCACCAATCGACCATTATTTTTTTTATGGATTAAAAAAGACTTTTTTTTTTCAAGACCAAAATGGGGTCCGTATTTTTTGTCAGAAATCAGAAAAGGTATTTACTCTTATTTCTTTCTTTCTTTTGTTTTTGTAGAGAGACCCATATACTAATTGTTTGGTATTATAAATGGGATCGAACTTGACACATTTGAATTATAGAGCATCTATTATGGTATTATACTACAAACAAAACCACTTGTCATTTCTTTTTGTTTCTACTTTACGAAATAAATTTAAAAAGATTAAGAATGTTAACATTAAAAAACTGAAAATGTACTTTATAAACTTAATTGACTAAAATAAGATTTGGTGCATACTTATAGTACAAACTTACACTTTAGCCATTATTTAGAATTAGAACTAGTTTAGAACCTGCGCATTGCTGAAATTGATTTTACTTAATGCAAATTAAATTCTTATAAATTTTTAAAATATTATGTTTTTAAATTTGATAACCATCTTTAAAAACTATGTGAGGCAACATAAGCATATATTATGGAAAGGAAGTCAAAAGATAATTCAAAATCTTAATATGGAAAATAAAATAATCTTACATTATAAATCAAAAACATATTTCCATAAAATTTAGAACTTTAATGTTTTTTAGTGTGATAACTTCCAGTCTTCCATAAACAACACTACATACAAGGTAAAATAGAGATAACTGTTATAAGTTCAAAGATCCATGAAAAAAATTGAAAAGGTTGATTTTTTTTTTTTCCTCCTGTAAACAATAACGGAGATTTTGTTTGTAAGCTGTCCATAGCTATCTAAAATTAAAAAATTTTAATATAACATTTGGGCTCACATGCAAGATGGATACATACAATCGGCTAGACATTTTATAGAATATAATCAACTATATTTACACATAATCAACTCATTAAACATCTATCCCTTTAAAACTAACTCTCAAGTGATTAATCAATCACTTGGCATATTTTCAAACACCATTGCCAGATATATAGTACTATCTCTGGTCTTAATTATAAGATCTAGTTGACTTTTTTTAGAGAGATTAAGGAAGTTAAATAAGTTACTTAATGATTTCATATGCTGTGTTCCTTTAGATTATATATTAGTTTATTAGTCAAACCATTGAACCAATTAGTTTGAAGAAAAAAATAAAAATGCAGACACTCGAAAGTAATTTAATTAGCTTTTTTAATTTTTCTAAAAAAGTCAACTAGGTTTTATAATTAAGACCGGAGAGAGTATATATGTAATACCCCGTATTAAGAATAGGAATAATAATAATCATAATAATAATAAAAGAATTAAGGTCTAGCTAAATTGATTCCTACAGTTTCTCCTAAAATCTAGGAACAATAATTTGAAACTTAATTGAATGATACAATTGAATAAATTTATTCTTATCTTAATATTATTTTAAATTACTGCACTTTATAAAAGACTTTTTCTTATATAAATTGACAATTGATAAAATTTAAAGATTTGGTGGATCTGCATAATTTTAAATTGTTTATCTAGAAATTAATAATGTTTTTAATTTTTAGTTTATTAATTGACAATAATTAAAGAGCCCAGCCCATAGCTAAAAACCCTAGACGTTAATTATAAACTTAGGTTTAGCCGCCTAAACCTAGAAAACGCTCGACTCTTTTTCTCTGCTACGGCATCCTCCTCCCGTACTCTCATCAAACAGTTTTCTAGAAGGCTAGCAAAGACGGAGACCAGGTACGGAGACCAGGTAATCCTAATCCCCATATAGTTTAGGAATTAAGTATGAAATTTGATAGGTTAATAGGAATCTTGACAGGTAACCCTAATCACCATAAGTCTTAGATTCATGTAATCCTAATTCTCATGAGTCTTAAGTTTATAGGGATCTTGATAGGTAATCCTAATTCCCATATAGCATAGGCTAATTTTATAGGAATATACATGCCTATGCTTCTAATAGATATAACTTGGTGTTTTCTTTCTTTGCATATTGTCGCGGGTCCCACACCCCTTACCTTCTTTTATTCTTTTGGTTGAACCTAGCTGTTGACCGATGCACATGAATATGACTTCATATCCCATATCTTCTCGTCTCGAATTGCGTGATGTGCTTTTGAATTCTTGTGCAAATGAATATGTGATACCTACGCACATGTTTTTCCTGGTTTCAATTTTTGGTGTGTGTGTGTATATATATATATATATATATATATCTAATTCTTCTTCTCGTTTCGTTTTACGTATTTGTTTTCTTGCAAGTAATTTAACATTGAATGCAAGATACTTATACGTTGCTGTTGTTTTGGGTTTTCTGGATATTAGCAATTATGATAATATAACTATTCCTGCTACTATTAATTACTCGTTGTTAATATTGAGACTTGCCTTTCATTAATATAAATATTTATATATTTTTATATATCAAGAAATACATTTTGTGTGTGATTGAAATAATTAAAATCGTGGGAGGATAGCTTTGGGTTGGTACCTCCCAAATTGATGAACACAATTAGGCTTTATGCCTCCGATATGTATTTGATGTGAACCGATTATATCCGTTCTTCCTAAAGTGGTGTCGCGGGGTTTCCGGGACACTAGTAGCAACTTTGGGAAGAGGTGTGCACATTAGGACGAAATGTTTTATGGCCAATTTGATTATTAGCGTCGGCGGCCGGTTATCGGGTGTTCGGGTCACGGGAGTGATGGCCGATTCCGGTGCTCCGGTCACAAGGTAGGCGGCCGGTTATCGGGTGTTTCGGGTCACGAGGAGTGGCCGCCGATTCCGGTGCTCGGTCTACCATGGTTCTCTTCCCACTAGAACAGGTGGCGGGGTTTCCGGGTCTAAACTAATTTAAAATGATAACGAATGATAATTGGTGTAAATTCTTGTATTATTGTTGATGCTTGATTTTATTAATACATTTGTGTTAGGTAAATTGTATTTATTAGGATTACCAGCGTTTGCTGATTCTTTTGTGTGTTATGGGCTGCGACGATCCTTCGGGGGAGCAGATTTTCAGTGAAGCGGGTGCTTGAGGTTGGGGCTAGCTGTGAGAAGTGAGGAAGCACCTTCAGTTTATTTTATTTTATTTTACTTTATTTGTTATGAATAAAACACATTTTTATTTTAGTTGGATTTATGTTAATGCAATAAGTAGCCTTGCACTTGTCCCAGTACAAGTGCGGCGGTAACACTTCCCAATGATTTTACTTTGGAATTCAGTGTTTACTTATAAAAACCATTGCACTTTTACGTTATCATAACTGCCAGAAATTGGGGTGTTACAAAATGGTATCAGAGCCAGGTTCTCCTTAACTCCGCTTTTGATGCTAACTCAGGGATCAAAGATCCCAGAGGTTAAAAGAAATAAATAAATAAATAAAAAATTAAATTTAAATTTGAATAATAATAATAGTAATAATAGATGAATAAATAAATTTTAAATGTGAGAGATGGGTAGTGAAGGGTTATTCTCTTGTTTGTTTGTTTTTTTTCCTTTTCTTTATGATTTGTTTCCTTGGAAATTTTGATGATTGTATGTTTGAAATTATTTCGTAATTACATGATTATTATTGTCTTGTGAATTTAATATCTGTTTTGTTCGAAGAAGGTACGCAATTAAGTTTCGAGGACGAAACTTGTTTTAAGGAGGGTAGTTTGTAATACCCCGATTAAGAATAGGAATAATAATAATCATAATAATAATAAAAGAATTAAGGTCTAGCTAAATTGATTCCTACAGTTTCTCCTAAAATCTAGGAACAATAATTTGAAACTTAATTGAATTATACAATTGAATAAATTTATTCTTATCTTAATATTATTTTAAATTACTGCACTTTATAAAAGACTTTTTCTTATATAAATTGACAATTGATAAAATTTAAAGATTTGGTGGATCTGCATAATTTTAAATTGTTTATCTAGAAATTAATAATGTTTTTAATTTTTAGTTTATTAATTGACAATAATTAAAGAGCCCAGCCCATAGCTAAAAACCCTAGACGTTAATTATAAACTTAGGTTTAGCCGCCTAAACCTAGAAAACGCTCGACTCTTTTTCTCTGCTACGGCATCCTCCTCCCGTACTCTCATCAAACAGTTTTCTAGAAGGCTAGCAAAGACGGAGACCAGGTAATCCTAATCCCCATATAGTTTAGGAATTAAGTATGAAATTTGATAGGTTAATAGGAATCTTGACAGGTAACCCTAATCACCATAAGTCTTAGATTCATGTAATCCTAATTCCCATGAGTCTTAAGTTTATAGGGATCTTGATAGGTAATCCTAATTCCCATATAGCGTAGGCTAATTTTATAGGAATATACATGCCTATGCTTCTAATAGATATAACTTGGTGTTTTCTTTCTTTGCATATTGTCGCGGGTCCCACACCCCTTTACCTTCTTTTATTCTTTTGGTTGAACCTAGCTGTTGACCGATGCACATGAATATGACTTCATATCCCATATCTTCTCGTCTCGAATTGCGTGATGTGCTTTTGAATTCTTGTGCAAATGAATATGTGATACCTACGCATAGGCATGTCCATGGACCAGACCAGACCGGGTTGGGGGTCAACTCGAGGTCTGGTCCAGGAGGGGCCTCGGGTTGGACAATCCAGCCCGAGGTCTGGTCTGGTCCAGCTCGGGCTGGAGCTCGGGCGGGACCAGGCGGTCGAGGACTCTGCTGGACCCGGTCAGCGATCCAGACCGATTTTTTAATTTTTTTGCCACTTCGAACAATAATTAAATCAATGAACCACACAGTAGGACAATAAATAAACATGCAAACATCTTAAATCCAATCCTAAACCCATAATAATCTCCAACAACATGTCATTGAACAAGAATACAAAATAAAATAACACATTCAAGTGACTTCTTTTGCTTCCCTGAAACTGCAATAGCCACCAAAACACTCATCAAATCTGCAACAGCCACCAAATCATTCCCAGATATATTATTAATAATAGAAAATATGAATCTAATTAAATTTCAAATAGAAAATTAATAATGTATCTAAACAAGACAGAAATAACCAACATGATAATGACAAAGATAATATAACTGGAGATAAAACTATGAATCAAACTATAATATAACTAAGATAATATAACTGGAGATAATGACAAAGATAATATAACAAGAGAATCAAAGATGTTAAAATTAAAACTTCAATACTGAATGCTTTTATTCATTCGTATCTTATTCCAAATGGAAAATAACAACTTAAAGCAAAAAAGTAGGAAACAACTTCTAGCAAGAAAGTAGGAAAAAATCCTAACAACCTGCTACTTATTTGAAACTCATAAAAGACTGGAAACAATAATTCAAACTTTAAAATAGCAATAATTAAAAAACAAATTTCTTTTCAGCAAAAGGTAATAATAGAAAATATGAATCTAATTTCTTTTCAATGAATTTGTTGGCAAGTGATAGCTCATCTTAGAATCATTAATCAAATGCATTGTAAATTTCAAGGAACCAACATCATTCAATGCCTTAACAACGCACCCATGTTTTTAAAACCAGTAATTTTCCCCTTTCAGAAAATAATATTGTAGGCAATTTGGAAGAAGATAGGATGGGGAGTTGCTATCCCTAATATTTTGCGAGCTTTGCTTATAACGAATCCCAGTTTATGAACCAAAAAAAATATACTCAAAATTATTAAAGCTAGACCATAGATCGAACAGAGGCAAGCTTTTACAATATGAAGTAAATAACCACAATACTCTGTTCAACAAGTAAATCGCAAGCAAGGGACGAGAACAGAGGTAGGCTTTCGTTCAACAAGTAAATCAAGATTAGTATAGCCACATCATTCACACTAATACTCTGTTCAACAAGTAAAACGCAAGCAAGGGACCGAGAGATGGAGAGACTTAAATCCACTAAATCCAAAAAATCGAAGCAAGGCACAAGGGAAAATGACTTAGGGTTTTGAGATTTAAATCGAACGATGAAAACTTACCGAAAATGGAGAGTCGGGAGACGGAGGACGAGGACAGATGCGCCGATGCAAGACGAATTGAGTGAAGAAGAAGACTCAATGAAGACCTGAGGGCTGAGGCTGAGTCGCTGAGTGAGATGTCGCTGAAGTGAAGAGGTCTAAGCAAAAAAAATAACGGACAATGAGAGTCCGAGACAATTGAATAATCAGTGGGTTTAAGTTGCAATTTTTTTTTTTATATATATATCGGGCCGGGCCAGTCAAAAGGGTCTTAGACCCTGGCCCGAAGTCTGGTCCAGCCCGAGCAAAGTGGTCCGGTCTGGTCTGAAAATATTGTCTCAGACCAGTTTTTTTTTCAGGCAGACCGGGTCGGGTCGGACCGGACCGGGTCAGACCACCTGGACTGTCGGGTTTTTTGGACATCCCTACCTACGCACATGTTTTTCCTGGTTTCAATTTTTGGTGTGTGTATATATATATATATATATCTATCTAATTCTTCTTCTCGTTTCGTTTTACGTATTTGTTTTCTTGCAAGTCATTTAACATTGAATGCAAGATACTTATACGTTCTTTGTTGTTTTGGGTTTTACGGATATTAGCAATTATGATAATATAACTATTTCTGCTACTATTAATTACTCGTTGTTAATATTGAGACTTGCCTTTCATTAATATAAATTTTATATATTTTTATATATCGAGATATACATTTTGTGTGTGATTGAAATAATTAAAATCGTGGGAGGATAGCTTTGGGTTGGTACCTCCCAAAGTGATGAACACAATTAGGCTTTATGCCTCAGATATGTATTTGATGTGAGCCGATTATATCCGTTCTTCCTAAAGTGGTGTCGCGGGGTTTCCGGGACACTAGTAGCAACTTTGGGAAGAGGTGTGCACATTAGGACGAAATGTTTTATGGCCAATTTGATTATTAGCGTCGACTGGCCGGTTATCGGGTGTTCCGGGTCACAGGGAGTGACTGGCCGATTACCGGGTGCTCCGGGTCACAGGTAGACTGGCCGGTTACCGGGTAGCCGATTCCGGTGCTCGGGTCTATCATGGTTCTCTTCCCACTAGAACGACTGGCAAGGTTTCCCGGGTCTAAACTAATTTAAAATGATAACGAATGATAATTTCTGCAATTACTGTATTATTGTTGATGCTTGATTTTATTAATACATTGGGGCTAGCTGTGAGAAGTGAGGAAGCACCTTCAGTTTATTTTATTTTATTTTACTTTATTTGTTATGAATAAAACACATTTTTATTTTAGTTGGATTTATGTTAATGCAATAAGTAGCCTTGCACTTGTCCCGGTACAAGTGCGGCGGTAACACTTCCCAATGATATTTACTTTGGAATTCAGTGTTTATTTATAAAAATCATTGCACTTTTACGTTATCATAACTGCCAGAAATTGGGGTGTTACAATATATTTATCATTCCTATTAACCACATTTGTTATGTCACTTTTAGTTTCCACGAGATTAGACAACCTGGCCCTCTACTTGCTTTGTCATCTCCACAAACTCCCCACGGTTATATAAGTGAGTGTCTGAGTAACTATGAAAATGTGGTTTTAGAAGCACTTTTTTGTAAGTCGAGACAAAACTCATTTCACATATTTACATCATAAATCGTAACAGCTATTCTCCAAATGCTAATTTAGAATAAACATCTCCCACGCACATTTGTTTGTTGGGTTAAGGGGCAAAAATGCCCATCAACTTTTTTTTGGGGAGCATCCAGCACCATAAGCTTTCATTGGGTGCAAAAATGCTCTTGAACTTCTCCAAATATAGCAAAAATGCCATTACCGTTAATTGAGGCAAACATCTGTTACTTTTTTCACCAATTTTTCCATGTCTCAATTCTAACAACTCACCATCAATCATCTTAGTCAATCTCTCTCTCTCCCTCAATCCTTCCCCACTCTCTCTCCTTCCACAACCCCGAGATCCTCAATGCTCTCTCATCGCAGGTTATCTCATCACTCCCCGTCACTCACCACCACCTACTCATCCATTGCCATCATAGTGACTACGACGAGGAGGATCAAGAGCCGACCTCACCATCCTCCTTCTTTGAGAATTTTCGACAACTGAGGAGAGAGCATAGCAGAGAGCACTGTCTTCTTAGAGCGAACTAGAAGAGGCAGCAAACAAATTTATTCATTGTTCATCGTCCTAGTTGCTGAAAAGAGAGTGGTGGGCGGTGAGAATCAGAGAGGGAGAGCTTGTGAACCAGAGAGGCGGACTTCAAAGCACCGTTCATCTTCTCCATTGTTAGACCAGAGATGACAAGCTAGAGAAGAGAAGAGGAAGTCTCTTGTTTCTTCTTTTCTAAAAGAATTCAACAGTGAGAAGGAGACAAAGACCAAGGGTACATCGGAGTGGATGAAGCAAGAAGGAATATCATCCACTAGTTTGATTTTTCTTTGAACTTTTCTTTGCTGAGATGGTTTTATTTTGTTGATTCTTCAGTAGTGGAATAGAGTGAAGGGGGTGATGTTATGGATGATAGAGAAATATTTACTGTAGATGGAGGAAGATAATGGAAGATGAAAGTCGGGAGGGAGAGGGTGAGAGGAGAGATAGATGAGTTTTTTTCAAAAAAAAAAAATCATTTAAAACAATAAAAGAGAGCATGACATATGTGAATGATAAAATTAATGGGTTGGTGCATTGTGATTGGACAATATATGGATGAGGTGATATTAAATAACACCTGGACAATTAGTGTGAGACCCACCTAACTTAAAAGTAACGCCAGTTTGCCTCAATTAACGGTAATGACATTTTTGCTATATTTGGAGAAGTTCAAGAGCATTTTTGCACCCAATGAAAGCTTATAGTGCTGGATGCTCCCTAAAAAAAGTTGATGGGCATTTTTGCCCCTTAACCCTTTGTTTGTTTCCTTCTCTTCTTCGTAGCAGCTAAAAAATGATCTATGTACAAAAATATATAAGAAATGAGATGATTCACAAGTTAAGAATAGGATAACATATTTTTCATATTTCATTCAATACATGAGGAAATATATAAGTTTTAATAAGTGGAATAAAGAAATCATATTACTTTAACAAACAATTATAGTTTGATTTAAAAAAAATCAAAGCTAGAAAATTTTTAGGTTGATTCATCAATGGAAACAACATACTCATATCATTAGCAAAATCAAACCCATATTAAGATTTTATATGGAACGAACTGAAATTCGTTTTACCCACAACACAACCTTTTTTCAGATGTAGAAGCTTTAACCAATTAACATATAAATAAAGTAGGTACATACACTACAAAAAGTAGGTACATATTCAGTTTTGAAGTTGACAAAAGGAAATGAAACTATACTATATATACCTTTCATGACTGAAGCTTTTGTGACATATTTGGCCTCCTCATTGGCCTCCTAAAAAAAAAAAAAACCTGCCTATTAATTAACATGTAAGTATTACTCCCTCCGGTCCTAATTATAAAATCAAGTTGACTTTTTTTATAGAAATTAAGGGAAGCAAATTAAATTATTTTAGAATATTTTTATTTTTTTCTCAAAACTAATTAGTTTGACTAATAAACTAATATATAATCTAAGTATATGATATAATTAAGTAACTTATTTAGTTTCCTTAATTTCTCCAAAAAAATCAACCCAGT
Organism: Acacia pycnantha; assembly: GCA_025563575.1. Taxonomy (NCBI): domain Eukaryota; kingdom Viridiplantae; phylum Streptophyta; class Magnoliopsida; order Fabales; family Fabaceae; genus Acacia; species Acacia pycnantha. The sequence continues at coordinate 137,215 of JAMWYP010000363.1, read as the reverse complement.
CTTTTAATTAGAAACTCTTTTAATTAGAAACGGAGGTGTGGTATCACCCAAGGGTTGTTTATGCATAGTATGAATATTCGCCACAACATATCTCCAACGTGTTTGGCAAAAATTCTGACAGAGATATCATGAATGAGGATGCTAACCCATGTGGATAAGTTTAACACGTAGCCCCTCGATCTACCCTTTTATCGAAAATAATACCAAATAGAGAGTAAGTACAGTGTATACTTACAAAATAATAACAAATGATGATAAAGACTCTTGCATGGATACGATGAACTCCAGATAAAATAAGTCAGAAGACAGTGAATAAGAATAAGATAGAATAATTGAGTCTGCTTATAAAGCTTAGACTTTTGGGTCATATTCATACTCCCACCTACAATGTTTCAAAATTTATGTCACGATGAGTGAAACAAACACAGAAAAAAAAAAAACTAATCCAAAACTTGAACATTATTGTAGATGTCTAAACCGTACAGTGTTGAAGGAGAAGAAATAGATGAAGCCAGCATTGTTAAAGAAGTAGTGGGGAATTGAAATCTTAAGGGTATGTACGTGAATATTAAATTAAGATAGCGAAATGAAATTTCGTTGAAGCATTAGCAAAATAAATCTGGTACTAAACATGGTGCATAATTGCACCTTGCCTTCATAACTCTCATTCGCATGTTTGGGCAAGAGAACTGATAATAGGAAAATCTCAGTTGGGTAGATCGACAAATTATTTTTCTTAAAAATAACTTGAGTCGTGTCGTAAGATATCTGGAAAGTTTTATCTTTTTTCTTTGATTACATCTCCTTTTGCCTTCTTCATCAAATTTTTAAGTTCTTCAAATGTATTCTTCTATCTCCCTCACACTTCTGCTTCCTTCCACTTCATTCTTGATGTGTACATCCACTTCCTCCATTTTTGTTCTGGATGTGAGGCATATGAAGTATTGGAGAGGAGTTACCAGCTTTCCTCCCATCATTAGTGGTGGCAACAATTTTCAGGGACGAGGTTTGATTTCCATGAGAGGTGAGATAGGAAGTTGAGGGAGATATGACAGAGGAAGTTGAGAAACATGCTGAGGCTGAAGAATTGCAAATTAACCGAACACGTGAAAGAAGTTATCATACAAAGATGAATCTTCGGAATTTGAAGCTGTTAGTATTTAGGTATCCTAAAGACAGTCTGTAAAGACAGATCAACACCATTTCTACGTTAGAGTATTTCATTATTAAGAAATGAACATATTTTATCTTTATCATATTTATGTCTCGCCTTTATTTTAAAGTAAATATGTGTTTGAAGGTAAAAGCCCTAGGAATAGAATATGTGTTCATCTCGAGGATCAATGATAGAGATTATGATCATGAGGACTCGAGAATACTGTATATCTATTACCTAAAAACTTGTTCCTAGTCTTGAATCACCAAGAAAGGGCATTGATGATCTCAATAAGACTAGTATGATATCATCTACTACTTGTATAGAGATACAAGGTAGGGACCTCATGGAATACAGGCATGGAGATGTCTTAGCTGATGTCGTGGGTAGATCTGTTAGAGAACAGATAGTACCGAAACGACCCAGAGAGACTCCACAAAGATTCATTGTAGAGAGTATCGTTAAATATGTAAAGTCTCTCATCGTTTGATAGTATGAATTGTCCTGGACTTAAGGATGTCATCGAACACTATGTCCTAAGGTTATACTTTGACCTGTACAACTCTATCCACCTGAAAATGGCCGGGAGAACATTGTACTCTTCGGTGTAACTCGAATACATGAGTATAGATGGACATGCCAAGAAGACTCACAGTCCCCTACAAGGGATTAGTCATTCATAAGACTGCTAGTGTTTGGATAGCTCTAATTAACTTGGGAGTCTGTGCGCACAACAAATGATCATGAAGAGTCATGATTCATTAAAGAGTAAATAGAAGAATATTCATAGTTCTGTGAATTAGCTACATTTAGTCATTTAAGAGAGATGATACTCTATATTTATTCTCAACTAAATGTGAATGATGTTGTGAGGGATGATGCTTTCACGGTATCTAAATATGAAAGGTAGATCACTTGATCAAGGGTGTGCATGGGAACCATTTTGTTCCCAAAGACCGATCTCGAAATAAAACAGCTTTTTCGATTACGTGCTGAGAAAAGTTCGAGAATCAGAATTACGTTTGTTAACTCATTTTATTTTTACTCTGAGAATCAGAATTACGTTTGTTAACATATTTTATTTTTATTTATGTAATTTTTATATTCAAAAAATTATTTATGTCGCGATGGCGGTGGTGGCGGCGGTGCGGTGGTGGTGGTGGTGCCGGCGGCGGTGGCGATGGCGGTGGCGGTGGTGGTGGCGGCGTCGACGATGGTGGTGGCGGCAGTGGCGGTGGCGGTGGCAGTGGCAATGGGGAGGGTAATTGATCTATCGCTTAGGGTGATTGGAATTTCTTCGCTTCGTCAATGTCACGATCGAGAGAAGGGGAAGAGAGAAGGGGAAAAATAGATTCTGGCTTTGTGCCTTGGAATAAAGAAATAGAAATTTTCTGCTTCTTTTTTTTATTCCCTAGCACAAAAAAGAAACCGGTTCATCCCGGGAACAAAAACAAAATCAGATTTACCAAATACAATTCCTATCCAATTTTGTTCCTGGGAACAAAACTTAAGAAAAAACCCATTCTAGGAGCGTTACCATGCACACCCCAACTCAATTAGTTTTGGGGCCGTAGAGCATTGCTAGTGTCTTATGAGGTCATTAAATAAATTGGGCCAGTTAAAGGGGTTTTTAATTGGTCCAAGTTTATTTATGTCAGTGACTAATTGGACCTAATAGGTCACACACAAAAGTTATTCTTGATTGCTTAAAATTAGCAAACTTGTGTCAATAATTGTTATTGGGCTTTTATCAAGAGTAAATGTGTAATTGGGTTAGAGTGAGACTTCAAACCCAATGAGGAGAAAATGACGTCATATATGGTGTCTCCAGTGGGAAATCAGTTTCTCCACAAAAGGGCCAAAATGTGTTGAAAGAACCAACGGGGTCTTAGGCCAAGTTGAATTTGGAATTCGAATTTTGAATTTAAGTTTAAAATGTAAATCCAAAATGTTGGGTTATAAAAGATAATTCTGAATTATCTAATGTGTGTGTGGGTGTATATATATATATATATATAAAGATTCAATAATAATTGGATGAAGATATGAGAAATAATAAATGAGGATCGATTTAAAAATGATTTTGAATTTTAGTTTAACAGATGAATGTGATCCATCATCTTAAATTATTATTCAATCACCAAGATATGAATTTAATTCATTATGATTTGGATTTTCCAATTCAAGTTTGGATTTGACCTTTCTTGTTAGCACTTAAATTAGGGTTAAACTCTTATAAAGTGTTGATTTTTTGTGTGCCCTTTTTATGAACGTTTTTTGAGGAAAAAAAAAGAAATAAATGTGATTCATCATCTTAAATTCAATCAATCAATCAATCCAACAATTAAGATATGAATATGATTCATCATATTAAATTCAATCAATCAATCAAGATGTGAATTTAATATGACTTGGTTGACAAGTAGTTGATTTATTACCTAAAATCCTTTTCTTAATGCATAAACGAAAATTCCTATGGCAATTAGGACTACGAATTTTAGGCCCACCAAAGCTATAAAAGAGGGAGGGTTGGACGTTTTTTTTATCATCCTTATGCTCTATAAATTTCGGTCTTTACCAAAGGTTTGGAGAGAAAAAGGCGCCATCCATAAAAGGGTAAGGTTCCAACCTTGTTTATCCTATCCATAACCTAATTCCAAGAAACCATTACCTTATTGAAAAGAGAAAAACCCAAGGAAACCAAACATTAACATTGTGTTTGCCTAGCAACATCCAAGGACAAGAGGTTTCAAGAGAAGGAGTTTTCGTTGCAATCGGGGGATATATAGCCGTGTGGATCAACGTTAGAGGATATCAACAACATTGAGGTTTTCAAGTGATCTAAGGTAATCTTAATCTCCAATAGTCGTATTATTAAGTTATTCTAATCCCCATTAGTTGTTTTAACGAATAATCCTAAAACTCATGAATATTATAAATTGTTATGAATTCTTATGAGCACCGTAAAGAGTTACGGATTAATGACTAATTAACTTAATGAGTTAAGGTTAATAATTCATGAGGACCGTAACATGACGAGTAGAAAGTGGAGACGCATGTTGTTGTTGAAGCATGGGAAGGGGGGATCCAATATCCCTGCTTATCTCTTTTAGATAGACAGGTGGAGCTCGTCCATTTGGACAATCTAGATTTAATATTTTTTTACTTTTTGTTTTTTAAATAAAAATCATTTTTTGAAAACTTATTACTTAAAAGATTATTTTTATTTTAGATTATATACCTAATAAAATATTTTTTTTGGAAAAAAAAATTAAAAAAAATTAAATCTGGATCGTCAATATCTCATCTAGATCGTCAAGATCTCATCTGAACGGTCCAGGATGGATAAGCTCCACTTGCCTATCCAAAGGATAGGCAGGTGAATCCATGGGAAGGGTTGGTGGGTCGGATTATCAGTACTTTTAGGGGATTTAAAATTTATTATTTAATTAATAAAAAAAATAAATAAGAAATTCAATATTTAAGATTATTCAAAATAAGATTATTTTGAAAATTCAACCATTACCATAATTGATGAAATTATAAAATTGAATAAGCAACTATACATTTAAAATATCAGGTAAAAAAAAATAAAAAAATACATATAATCAATAGTATAAAACCATGAACCCTGTGTTGAACTACAGTTAACAATATGAATGTTTTAAGTAGTCTAATATCTTTCTTTTTTTTGTCAGACGTGGAAGTAATCTAATATGTGAAATATATTATTTTATAAGATATTTTAGGATATTATCATATTTGTTAAGAAATTTATGTATTAAGATATTATATTAATATGTCAATTTAAACATTTTAAATAATTTAGGGCAGTTATAGGGGATTTAATGTATTGGTAGTTATTAGCAGGAAATCTCCGAAAGTGGGAGATTTGCAAGAGGGAGAAAATCTTGGGATGACGTGATATACTGTGATACTGATACCTGCTTACTAATATAATTAATTTTCAATTTGATTAAATCAGTCAACTAGCTTTTATATTAAAGACTAATGTACCCTTCTAATCTTTAACCTATGTAAGTCACATTTTAAAAAATGTTTATTATTCAGAATATAAATTACTTTGTAAGTACTATTTGTGAATAAAATGAGAATATACTCTTTAAATTTATAGTAGATTTTTTATAATAAAATACAACATAAATTTCAGAAAATGTTATTAAACCTACTAATTTTCATAATTTTTTTAAAAAAAATTAAACTTAACTTTTACACTCTCTTATGTATTTAATGTAAGACATTTTTACTTAATTTGATTAGGTTAAGGAAGTAGGAAAAAAAATATTAGATGAAGGAAATTGGTTAAGATATTTAATATGACATCTTTTATATATATATATATATATATGATTATGAAACATTCTAATCATCTTTCTCAATTTCCTTCACTTTTCTTTTACTTTATTATTGTTGAGTGAGAATATAAGTAATTAAGAAAAAGATTAAAAACATATGATAAACATGTCTTACATTTAAAACTAAGTCAACTTCCCATTAAACTCCATCTAGTCTTTAACACAAAATATATTTATCTAATTTGATTAGATTAAGGAATTCAATTCAATTAATTAATATGAGATATATATTTTTAGAACACAATAATCATCGTTCTTACTTCTCTCTTCTTCCTCACTATTTTTTAGAGGAACATTAGTAGCGATAAATTAAAAAAAATTAACAAACATAAGAAATCATATCTTTAAGATTATGACCGGAGTCAATTTGATGACATTAGCATGGCCACCCAGATGGATCACACGTGGCACGTGAGTGTGGTGTCTACCTGATAATAATCGGCAAGACGACAGTTGCTAGATAGTACGATAATCCGCCAATACCGTCCAAGATTGAAGAATATTCCAGTTGTCGCCCGATATTCCCTTTTTATCCCATAAACGGAGAAGTAAATTGGTTCTTCAGATTCTTCACCTTTCCGATCGTCGTCGTCGTCCATTCTCTCTTTGTGTTGTTTGTGGAGTGGGATCGTGGGTTTGTTGTTAGTGAGTGGTAAAAATGTCCGACAGCGAAGATCACTTGGAGTATATGAACGGCGAATCTTCTGAAAACGTGAAGCAGAGATTCAGGGATGGATCTAAGGTATGTTTGAATCGTGATCTCGATTTGATTTTAGCCGTCGTTTGTATCCGTTAATTGATTCTCAAGCTTTGGTTTTGATTGGGTTTGACTCCAATGAAGGTGTTATCCAAGCAAGCTGTTCAGACGAAGGAGATGATTTCGAAGCATGCGGGTAAAATCGCCAAGCGAGCCGAGGAACATGAAAGGTTCATTAACAAGGTGGGTCCTTCTTCTTTCCTTCTTAAGTTGAAAATGATAATCCATGGGTTTCATTGGTTTTTGTTAATTCAATGCATTGTGGATATGTTAGCTAAGCTTGGCTATGTAAACACGTAAGTTTTAATTGATTATTCTTTTTGTATACATTTTTCAGGTGACGTATCTTTTGGGGGTTTTAAGCTTTGGCGGCTTTTGCTTCCTCTTGGGGGCAAGTAAGTTGATAACTCTGGGGAACCTTGGATAGTGCTTTCTTTTTATTTTCCCCCTTAAACCAATCATTAGTGACCTCACTTTTCTTTTCTTTTTTTAATTTATCTTTTCTGTTTACCAGGACCCCAAGACATCCCATATGTATACTGTTTCTTCTACGTCACCTTTGTTCCTCTCCGGTGGATGTACTATAGGTATAAGAAATGGCATTACTATCTTCTGGTAAGATGTAATACCTCAAACTTATCTGATCCATCTGTAAATTCAACTAATGGCTTCTGAAATCGTGCATTGATTTCTTGAATAAGGTTTACCACTTTGGTCAAACAGTCCAAATTACCTAATTCTCATATAACAATGAAAGTTAGTTAACTTAATAAGTTTTTTCAATTGTGCCCTAATGGGTATTTTTCACCTCTTTACCTTTAATAACACTCTCATATATTACTATGAAAGTGGACTTATAATAAGGCCAAAAAATTTCCCAAAATGGACACCCGAGTGGTAGTGCCTTTGGTACTTGTCATGTTGTCCGGACTCTGAAGGATAGTACTAGAACCATTGGATAGCCATTTATTGAGAAGGCAGTACAAGCAAAAATATGTTGCTATCTGAAACAGACGTGTTGATAACCGGACTACTGCCTGCAGGTAGCAGGCTTATATCTAACTGACCATGTAATCTTAGAGGAGACATTATTATTATTTTTGATACAAGGCGAGGGAGGGGGATCGAACTAAGGACCTAAGAGGGGGAAACAATTCCCAATACCACTACACTACTAGTAGTGCTGGTTTAGAGGAGACAATTGATTTTGAATTTCTTACAGCTATCACCGAATAACTCAGAAGGATTTTTGTGTTCCAACTATTTGCTACCCTCCTCCCCAAAAAAAAATAAAAAAATAAGAAATCACCTGTCTTATATGTTATGTGAATAGCCGATGGGGTTAAGAGTTGCCGAATACCATTTAAATTGCGAAGTTACTAAATATTGATTTGTCATGACAATTTAGAAGGATAATTTCCCAAAAGTTTGATCTTTTAGGGGGTCTTCATAAAACATGCCCCACTAATAGTGAAGGGAGCTTAGTGGCTGATAAAGGTGAGTGGAGAGCTTCCTTAACTGTGTCTACATGCCCTGCGGTAACTTAAATTATGAGAGCGTGTCTTATATTTTCTATGACATGATCTAGATATTCTTATTAATATCTTATGAGTTGCCTCAGAAATCTAAGCAAGGAAATAAATGAGTAACATGATGTTTTTTGTTGTTCAGGATTTTTGCTATTACGCCAATACAATATTCCTGGTTGACCTTCTGCTTTATCCAAAGAATGAAAAGCTTTTCATGGTTTGCTTTGCTTTTGCGGAGGTAGGCTTCCAGTTTCTGATAGTTTGGCACCTCGTTAGAAGAATGTTTCAACTGTCAACTTTGTAACGTATTGAAATGTGGTTGCAGGGGCCATTGGCAGGGGCTTTGATTGTGTGGCGCTGCAGCTTGGTTTTCAGTTCTTTGGACAAACTTGTTAGTGTTCTTATCCATCTTCTACCTGGTAAGTTTGAACCTCTATGCTTTAGAATTTTTAATCTTAGTACCAGGATACAGGACAATTGAATTTTGAAACATCAATGGCTTCTATTTTGATGATTGGTTGCCTTTTTAATTTGATGGTCTTAGATGTGTAATACTGAGTGCATATTATGAATGTGTTCATGCACTAAATTTTAGAAGATATTAGTAATTGTGATAAAAGTATTATATTTGATGATACTCTCATAAACTTGTGTTGATGTTTTTTTTATCCAAATGATGACTTTACTATTAAAAGATTCGGGAGTTTATTAGCTTTGTTTAAAGTATTCGTTTTTTTGGCACCAACTTTGATCTTTACCTAATAATATGGAATTGAGAGATACTGTTACTGTTTCCACACTCCATACGAAACATAGATTAGAACTTCTAGTTTGCTGTCAAAATTTAGTAAATCTTTTCAGTTATAATAGTAATGAGTTTTCTGTGCGAGACATTTAAAGTCAGGCAACTTTTTTGCAACAATTGTTCTAACATCCTACACTGCAGAAATTACAATACATGCTTGAAGTTCATATTAAAGAGAAAAGGGGATAAACTTTAAATGTCAGATTATTTGCTTGTAAGGTATTAGTGTACATAGTTGATATGTTAACGAAGGAATTGAAATAAACTTCAATTCCATTTATTTGGGATCAATATACATGTTAATTTGGGGGGAAAACTAGTGTCCGATATTTATTATGCTTACGTGTTCTGTAATATTCTTTTATTTTCTAATACAATTTTGCTGAGTTTGTTCAGCCATTCTCGTTGGGGCGTTTGCATTTTTGTGCTGTTGATGTTCGCCACATTATAGAGTCTTCCCTCATCCTATATTCTGTTGGACCTATTCTATATCATTACTACTCATTGTCAGAATAGGATTAATTGCCAGTGGACTCTGAACTTCTGATACATAGGCTAAATTTATGTTGCTTAATGCATCTACTTTGGTTGCATTTTGTTGTTGTCTAACCCAATCATTACTTCAGGATTGGTTTTCTTTACCATACGGTGGTGGAATCCCGCAACCTTTGAAGCCATGCACCCACAGGGAACTGCTCGAAGGCCTACATGGCCTTATGTGGAAGACAAGGCCTACCTCTGGACATGGCTGTTTTTCGTTCCTTTGGCAGCCTACACTCTGTGGCAGGCCCTCTACTTCCTCGTTGTCTTTGTCTTGCGCCGGCAAAGGCTTTTAAGAGATCCTGAGGTCATGACCTCATACAGGTAATTAATAAATATTCACTTCCTTTTCTACACCTTTCCACTTTTTCCTCAACTTTTACAGAATACGCACACTTCAGTTCACTTTTGACAAGAATCAAGATTCAGGCGCTGTGATGTGTGTTTTTAACTGGAGTGCTATAATTATATTTATTAATGTGTTTCTTAGGGAGCTCTCCAAAAGGCTCAGAAAGCAAACAATATATGGTGGCGCTTAAGTGGGGTGCTTGGTGATCAGAATCGGGTTTTAATGTACATTGTCTTGCAAGCCATATTCACTGTGGCAACCATGGCACTCGCCGTCCCGATATTCATGTCGTATAGGCTGCATGTGGTTTTCCAGATACTAAAGGTTTCTGCATCTGTATGGAATGGAGGGATCTTTCTGTTAGATGTAATGCCAAGGCAGGCGATTATGAGGGAGCAAAAGAAGTCAGAAACGCAAACCATTCAAAACCATCAAGATTAATCTGATTCATGGTTTTAAAGAAGTGGTAGAAATTCAACAAATCAGTCAGGAATAACGAGATATGACACCAGTTGTACAATGTAGATCTAAGTTTTTTTGGTGATCTGTTGTGTGGCTGTTTTGATTAGCGGTGAGAGCTATTTTTCTGACGTGATTTATGAGTAAGTATGCGAGAAGAGTTTTGATTCAACTTGCGTGAACGTACTTTAAACGCAAATTTTTTTTTACTGTTCAATGCTTTAGGAAATGCCACGGATGTGAATGTATGTACGCATGTATAACGAATGCATGCTTTGTAGTAAAGCATCAACATTTGTGCTTTATAGAGTAGAGTTCCCGTGAAAGCTTCAGACGGATATTCCACCTCTCATATTTCCTCCATTTGTTGGCTATTAGTTTAATTTGTTGATTGATCATGGGCTGCATCTTTTTTATTAAGAATGATTGATGAGAGGAAAGAAAACGATCTGGTCCTTAAGATATTGCATTTTCATCAATCCTCCTATGAAACAAATTTTCAGTTGTTTGGGTATTTTTGTTCACGAAAATTAATCTACAATTTTAATCGGGTCCCTGTAATTTTTTCTATTTACAAGATCTCTAATCAGATCGTTATAACTTTTCACTGCCATAAAACTAACTACATAAACTTCGATTAAAATATCAAGTGTAAGTATCAAATTAATATTTTAAGTGTCTTTAGTGAATTAAGAGACTAGTTTTCAAAGTATAATTAAATATGCTCTTTTTTTCCAACAATAATTAAAGAGAAACGGACGGAGTGTTGTTATATTATAGACTAAAAAGATGTTGAACGTATTGGCCATAAAACTTTAGAACTGTAAAAAAGGAAGAGAAAAGGGAATTCATTTGCCTGAATGGAAACAGCTGCTCATTTTTCCTGAGACTTTGAGGAAGACAACTACTGGTAAAGCTGGAATTTAAACAAATAATGTAGTGTCCAAAAAAAATTAATATGAGGTATGTACAATTGCACTGAGTCATGTTTTAATATAACTCAGCCCATTCAAAAAACCCTACTTGATGTTTCAATTTAACCCCAAAAAATATATCATAACAAATACAAACTACATCAAAATGATCTAACGTCACCAAAATACACCCAACTATAACACTACAAAACCAACAACAATAAGAGGAAAAAAGAAAACATTTTCCCCTAAAAAAATAAAACAATTAATAATAAAAAGACCTTGGGCAAGTGTGACAGATGTGCCTGCACAACAACCCTTACCTATAAATCGCCATGAATCACAACCCTTGTGAACATGGCTTTAACAAAGGAAAAACCCTCTTTGTTGATGAAACTTGAGGGGTAAAAATGAACTAACCCAGACAACACACCAATATCAGAAGCCTGGGTTGGTAAAAATATACTGTACACATTACTACCGGAGAGATCATATAAACAATTTTTAGAACCTGCAATTTATGTTGTACCGGGAGAGCCAAACGATGAAGCGTCGTCGGAGGTAATAATTGATATTAAATATTTAGCATCACTCTGACCGTGCTAGAAGGAACCCAAATCCTGAGTTCTCACGGATTAATGGAGGAGGATCCACATCGGCTACATCAACTTGTTGCATGGATTTAGAGATGTCATCTACTGAGAATGGAATGCTGCATTTGCATTTAAAGATTTAACTGTTAGGCCTATTCAGTTCTAGCATTAAAAAAAAAAAGGTTTGTCGCCCGCCAATCAATTGTCAAGTGATTCAAGGTGAAAAGAGAAATGCAACAAGTAGTTTTCATAAACTTGGGATTTTACAATTTTTGGATATTAAAGAAAAATGTGGTCAAAAATTGGGTAGGAATTAAATTGCTAGTATGCTCAATAGTCGAAGTTTTTGCAGTACCTTGAGTCATCATCCAGTAGGAATGAGCTGCTGACAGCATTGCCAGAGTCTTCAGACATCATGACTCTCATTTTTGCAATAACCTGTACAATCAAGAGGGGAGATCCATGTTAAGATCTATTGAAGGAGTTCTGAAAGACGCAACTATACTATTAGCGACCATAAATACTGTAACTCCGTAAGTAAACTAATGAAATTAGAGACGTTAGCTTACATCTGTAGACACACTGTGCGTGCCATATTTATCATCCCAGTACATTGTACTGATTCTGTATAACTGTTGTATGCTAAGAACCTGCAGGACCATAATATATCCTCCAGATGTGAATCGAAGAGTAATTTTTAGAAAAGGTAAAAAGAAGATAACAAGAAAGGCACTCACAGGGCAAAGCTCCTTTGTTATTTCATTCAAGGTCTTCTTGGGCTTTTGATGTATCACCTAAAACATAAGAATAACGGACGATTGATCAAGAGGAAAGCATCAATATTGAAACTAAAATTCTATTTCTATGAAAAATGTCTTGTACCAGGAACCCAACAGCCTGCCTGATATGCTTCAGTTCCTCCCAAGCTGAACCAGCATACTGCAAATAACGGAGTTCAATGGAGACCTGAATTGGAAAAAATAGACAGAATTTAAAAAAAAAAAAAAGGTGCTCGATGCTCACCTCCTCTGTTGCCTCATTGCACCACTGTTCTAATTCAGCCAAACCTGTCTTTACGTACTCTCCATTACTGAATGAACAACACTCACGACGCAACAGAAGACTGCAATGTGATCATATCAAGTCCATGAAGATGACTGCATTTTTCTTGAAGCAATATAATATATATGTAATGCCAAAAGTGGGGAGAGAGAGGTGGGTTGGGGGGGGGGGGAGAAAGTACCTGTTGAATAGTTGAACATTAATGAATGAGAATATTTGAGTAAACACTTTACAGACCAAGAACGGGGGCACCTAACAAAAAAGAACTTTATTAAATATGATCTTTGAGAAAAAGTGGAAATACGGACATTATATGTGAAACATTAGAACTCACATAGTTTGCTTTCATCATCTTCAGAGAGTTGTTTAAGCTGTTCACAATTTTTTGCCAGTGAGCAATTAAAGCTTGTTGTGCCACTGCATTAGCATGTGAGCGTCCTTTCACTAAACCTTGACGTGAAGTCCTTGGAGCCTGCATTTGTTTTGTCAAAATGAAAATGAAGCTTAGACAGATAAATAAACTCAGAACTGTGCTTGTCAATTACTTTGAAGTCTAATCCACATGCGACTGCTTTCATACACCAAGGACACACATATCAACCTGCTAATGATTTTAGGATCGCTCAAAGGTGCAAAGTAGCATATGAAGATTTGTCACCTACATGATTTTGCTCTTTAGAAATTCTTCTTTGAACTGTTGAAAATGTTTTGTTTTCTAGTTAGCACTTGGCAGTCACTGAAAGCACATTGTCTTTACACACACTTTATACTGTGATTGATATCCTATGAAAAACTATATTGTCAAATTTGAATACAAACATATAATATTGGTTTTTTCATTTTGCCTTCATAAAATAGTGGCTATAAGTAACAGTTAAACTTATTAGCTAATAACACTGAGAATGCCTTTTGCTGCAAAACCTTAATACTAGAGAAGCACAATAAAATTTTACTTGTCATTTGTCATTAGCATTCATAAAATACTAGCCTGAAAAATCTACCTGGATACACAATCCGAGCAATGGAGATATCTCCTTCTTAAGGTTGTCTCTTATATTTCCATATATTTTTCCAAGAAGGCAGTAAGCTGCTGCTTGAATAGCAGAGCGGGATATTTTGCTTCCACTTGCCTTAAATCATCCAGTCTACTGAGCCCTCTGCCATTTAGAAATGGTAAACCAGCACTTTGAGGAGATGCCCTTAGCCCCTAATATCACAAAAAGGACAACAATTCATAAACAGATAAAAGTTTCTTCAGAAAGTAATACTGATAAACAGTTGCTTCATACTTGAGACATTCTTCCAAACAGAGAAGCTGAGGCTGTTCTTCGCCTTTGTGGTGTTAAGCTAGCTGCCCCACTTGCTTTGAGAGTTCGTTGGAGAAGCAACAACAAAGTTGATGTATTAGACAACCAGTAGGCTAATATATCAGCATTATCCTGCGCCTTTAATGTTTCAGAAGCCACTATTTATTAGTAACAAGTATTTCGATTTGGTATAAGCATTTATCAATGCAAAAGCTAATTTGAAGAATGCTCAAATACTCAAGAAGTGGAAGTTACCTCAACAGCTGAAGATATAGTTTGAATAATACGGTCAAAAACAGTTGTTCTTTCGACTTCAAATGATCTCCAGTGAAGAAGGCATTTATAGATCATGCATGCAGCAACAGGTTTGCCCCCAGAAAATCCCAAATCTTGCGATATGCACTTGATCAACAAGTCCTGGTTTTCCTGACCAAGAAAATGGGATAGTAAGAAACAGTAAGATTGAGAGAAAGGACAAAAAAAATGAAGAGACAGTTCAAAATATTGAACAAAATTTAGATTGTCCAGAGCATCTAATGAGCCACTCACTTGCTGTTTCTCATTGAGAGATTTTTGTGGCTTTCCTTCAGATTCAGGTTCACGGACATTGGATACAGCAAGAGTCATGTCCTAAAAGACACAAAAGGAAAGACTTTTAATGAAACAAAACCTTCCATTGCTCAAAATTGCTTAATGTATTCATCAAAAGCAAGTGTCCTCTTACTGTTGCAGGTTTTGATTCTCCATTTACAGCATTTCCATTTTCTGGTGTCCTCTGCAAATTGTGCACAAGATCTTACTGTAAATTTCTATTCATGCATTGAAATACAGGCAAATGACCTAATGCTCATTTATTGCCTATACCTGTATAATCACAGTCCTTGGTCTTGCAGATAGAGCTTTTGGTGATACAGCCAATGCTTGCTGGCGAAGAACCTGGTTTTCTGACTCTGAATTGGAAATTTTGTCTTCCAATCTGATACATTTTGAGAAATATTTTAAAAACCCTTTGATGATATGCTCATGTTTGTTTAAAATGTTTAAGTATTGTTACTTTTCCTATGTTATTGTTTTTCCTTCCCGGCTTTCAGGTTCTTCTTATAGGAGGCTGTTGTACCCTACTCCCTTGTAATACCCCTTATATAATAAAGTTTCTTTTTCTATGAGAATAAATAAACCACTGACTTTCAATCCAATTCATGAAGAGTAAAGAGGGAAATCAAGAGTGTAGATGGGACCTAAATCTAAGTTTCTCATGCAATTTTGTAAGCCGGATGCAATTATGGAACTACTAAAAACTAGAGAGCTGTTTATTCCCCCACACCACCAAAAAAAAAAAAAAACAAGACAGCTTTTTACTGACCTCTGAACCAGTTCATGAAGTTGATCCACTTTGCGACTAGAATCTTCTACTTTCTTAACCAGCTCAGCATTTCTAGCCTCAGCATCTGCATGAGCTTTCCTGGCCTCTTCTTTAGCCTCTCTTTCTGTTACCAGAGACTCCTGTACGATAGGAAATTGAATCAGGCAATAAATTATGTTCCAACTACCCAGTGAAATCATATTTAAAAAGCTACTAACTGATTTCCCTTTCCCTTTGTTAAGAATAAAGGGTTGTAACATTAATCGCTGAGTTATAAGTTGTATGAATAATGATTTTATACCTTCAAACTATTGACCTCAGCCATTAAGGAATTAAGCTTTTCAGTATCCTGAATTATAACAGGAGTCTCCTTGATAACTGGAGGTGCTTCTTCGATTGCTTTCCGAGCAGCCTCACGTTCTTTGAGGACTTTGGCATTTGCTTCTTCTACTTGTATTTTCATAGCATGCAACGCATCCTTTAACTTGGCAATTTCTTGTGCTTTCTCCTCTTCCAAGTCGGTCTTTAAAAGATTAAAATAAAATTACGGCATGAGATTTGCAACATTCATCTCAACCATTAAGAAAATAATTTGGTAAATATAAATAATGATAATATAATTACTCTCAAACGCTTTTCAATTTGTAAACGCCATGTAAGTTCTTCAACACGCTTCTCTAGTTTGTTCTTTAATTCTTGAAGAGCCCCTGTTTCTCTTGCAGCCTAAATGAAGTTAGACAAATTATCAGATCATGAAGTCATTTTCATATGCAACACAAACTGCATTATAAATAAAATATTATTTTAACCATTTTAAGTTTTCTGAGTTCCCTCCTAGCAACCCTTCGTCTCCAACCGCATTGAGTAACAATTGCAGCCTTCTGCAATCTTCTGTAATAAGAATGTGCAATGTGTTGACGCACACGAGCCTGCAAAATTTTTTCACAAGCAATTAATACACAAAACAAAAAAGGGTTCATGTCTTCTCAGCTTAGTCTAAAGATAGAGTAATAAAGATGTTTGACAAGAGCACCTGTATGAGAATTGTAGCCTTTGTTTGCTTTCTAAATCTAAATTCATCACGAGCCTTCATAGCCCTTAATCCTGTCTGTAATGTGATAGCAGATGATCGTACTGTTAGGTAAGATTTCCTTGCAGTGTATCCTCTGAAGTTTTTCTCTATCTTCACAGCTGCTGCTTCACGCCGCAACTGCTCAAACAGCTTCCGAGCTGATATGCCTATTCGTAATCAAATAAAACCAAAAGAATATCATATTAGCAAGCAATTTACGTAGGTCAACCCATATGGATAAAGATACCTATACCAGAAATATTAGTATTTTACAACAGCATGAATTTTATAATGTTATGAATACCTTACAGACAAGAAGTTTGATGCAATGTAGGCTTAATGACTAAAGAAACAAGACAAATGCTACTTGTTGGTAATTTGCCTTTTTTTTTTTTGCATTCTTTTATCTTCAAAGCTTGAGTATTCATGAGTTCAAGTAATTTTCGTAGTTGCTCCATGTCAGCTTTGCAGACAGACTGGTGGATCGTTCTACAAGGTCCTAGTCTCACTCTAGCTCTACTAGTTTCCTATAGAAGTCCAGGCCCCTATACCATGGAGGAGAAAACTTTTGACAATCTACAGCTATGACAACTTTTCTGACTTTGCTTTTTGACCATCAAAAACCCCTATCTGGTACCAACAAAAACTTCAATCACCAAACCATCATCAAGCATCCAAAACATAGAAATTGACACTTTTTTTATTTGTTGGTACAGGCTACAGCCACAAGTCCAGTACCATCCTAATTTTAATCCAACAGAACACAACTGCATGTTTTCTGCAATCTTGCTTTTTTACCATAAAACCATTTGACCCTTTTACAAGAGCAGCAAGGAAGGACTCAAGCACTAAGTCATAGAGGCACCAATACCATATTAAAAATCATTCCATTATGAAAGCCTAAGCTGTTAAGAGAACAAAAAAAATAGTTCTACTAATGCCTCAAACGGCTTCTATATTAGGCTAAAGCTAAATTTCAAAATTCTAGTTACAATGACGCCATCATAATTTCTACAATCAAACAGCATAATTCATCTGTGACATGCTACACTTACAAGCAGTAAAAAACAGAGGATTTATGACTTAATCCCCGAAGAAACATGTATATTTAATGACTATGCACGGAAACACAGCTAAACCACCAAGCAGTAAGGCTCCCAAAATTCAAAAATGGATTTCCTAATAGGTAAATATAAACTCTTGAATAAAAAATTTGATGACAAGTTCAGAAAATAGGGAGATTTACAATCATCTGTCGGTACCTGGATATAGAAACTGACCAGTAGATAGTTGCATCAAACTCAGAAATACCATACATATTACCTCAAGGTTCAAAATTTCCCAAACAACGAAGCAATGAAAAATTGAAAGCATCCTTTAAGACAAAAATCTGGGTACCTCGCAAGTTAGATTGCAAATAAATTGCAGCTTGCCGCAATTCAATGAACTCCTTGCGTGCAATATAGGTGCGTATTTGTCTTTGGATGGTTCTTGCAGCATTTCCAAGCACCACAGCTCTTCTTGCATCCAACTCAGCCATCTGACCAGCTCTTAGGAAAACCTTTGCCTTGCCTATCTGTCAAAGCATCATAAACAGTTGGAAGTAACAGCGCATTAGCATAAATGCCCAAGCAACCTCTAAGACCAAAACAAACAAACGAATAAATCCACGAGTTTCTACTTAAGCAACCAACATTAAGAACTACTGGAAAATATATATATTGGAGAAATTATATACAACTTCAAATTAAGTCGAGAAGATACATTTTCTACAACAAAAGTTTGTGGTTCCTTTTTCTTATTTTTGAATTTTAATCCTAAGGTAAACCTGCATGACATGGTGAAGGATTAATACAAAGCTTTCTGTTTTAATTTGGATTATGCGTTGTGATATTCACAGTTTTCAATTAGTCCCCAAATTTTCTACTCCAAATGCATCAGCATCACAACAGACAACAGAGCACTCTTATTTAGCAAAAATAATTTTTGCTGCACATGCTCACCAGCAGACTGACCCTATACCCAAACACCCAATACATTAATTAAAAAACAATCTACAGATTGTTGTATGTTAGAATCTCATGATTCCAGGCTCATTATGATCAGATCTTTCATTTTATGATCTTTCCTTGTTTATCACATGCGACTTTAGCATCACAGTCAATTGGTTTCTTTCCTTTTTTATTTCCATGCATCATGTGATCTCTATTACTTATTTTTTTAAGAAAAAAATCCTCTTTGATTTATGAGATTGGGTGGCTAATTCATAGCCAGCTATCTCCTTAATATGAAAAATTCCAATATAAATAAATTAGAATAAACTTCTAAATTCAAAAATTCCTCATTACATAGTGTCATCTATTTACGCAAATAGCAGTGCTTGGCTTATTCCCAAATTAAAACTTTCAAGTCTTGTCCCTCCCATTTGCAATTATTAACATATCAAGCTACAAGAAGCACTTAAATCACCTGGTAGCCTTTCAAACCCATTTTATCTAGTATTCTTTGGCATGCGACTTTGTCGTCATAGCTGAAAAGGAAGTAGTAGTAACAGTTAACAAGTATAAAGATGAAAAGCAAGAGTGACAATTAAACTGAAGATAAAGCGATACATTGGATGCTCTAGAAATCAGAGATATACCAGACAATTAAGTTTATTTGGGAATGCGATTAACAAGTTAAAGACAAAAACAGCCCATGAAGAATGAGACTTACTTTCCTTCCAAAACTTCAGGGGCAAGAACACCAAATCGGTTAAGAAACTCATAAAAGGTCCGTCTAGTAGGATATCCAGCACAGCTTATTCTAATTGCCTCAAGCACACCCTGTAGTAAAAGTAATGTGATTACCAGTCAAAAATATAAATAAATGTCAGATATATTGTTACTTGCATGCTTAAAATATTAAAGCTGAAGAGGAGAAAAAAAGATGGTGAAATACTCACACCACAGCGTAATTGCTGGATAATGTTGACATTTTCAAGAATAGCAGGCTTGAGGACATTGTTTGGTTTCACACATCTGATATAGTGAGGCTCCGTTGAATTTAAGGTCTCCATCAAAGATTGAAGTTGTAACTGCATTTTTAAGAAACATAAGCCATTCATTTGTTGAAGATTAAAACGGCCCAGACTCATGAATTGAAAGAGAGACAACAGAGGCAGAGGAATGACAATACCTTAAAACGTGATCCAATTGAAGAGAACTTGGATGATTTTGATGATTCCTCTAGCGAAGGTGGAAAAAGACCAACCACAAACAAGCATTTTGAGGCTGTCAGTAGAGCCTGATGTTCTGCAACCACATAATCCTTGTTTTTGTCAAGAAACATATCGGCCTGGTACAGTACCTGGGCAAGAACAATGGCAAACAATATGTGAGAAGAAAGATACTGTAGAAACAATTTATGATTAAAAAAGAAATCAATGGAAACATGTAAAATAAAATTGTTGAATATATCTACCTCCCCTGCATAATGACATATGGCGAAACTAGTACGAGAAAGTTTGGGTTTGATAAAGCGCTTGTTGTTTTTGAATGTCTGGTACAACTTCTGAGCAAATGTTTCATGTGTAGACTTGGGAAACATACTGTGTCAAGCAACCAAGCAAATGAGTCCAACCAAACCACAAAAATCTGGCAATGCATGATTATAAATCCACTTCTCTTGACAATGAAAATAGCTCACAATCAAAAGCAGTGTTAAATAAATGATTAGATCTCAATCAGTTACATACCAGGCTTCATCAAGGAGTGCTATTATTCCTCCAGGTTTCTGAAAAAGATAAAATAATCATCACTACCCCTATTATTTTTCACATAATAAATGCAAATACATGCACAAATATGCCTAAACAAAATACTACAATTCAACTTCATTTGCTGTACTATACATATTTCAGAAAAACCAAAACAGCACATTTTATACCAAAAACAGGTAATAAGTAAATTATATATTTCACATATGACAGATTAATAATGCAGCAAAAGCGACAAACCTTCTCAATTAGATCCAAAACATCTTGGTTATCAACAAACTCAATGTAACTCCAATCAATCTCTTCTTTGGTGTATTCTTCTTGTTCCATTTTAAAGACATGCTGCAATCACCAAATCAGAAAAATCTTAATCATCATGGTTAAAAGCAGAATTAAATAATATAGATCACAATCCACAAATAGTTAACCAACCTGATTAAAATGTTGTTGCAGCTTTTCATTCGTAAAATTAATACAAAACTGTTCAAAACTTTTAGAAAAATAAATTCATTAGATATAAGGCTGAATAGAATAAAATGAAGCCACTTGAATGTACTGGCATACCTGTTGAACTTAAAACTTTCAAATCCATAGATATCAAGAACTCCAATGATAGATTTTGAATTTGGATCTTGCCCTATTGAATTGTTAATTTTTTCCACAAGCCTGAAAGTGAAAAAGACCAAAAATTTGTAAAAATGACGGAACATAACTCATTGAAGGAAATAAAAGCTAGAAAAATGGTGATTCAACCACAAAATTCTTTTTTTCTTTTTCCCCCCTTTTTTCCTAGATAACTACTGATAATAATAGTTTCCTAGTGGAACTTTCAACTATATATATGTATGTATATATGATTATTGTCTTTCCAAAATATGCAATTGATCACCACTTAGCTAAATTCCCAATTGACAACCTTTTTCAAATGTCAATATTTAACCCTCATGCAATAATGAATTTGTTTAAGTCTAACTTTATAACGTATGTGTGAGTTATTGTAGTTCACATGATTGCAGGGAGAGGATCTTTATGAAGGGTATACAACAGACCATACAGAAATAGAGCTATAGCCTGCGGATCATTACCAATCAAATAAGCGAGAATAAATGGTTTTAGCCAGCGCATCCCTGCTACCAAGAGCTGCAATAGGATCTAGAGTTCTTGTGATAACTTCCTCTGGTGTTACCATCACACGTTTGATCAATGCATCTTCCAAGCTCTTAGCATCACACCTACAGTAATTTTATACATTCAATGCACAGACAACAGAATATGAAACTATAATATAGCACTGCATTTGAAAAGTAAATGGGTATCATATTGCACACACTTAAGAAGTTCAGCTGTCATGTTAAGATGGAATCTAGATTTTTCGTCTTTGATGACAGAGGAGTCGATCTCCTCTCCTTTTGAGAAGTCAATATTTCCAAGGTGAAGAATTGCTGCCACGACCCTAAAAATTGCTTCCTGGAATATATTATCATTTGTCATAAAAGAAGCTTCACAAAATATCACTTAAATTACATTAGGATATAAGACTCAGAAATTAACCTGCTCTTCCTCACTAATTCCAACAATATCCATTGCCCTTCGAGTAGCAAGATATTCCTCTGCATCATCTACTCCATCCAATTCATAGCACTTCGATTGATTTAAGTAATGGAAGGAACTAGGACTTCCTAGCTTATACTTTTCTTTTACCTGCAAAACAGAGTTTAGCATAGTATATACTGTACAACACTATAGTAGAGTAGGTGCCAATCCATGAGAAAAAGAACATGGTTTATTTCAATATCAAGAAAGAGAATTATTACCTCAGCTGGTGCAGCACAAAGAAGGTAAAAGCAATGGTAATTTCTTTCAGGATCAGAAATTTGGCAAACACGAGACCTCTCGAGCAGGTAAGTACGTATGGCTGCCCCTGAGATTCTTCCCTTGTGGTCAAATTGGATCTCAACAAATTTACCAAAACGACTGCATCTCAATGATAGGATCAACATGAGAAGAAAATTTATATGAATTACAGTAATGTTAGTCTAACTTGATGTTGCAGCGGTCAAAACGCACCTAGAGTTATTATTTCGAACTGTTTTTGCATTGCCAAATGTTTCAAGAACCGGATTAGACTGCGAAATAACAATATGCAAACAAGAATAAGGAAATAAATATTTTTCATCTTAGTAAAGGAAACTTGATTTAGTCCCTCTATCCTCAAAGACATGCACACAAAAATGGGATATCCAACAAAAAGAAAAGAAGCTCCAACATACTTCCAGAACTTGTTGTTCAACTGTTCGCCCTTCTACTCCAGATCGGCCCCCTAGGTAAGCAAGATATCGCATGAGCATCTTCGTTGTCTCTGTCTTACCAGCACCACTTTCACCACTGACCAAGATTGAGTTGCTTTTACCCTCATTGATCATTTCTCTAAAACAATTATAACCACACACGTAAGTTAATCATAAGATATTATAAAGGAATCATGCCAAATTAACGCCACTGATTTACCTGTATGCAACATCTGCAACTGCAAAAACATGGGGACTCAACTCTCCAAATGAAGCTCCTTTGTACTGTTCCATCATGTGAGTATCATACAGATGGGGTAATCTTTGAAATGGGTTTATGGCAATCAAGATATTTCCAGTATATGTCTGCAACAATGTTTGAGGAGTAGAATGATTACATTATTAGCAAGTTTCTGTTGTTAAAAGCAAGCCAATGCGTAAATATCTTACATAGATTTCATTTAGCTCATATCTTGTTGCCAAGTTGTGCAGAACTCCTGGCTCATGCAAATATGACAGTTTAGTCATGTCATCAACACCTCCAGGAGGAGCTTCATTATCCTTGGGAAAAACCTTTGACTTATTTGTGACAACCTGAAACCAGAACATCATACTGTTAGAACCAATATCAAAAAGTTGCAATACCCTTCGTTAATTTCAGTCAAACAGAAAAGTATACAGATAATAATCAAGGAAGAGTGCTGAATTTTCTGTAATTAAAGATTGAAAAGCAAGGGTTTGGCTCAATCATTTGGATAAAGTTGGAGCAACCAAAAGGTTTTCCGTTTAATTTCCATTGGTGACCTTTGGTTTGCAGGCATCCAACAATTGCGGTAAACCCCGCATTAAAGCTAAAATAGCCAATTTAACTCCTAGAGTTTCTTGTATGAGTTCTGAAAAGAATTTGGACTAATAGACGTTTCAAGAATAAAGCATCAGAGCAAACAAGCTGATAAATTTATCGAAAATCTGATTCATATCCAGAGGTTTACAATAAAGATAGTAGAGTTTGACTCACTGTCTTTCCATCTGTGGTGTGAACATGGACTTCTTCACCATTGATTTTGAAAACTTCTCCATCAATCCATGCTTGTGCTGAATCTTCAACCCAGACATGAGAGCCAACAATAATGTTCACCGGAGCAGACTGCAAAAATAAACATAGAGTACTCTATTAAACAGTACCAACCATGACGGTTAAAAAAAGAAGAAAGAAAGAGAGTATAATGTATAGATGTTCAAGATATGGAATATGCTAACAATTTCAAAATTTCACATAATACTTAAAATTTTAACAAGTCATACAAAAAATGGTAAAGACCAACTACATACTTACAGCGCAGCTAATGCTGCAAGATATGTAACTAAGGAAAGTTGTTAAAATGAAACAGGAGGAGAAGACGCAAGCAAATGTGCTCTAAGCCATAGGTATCATAATAAATTCGTCCATCATTGTGTGCACGCACACACAACAAATTGACATTCAATTGTTCATGTCACAGGACCATCCCACTGTTTTAACCTGTTTTGAGAACCATTGCATTCGAAGCAACAGCAAAGGGTATTGGAAATGCTGCCTGACCTATTCCTAAAGTTTTGCCCTCATATTCACAACCAGGGATAGTACCATGGATCAACAAATTTGCAGAAATACATGCAGTGGATAGACTTATTATATATCATCCTGCAACTGACACAGACTCATCCTTTCCAAGCTAATTTGAGAAAAGTTTACTCTTCAGTGGAATTTAAGGAGAAATAAAAAAAAAAATATATATATATATATATATATATGAAGCTCAAGCTTTATCTCATCAGTACTAGTTAGTTCCTTCCTTAACCAGATATTTATTCCTTACTGACGTGTTTACTACGTTTATGAAATTTTCATTTTCAATAAGCATAAATGTATAACATAAATAGCCACTTCAGGTTCCAAACGGTTCCTTTTACAATTTTAAATAGACGAGAAGAACATGTCGTAAGACCACTAAATATTAGTAGTATCATATTCATAGGAAGATGAGCTGAAATTTGTATGCTTCTGGTCCCCTCTTAATCCCCCTACCCAAATTAACCCGAATAATACTAAGCAACTATTTATATCCACCAGCCTCCATTGCTCACGATCTTTGAGAAATACATGGATGGACTACCATAAATATGCAACCCACATGGTTGCCTAGAAAAATGCAAAATTCATCCAAAAATAAATAAAATTGGACGACCAAGAGACTAATTTAGAAACCCAATTATATCGCCAAGACACAAAATATCACAATCGAACATAGCAACAAAAGAACAACTCCCAAGTCCAACAGATTCAACGAAGCAGCTCAAAGAGTCCAAGTTAAGGAAATCAGCCAAACAAAGTCGCAACACAAAACACTTGGTCCAAGGTTACCATGGCGATTAATGCGCAGCGATCTTCGATGCTAGCTCATCCGAGGCAGGACCGAGTGGAGACGTACCGGAACTCGGCGACTCGGATCGGAGGGGGGCCAGAATGGAGGCTACAAAGCTTCAACGGAAATTCTGAAGGAAGCAAGGAAAACAACAAAATGGTTCAAATCTTGTAGAGAGAGCTTCTCTCCGTTTCTTTGTTGTGAAATTTTTTGTTTTTGGATTTCTCTCACTTCGAAAATGGAAGGCTTTATATATATACACGCAGAAAAGCCAGTTGAGCTTGCTTCTCTCTCTAAAGAGTTGTTCTGTCTCTCTCTCTCTATCTTCTATTCTTCGTTGTCATGGTCAGAGAAAATTAAATAAAAAAAGAAACAATTAAGCTAAATGTAGTAATTAAGAATAAGAACTGAGAATTAATTAATAAAACAATAATATTGTTACTGTTACAGAGTTTAGCTTGAGGGAAGAAGAACGGAGTTGAGTTTTGACTAGGGAGGATGGTCGTTTCCAACAACGGCGTTTTGCTGTAAACGACGACGTCTGGCATGTTCAACACATTTTCTCCTCTCTGTTTTAGGGCACGTGTTTGTCTCTATTTACAAAATTACCCTGTATTTTTTTAAAAAAAATTGATTTATGTTTTATTGTAATCTTTATATGCTCTAGTTAAAAAAAAAAAAATTCGTCATAATTATAATAGCTCAGATTTCTTTATCTTCTAAATTTATAATTTTTTTCTCAAATTATTCCTATTAATTACACATATTAAGAAATTTCTATCAGAACATAGTTTTAACACAAATTATTATTGATATTATTTTAGGGAAATCAATACAGATTTTTTATAAATAACTACCTTAAATATTTTTTTAATATCTTATCTAACTCCTATATTCCTTAGTTACTCATTTATTTTCTTATGGTTATCTTTCGTACCATCTTTTTTTTATGTAATTTTTTAAAATCAATGCATTATTTGGTTAAGAAATTATAATCCCTCTGGTCCTAATTATACAACATATTTAACCGATTTTAGAGGGATTAAAGAAAAGGGTTAGATTAGTTAATTTTATTGATTTTCTTAAAATGCCCTTATCTAAATTTGGCACTTCAATTGCCTTGTTAATTTCACATAATCCCTCATCCATACCAATAGAGGTATTTTAGAAATAAACTGACAAAAATTAAAATATTGTCCTATAATTAGAACCAAAACAAGCTTCTAAATGTAGTTTTATAATTAAGACCAGAAGGAGTATCATTTTATTATTCATTTTCATTCATGTTCCCATTTCACTCTAAGATTATTATTTCATTTTAGTGGAAATGTATATTTCCAAATTAGTAGCGAAATTAAACAATTATGAAGAAAAAGGGAAAGAGAAGTAACTTACCTTATTAATTAATTAGTACTCCCTCCGATCCTCATTATAAAATCACTTTTGCAGTTGTAATTTGTACTATAAAAGTGGTCTTATAATTAAGATCGGAGATAATAATTAGTAATAATTCATTAATATAAAGCCCATAAATGATGTCGCATTCACCCAAGAAAATAACATAAATAAGTTAAAGGGTTAAGGTGCAAAAATAGACAAATGCTTTTCTCAAAAGAGCGTCCAGTGGCAAATACTTTTTTTGGCGCAAAAGTAGACACGTGGTTACAAAGTGGAGCAAAATTAGCGTTTGACCGTTAGTTGACTTTTTTGTATGAAAATGATGATGTGGATGAGGACGTGGATGTTGATGGTCTCGGGTTGTTATAAATTACGCTTTAGCCCCGGACACATTTCGGATAATTTCAAGTTAGTCCCTCCATGAACTTTTAAAAGTTTCAAGTTAGTCCCTCCAGATAATTTCGATTTTGACCTTCTTCCCAAAACTTGCCCCCACGATCTGTTCTTCTTTCAGATTTTGGACCGCCGCCCCCCACCTCCCTCATCTCCGCCGCCCCCCACCCCCACCTCTTCTTCTTCCCCCCACCCAGATCGAAAACACTAAACCCCCTACACCCTCTTCTTCTTCCCCCCCACCGGCGCAATTTCTCTTCCCCCCCCCCACCCCGGCGCGAATTCATCAGATTATAGGTGCACAACTCAGGCCCAACTGAACTCCCAGATTCATCAGGAGTTAGGGCGAAACCAACATCACCACAACCATTGGATTCGGCGTCAAGAAGCTTAAGAAATATAAACAGAGCCAAACGCACTGGTTATTTCTTACCAAAGCAATGAGAATAGAGTTGAACATTTGGGGATTCAAGGTGGCCCCTAGTTGTTCCATGCAATCTAAAATTTCCAATACCGAATCGAACTTACCCGACCGAATGAAAGAATCTAGGATGCCCTTGAACGCTTGAGAATCGGCAACAACACCATCTTCCTTCATCGAGCGGAGAAGATTCGGTACCTCGTTGAGGTAGCCGGCGCGGCAAACGGTGCGGAAGATGTGAGTAGGCGGCGGCGGAGTGCGCGTACTTGGGTCGGAGCGAACGACACCAGTGGAAGAGATCGCGCCGGTGTTGGGGGGGAGAGAAATCGCGCCGGTGGGGGGGGGAGAAATCGCGCCGGTTGTGGGGAAGAAGAAGAGGGTTCTGGGTGGGGGGTGTTTCAGTGAGGGAAATCGTGAATGGAGAAGGTGTGCCGATGGGGGGAGGGGGTGGTGAATGGAGAAGGTGAATGGAAGGAAGGTGTGCATTTTTTTTTTAATTTCTTTTTTTTTTCACTGCCAAGTAAGAAAAATTTTCTTGAGTCAGCATCCATGTTAATGTTTTTGGTCAAACTAACGGTCAACTAACGGTCAAACGCTAATTTTGCTCCACTTTGTAACCACGTGTCTACTTTTGCGCCAAAAAAAAGTAGTTGCCACTGGACGCTCTTTTGAGAAAAGTATTTGTCTATTTTTGCACCTTAACCCTAAGTTAAAAGCAAAATTTAGAAGTTACTGCTTTAGTGGCCAAAAATAGATAATTTGTTTCACTTTTTTTTTTTTGCTCGATAGATAATTTGTTTCACTCAGTAGTGTGCATTTCTTTGAACTTTTGTCTTCTTGTCAAATATATATGTGGTTCGTTTGTACTTAACAAAACAAAAACAAAAAAATTGTGGTCTGTTTTTGTACGAAGAGATGTGTTTTCTCCTTTCGTGTTTGTCTTGTTCACCAAATGGTATTATTGAAAATCTTTGCTAAAACAATTGTAGTTCATGTCAAAAGTCTGTTTTATCATATTTTAAGTTGAATGTATAATGATTATTTTTAAAACTATTTATGACGTATTTAATTAAATTCACTAAATTAACTAAGAAATGTGCAAGAAAATAAGATTTTTTAATCAACATTAGATATTCTATACTCCATCGATTTTAATTATAGGACAATATTAGAAAGTTGATTTTGATCCTAATAACTATAGGACAAAGTTCTAATTTTTATCAATTTATTTTCAAAATATTCTTATTGTTTTCATAATGGCTGGTGTTTTACAAATTTGTAAGGAACGCTAAAGTGGAGCAAAACAAGGCGCTAAACAGGGACACTAACCTGGAGGGGGCCAGGTTGCTGTGGGGGAGGGGAAAAATAGCGCAAAAACAGTTTTAGATAAGGATATTTTAGGACAACAAATATAATTAATTAATTTAACTATTATCTTTAAATTCTCTAAAATTAGATAAATATGTCTTATAATTATGATGAAAATGAGTATTATCGAGGAAGCTCCTAAGTATAACATTGACTTCGTTTAAGAGGAACCATTCTCTTTTACCAGATTCAATTATCATCCGTGCATTTTGGTAAAAAAAAAAAAAAAAAGTATCATTGGTACAAAGAAATTAAATTTTAGAGTTGTACTTGTACAACTGAAAAAGATCTAATTATAAAAATATTTTGAATTTAATAGTATCATTACTATTCATAAATTAGCGGGATTATGAAATTTAATTAAGATCATAAATTTTAGGCGGATAATATGTTGGAGCTTCGGGGAAGCCATTTCTGATTCTAAGATTTCTGATTCAATTCATAATATAAGGCGTTTCTAGGATATTAAATAACTTGGCCTAAAATATAAGTCATTTATAATATAATTAATTCTCATTTTTCATTTTTATTCTTGTAATTAATACTCATTTTTCAATTTTATCCACTCATTAAATTTTTAAACACATTTTCTAGTAAGAGTAAAAGTAGAAAAATATTTTAATTTATAACATATTTAATGAGTCCAATGTACTTTTTATTTTCCGAGAATTAGTTAAAAATTAAAATGCCCCATATTATGTTTCAGAGGGAGTAAGTTCCTTTTTTTAATGATTAATATAACAAATGTTCCTTTTGGTTGAATTCGAAGTCTTCTCATGTGGATAAAAACGTAAATTCGAGCCCTAAATTTTAAAAATAAAGAAAAATAATTAATTTTGAAGGAACATGATATAAAAAAAAGAGGTTAAGGTGGAAATTTGCCAACGAACTATTACACGAGGAGCATCTGGCACAAAAAATAATTGAGGATACTAAAATTACTAATAAATAATTAAAAATAGAAAAAAAATACCAAATAACTATTAAAAAAACAACTATCACAATTACGTTAAAATATGAAGCACTGGTGTAGGACGATGGCTGAGACATTGGAAAAAAGAGCAATTAAACCTTCTTATTGGATAAGGCAAACACCAACAAAGATGGGAGTCATGCAAGCAGGCGTTGTGGACTGCTGGATTTGGTTTCGGTGCGTGATTCTTGCCCTGAAGCTGCATACGAACCTTGATGAGTTCAAGAGGGTGGGTGAAACAACCCAACAACAATGGAAATTTTGGAGACGCCGACGTCGCCGACACTGTGACAGTCAATGGAAGACGGAGACATCAAGACAGTGACGAGGTAATAGTTCGTTGGTCAATTTGTACCTTATTGTGCTTTTTTTCACTTTTTAATTGTTGATTGGTAATTTTGGTACCCTCAATTGTTTTTTATACCCGATGCTTATCGAGTAATAGTTCGTTGGCAAATTTATACCTTAACCCACAAAAAAGTAGAAATAAGACAACGGTACAACACAATCAGATGTCCGCATAAACTTCGCTGGCGTCTGAATAATATAGTTTTTTTTTTTGGTAGATGAATAATATTGTAATTTTAGTGGCTTCAAATCTGGGGAAGTTTCACGTGTGATCACAAAACACATTGTTGCAATTTGTACGAATCATTTTCTAGCTGACGTGGCAAGTGGCAAGTGGCAAGTGGCAAGTGGCAGCCAATGTCTTGGATAGCTTCCACCTCAAAAACTTAAAACAATGTCAAGGACAGTAACGTAGTTTTATACACTAAGAAATATGAGTTCAAAATAAAACACCTGATTAAAAAAATCAATCTGTACAACAGACGTAACTTATTTTATTTAACTTGAACCCTTAGAATTTTATTTATTATAGGTATTCATTTTTTAGTGTAAAAATTGTTAATTTTAATTTACAATATTTCATTAAATTTTAATGAAATTTTCTTCATTTTATTTAACACATGTGCATTTCTATAAATGAAATTTCATAAAAATTTATGAATTAAAATTGTTTAACAAAACATGCAATATGGGTCCCAAGTCAAAAAAAAAAACAATATGGGTCCCAGGTCAAAAAAAACAATATGGGTCCAATTTTTATAAAATAAACTATATGGATTAGAATTAAAATTAAGTGAATTGATCTTCCCTTCTTATTATTGTTCAAATTATGGATGTATAGAATATAAATTTACTACAAAGCTTTATTATTTATAATTGAGAAACCTCCTCCTTTTTTTGCATTTTATGTAAAAATAATAATTTCATTTTAACTTTTATACATCCCTTTAAATTTTTTATTCATTCAGTTTTCTTGCACTTTACAATATAAATTGAATATTAAAATTATGGAACCATGGCATGGAAGTGGGATTTGAAACCACCCCATCTTGGTTGTCCAAAAGACTCGGTGGCCACCAAGCCTCTATGTTATATATATAGATAAGAACATATATGTATAATGTAAATAAAGACGTAGTGGCATTAGGGTCATGGAAATGACTAAAATTGTAATAGTATTGACCAAAGAAGTAAAATGTATCAACTAAATGCGTAAACGTATTGACTAAGTGAGTAATGGAAATGACTAACTGATTAATGATATTGACTAAAGGCTTAATGATATTAACTAAATGAATAATGCTATTAATTAAGAGCGTAAACATATGGAATAAAGATGCAATAGCTTTGACTAAAGGCGTAAACTTATTGATTAAAAATATAGTGATATTGACGAAATGAGTAATGATATTAACTAAAGGCGTAATGGTATAGACTATTTTTAGGCCTTTAGTCAATGTCATTACTCATTTAATGAATACCACTATGCCTTTAATTAATATCATTACTTGTTTAGACAATATAATTACGTCTTTAGTTAATACCATTACTCATTTAGTTGATATCATTACTCATTTAGTTGATACTTCTTTTGGTCTTAAACATAAGGTAAAGTTGACTTTTTTAGAGTTATTAAGAAAGCTAATTAAATTACTTTAAAATATTTATATAAATAGTTTTTTCTCCAAATTATTTTGCCATACATATAAACTAATATATAATATAAAGATACACAACATATGATATGATTAAGTAATTTATTTAGCTTCCTTCATCTCTCCAAAAACTAAATCTTACATTAGGACTGGAGGGAGTACTTTTTACATCTTTAGTTAATACCCTTACACTTTTAGTCATTTCCATTACTCATTTAGTTAAATTCCATTACGCCTTTATTTATATTATAAGTATAATTCTCATGTATATATATTACAAAGACTAAGCCTTTTGGACAACCAAGCTGAGGTTGGGGTGGGTTTAAATCTCACCTCCAATGTTGTCAAAATCGAGCTTCTATGTAAAAACGGAAGAGAATGGTAGAGACATAAATCGTAGAAATAAACGAAACGTAAAGTTTCTACTACTTAAGGTCAAGATACAAAATTACACACACACATACATGTGAGTGTGTGCGTGTGCGTGTTCATGTAAAAAAACATATATCACTATTCAAAATTTAATGAACAATTTCATATTTAAAAGACATAAGTCACATAAATATATAAAACATAAATCCAAAAACACAAAGAGTTTAACAACTCCTACAACCAAATTCTAAAACATCAAAAGAATCAAATTTAACAATTCCTAAATTATATTAGTTGATTCAAATCAAATACACATAAACATGCATGTCTTCAATGTGCTCTTCTCTTGCTCTTATAACAAGTTCATTTGCAAAATTTGGAATGTTTAAATCATGACCATTCATAGGTTCTCTCACTTCACCTTTAATCAAGTTTTTTTTATCATGGGCATTAGGGGTTTGAATAGGTCAGGCCCCATCAGGCGGCCTACAGTCTGGCCTGTTTAGGGCTTGATTTGGCATGTTTGTTAAAAAGGTCAAGCCAATGCCTATTTAAAGGCCTATATATGTAAATAGGCCAGACCTATTTTGTTAAGGCCTGACCTGTAAGTCTTCAGGCCTTACCTGTTTACACATTAAATATATATATTTATATCATATAATAAAAAAATATTTATATTTTCATTCTTATATTTATATAGATTTGGATAGGCTTAAAGTGCATGAAGTCTACTTATAGCCTTCAAGGCCTGTAATATGAGGCCTTTTTAAAGGCTTACATTGTAAGTAGGCCTTTAAAAAGGCTTCAGGCCTGATCAGGCCTTGTGAAGGCTCAGGCCTTGTGAAGGCTCAGGCCTGAGCCTAAAAAAAAACCTGCATTCAGGCTCAGGCCTTTTAACCCGATTTAGGCCTTTTTAGCCAAAGCCTACTATTTCCATGCCCAATGAGCATCAACATCTAAGTTATCTACATCTTCCCAATCTTCTTCATTTTTCACTATCCAATCATCATCGGATGAAAGTTCATCAAAATTATATGTGTAAGAGTTTTGAGTTTTCTTTTTCTTGCCCAATCTTGAATTGGCAATCACAAAAAAAAAAATCATTCATAGTCTTTTGCTTTTGGGGAAATGAAAATAGGGTTTTTGTTTTAAGTAAAAACGATCAAAACGGTAAAAACATAAGTTTTTTCCGTTTTTAAGCGTAGTTTTTACTCAAGGCAGTTTTTATTTGCATCTTAACACGTATCACTCTAAAAAAATGTAAGTTTTTACGGTCCACACCTTGGTTCTACAAATTTTAAGAAAAAAGATTACCCCACCCCCCAAAAAACATAAGTCACTATTCAAAATTTAATGAACAATTTCATATTTAAAAGACATAAGTCACATAAATATATAAAACATAAATCCAAAAACACAAAGAGTTTAACAACTCCTACAACCAAATTCTAAAACATCAAAAGAAATCAAATTTAACAATTCATAAATTATATCAGTTGATTCAAATCAAATAGACGTAAACTTGCATGTCTTCAATGTGCTCTTCTCTTGCTCTTATAACAAGTTCATTTGCAAAATTTGGAATGTTTAAATCATGATCATTCATAGGTTCCCTCACTTCACCTTTAATCAAGCTTATTTTTATCATGGGTATTAGGGGTGTGAATAGGTCAGGCCCCTATCAGGCGGCCTACAGCCTGACCTGTTTAGGGCCTGGTTTGGTTTGTTTGTTAAAAAGGCCAAGTCAAGGTCTATTTAAAGGCCTATATATGTAAATAGGCCAGACCTATTTTGTTAAGGCCTGACCTGTAAATCTTCAGGCCTGACCTGTTTACACATTAAATAAATATATTTATATTATATAATAACAAAATATTTATATTTTCATTCTTATATTTATATAGATTTGGATAGGCTTAAAGTGCATGAAGTCTACTTA
The DNA here is from genome assembly GCA_025563575.1 of Acacia pycnantha. Lineage (NCBI taxonomy): Eukaryota > Viridiplantae > Streptophyta > Magnoliopsida > Fabales > Fabaceae > Acacia > Acacia pycnantha. Next base: position 103,616 of record JAMWYP010000363.1, on the reverse strand, counting down.
TGGCCTTCAAGGCCTGTAATATGATGCCTTTTTAAAGGTCTATATTGTAAGTAGGCCTTTAAAAAGGATTGATCATACCTTATGAAGGCTCAGGCCTGAGCCTAAAAAAAAGTCTGCATTCAGGCTCAGACCTTTTAACCCCATTACAGGTTTAGGCCTTTTTAGCCAAAGTCTGGTCTGGCCGGCCTATTTCCATACCCAATGAGCATCAACATCTAAGTTATCTACATCTTCCCAATCTTCTTCATTTTTCACTATCCAATCATCATTGGATGGAAGATCATCAAAATTATATGTGTAAAAGTTTTGAGTTTTCTTTTTCTTGCCCAATCTTGAATTGGCAATCACAACAAACAAACAAAAAAATCATTCATAGTCTTTTGCTTTTAGGGAAATGAAAATAATGTTTTTGTTTTAAATAAAAACAATCAAAATGGTAAAAACATAAGTTTTCTCCGTTTTTAAGCGTAGATTTTACTCAAGGCAGTTTTTATTTGCATCTTAACACGTATCACTCTAATAAAAACGTAAGTTTTTACAGTCACACCTTGGTTCTACAAATTTTAAGAAAAAAGATTACCCCACCCCCCAAAAAAATAGCCATATGTGTTATACATATTTAGACAAATGAGCCCGTATTAGTTTAATTATATCTTACATATGTGAATATATATATATATATATGAAGTTAAAGTTGCTTTGGAAGCAATTTTCCCTGATCCGATACAGCATGAGTCAAGTTGAAGCATATTATAAATATCTTGCATTGTTTATATATATAGGGGAAAACATCATCGATCAGATTCTGGGTTCTTATCGTGGGTTCTTATCGTGGGTTCAAATCGCAACATAAAAATCATCTCAGCAACATAAAAATCCAGATTCAGTGACATAACAGGAATCAAAGGGAAATGACTAAAAGATATAACAAACAAGCTTAGAAAGAAGCCACGTCGTTTGAATGATTTTAGAGAAAAGCATGAGCAACAAAAGAAAATCAAAGACATAAGGACCAGAGGAAAAGGGGACGAGTTCGGAGCTGGAGAAAGGGGCGGCGGAGCTACTGTTCATTTATCATCTTAAGCAGCCACCATTCACTGTTTTCTTCAACTTCATGTCGGAATTGCAGAGAGAATGAGGCGTTCGACGGAGATTGAAGGAAGAGAGACGCAATTGCAAGGATTGAAGGAGGCTCTTCGTCTGCGCGAATGGAGAAGAAAACAAACAAACAAAAGCTAAAATAAAATAAAATAAAAAATAATAAAAATAATAATAATAATAATAACCACAGTCCTAGTCAGCGTCCACATCACTAATATTAGTCAAACCATCCAACTTAACGGTCAACATCCACCCCCTTAACGGTCAATGTGACTTTTGCTCCTATTTTGTAACCACGTAGTTACTTTTGCACCTAAAAAAAGTATTTGTCACTGGACGCTCTTTTGACAAAAGTATTTGTCTATTTTTGCACCTTAACCCTTAAAATTATTTAACAAAACATGCAATATGGGTCCCAGGTCAAAAAAAAAAAAACAATATGGGTCCAATTTTTATAAAAAAACTATATGGATGTATAGAATATAAATTTACTACAAAGCTTTATTATTTATAATTGAGAAACCTCCTCCTTTTTCTGCATTTTATGTAAAAATAATAATTCCATTTTAACTTTTATACATCCCTTTAAATTTTTTATTCATTCAGTTTTATTGCACTTTACAATATAAATTGAATATTAAAATTGTGGAACCAAGGCATGGAAGTGGGATTTGAACCCACCCCATCTTGGTTGTCCAAAAGACTCGGTGGCCACCAAGCCTCTATGTTATATATTTCCTCTGGTCCTTATTATAAGGCACCAACTATCATTTCTCGCGGACCAAGAAATGGAGGTTAAGTCATTAATGAGGTCTAAAGGTAATAAATGTTTCCAACTTTACCCCTACTTTAATGATGTAAGTTTAAATGAGTTAGTTAAAAATGAGGGCATAATGGAAAAATAGTAATAAATAAGTTAGTTAAAGTAAGTTGGTGTCTTATAATAAGGACCAAAAAATGTTAGTGGTTGATGCCTTATAATAAGGACCAGAGGGAGTATATAGATAAGAACATATTTGTATAATGTAAGTAAAGACGTAGTGGCATTTGACTAAATGAGTCATGGAAATGACTAAAAGTGTAATAATATTGACCAAAGAATTAAAATGTATCAACTAAATGTGTAAACGTATTGACTAATTGAGTAATGGAAATGACTAAGTGATTAATGATATTGACTAAAGGCTTAATGATATTAACTAAATGAATAATGCTATTAATTAAGAGAGTAAACATATGGAATAAAGATGCAATAGCTTTGACTAAAGGTGTAAACTTATTGATTAAAAACATAGTGATATTGGCTAAATAAGTAATGATATTAACTAAAGGCGTAATGGTATAGACTATTTTTAGGCCTTTAGTCAATGTCATTACTCATTTAATGAATACCACTATGCCTTTAATTAATATCATTACTTGTTTAGACAATATAATTACGTCTTTAGTTAATACCATTACTCATTTAGTCAATACGTTTAGCATTTAGTTGATATCATTACTCATTTATTTAATACTTCTTTTGGTCTTAAACATAAGGTAAAGTTGACTTTTTTAGAGTTATTAAGAAATTTAATTAAATTACTTTAAAATATTTATATAAATAGTTTTTTCTCCAAATTATTTTGCCATACATATAAACTGATATATAATATAATGATACACAACATATGATATGATTAAGTAATTTATTTAGTTTCCTTAATCTCTCCAAAAACTAAATCTTACATTTAGGACTGGAGGGAGTACCTTTTACATCTTTAGTTAATACACTTACACTTTTAGTCATTCCCATTACTCATTTAGTTAAATTCCATTACGCCTTTATTTATATTATAAGTATAATTCTCCAGTATATATATTACAAAGACTAAGCCTTTTGGACAACCAAGGTGAGGTTGGGGTGGGTTTAAATCTCACCTCCAATGTTGTCAAAATCAAGCTTCTATGTAGAAACAGAAGAGAATGGTAGAGACGTAAATCGTAGAAACAAACGAAACGTAAAGTTTCTACTACTTAAGGTCAAGATACAAAATTACACACATACATGTGAGTGTGAGTGAGTGTATGTGTAAAAACATAAATCACTATTCAAAATTTAATGAACAACTTCATATTTAAAAGACATAAGTCACATAAATATATAAAACATAAATCCAAAAACACAAAGAGTTTAACAACTCCTACAACCAAATTCCAAAATATCAAAAGAATCAAATCTAACAATTCCTAAATTATATTAGTTGATTCAAATCCAATACACATAAACTTGCATGTCTTCAATGTGCTCTTCTTTTGCTCTTATAACAAGTTCATTTGCAAAATTTGGAATGTTTAAATCATGGCCATTCATAGGTTCCCTCACTTCACCTTTAATCAAGCTTTTTTATCATGGGCATTAGGGGTGTGAATAGATCAGGCCCCTATCAGGCGGCCTACAGCCTGGCCTGTTTAGGGCCTGATTTGGTCTGTTTGTTAAAAAGGCCAAATCAATGCCTATTTAAAGGCCTATATATGTAAATAGGCCAGACCTATTTTGTTAAGGCCTGACCTGTAAGTCTTCAGGTCTGACCTGTTTACACATTAAATAAATATATTTATATTATATAATAACAAAATATTTATGTTTTCATTCTTATATTTATATAGATTTGGATAGGCTTAAAGTGCATGAAGTCTACTTATGGCCTTCAATGCCTGTAATATGAGGCCTTTTTAAAGGTTTATATTGTAAGTAGGCCTTTAAAAAGGCCTTATCAGACCTTATGAAGGCTCAGGCCTGAGCCTAAAAAAAAGTCTGCATTCAGGCTCAGGCCTTTTAACCCCATTACAGGTTTAGGCCTTTTTAGCTAAAGTCTGGTCTAGCCGGCCTATTTCCATACCCAATGGGCATCAACATCTAAGTTATCTACATCTTCTCAATCTTCTTCATTTTTCACTATCCAATCATCATCGGATGGAAGATCATCAAAATTATATGTGTAAAAGTTTTGACTTTTCTTTTTCTTGCCCAATCTTGAATTGACAATCACAAAAAAAAAAAAATAATAATAATAATAATAATCATTCATAGTCTTTTGCTTTTGGGGAAATGAAAATAAGGTTTTTGTTTTAAGTAAAAACGATCAAAACGGTAAAAACATAAGTTTTTCCCGTTTTTAAGCGTAGTTTTTAATCAATGCAGTTTTTATTTGCATCTTAACACGTATCACTCTAAAAAAATGTAAGTTTTTACGGTCCACACCTTGGTTCTACAAATTTTAAGAAAAAAGATTACCCCACCCCCAAAAAAAATAGCCACAAGTGGCGGAGGTCCAACAGGACTCTAATGAGAGCATTATAGTAAAATTGCCAACACTTTAAAAACTCAAATTCCCCTCAAATCACCTGTTATTTCAATGTGTTTAAGACCTTTTGGGGTTTTGAGAATTCAAATGGTATTTATTTATCTTTTTTCCTTATATTTATAAGTTGGTGAGTTTACTACTTTTCTTTTTAATTCTTCTATGAAAAGTAAGAAATTAAACGAGCCAGGCATGGTCCATGCAACAATCATACACTGTTTATTTAACCATTGTCACTGGTCATCTCTCCAAATTAAAGAGAAATAATTGCGTTTTAATTAAAATCAAAACAATGATAAGGCACGTTGGACACCAAAAAGTGCAAATTAAAAGGTAATAACTATGATTTCAAATGGCCATTTTCGAGCCTTTTTTGGTTTTAACTTTTAACTGATAGTCACGTGATGTTAAATACCAAAGAGATCTTCATTATCATATTTATTTTTTTCGGATATATAAAGATTCTCAATAAAGTTTAGAGAGACAAGCAAATCAAAGTTAAAATGTTCATCATTACATTTACTTTATAAATAACTCTTTTTACCGTTGACTGTATGATATACTATGAATCATGTAGAGGATGTTTTTGTCATAATATTTTTAAGGCAGTCGTATTTGAAAACAAAAATATTTGGGGTCGATTTGGTAAAATCAACATCCCACTCGAATATTGACATGCCATTTGTTTTGCGTACTCGTTTATTTTACATAAAAACAAGAATTTCAACTAATTTTTATATTTAGGATCGGAAAAAATAACTAAAAAGTCAGTACACTTTGTTTTGAATACTTATTTTTAAGTTATTTCTTCATGTTCTAATTGTAAGAACTAGCTGAAATGTCTGTTTTCATCTTAAATATAAAATTTTATTATTTCAATTCATTTTATCTCTTAAATTTATATATTTTTAAAATTTTTCCCATTTACTACACAGGCAACATGAGTTTCCATCAATGAAAGTAACTTCAGGAAAAGCACCAATATAAGAACTTTTTGTAAAAATTGTATCCAATTAAAGTAAGTAAGAAAATATTTATCAATCTAATGCAGTTAGTGGCGTCGCTTGACATGACTGAAATAAACCCACTAAAAACGCCCTTTAAAATATTACGCGATATAATTTGGTTATAACAACAGATCACAAAACAGGGGAATTATATATTTGTTATACACCAAATATTTGTATAATAACAGTATTGATTTTGGAATCTGTATAAAAAAGTGTACCACGTAAAAGTGTTTGTATAACAATTATTTGGTGTTATATCTATAGATTAGTTGTTTAGTTTCTACACTTAGAATCAGAAAAGAGTATAAAATATAGTTATATTACATATATACAACAATGACTTGTTCTTGGCTTCGTGTCCCAAGTTGTTCTTCTGAGGGTAAGGGCGTCATTTCCACAGTCTTGCCCTCATATTCATATATGACGTGATAGAATATTATGCCCATATTCTAATTGTATCCGGGTCAATGGAGTGTTTGCCTAATGGTGAGTGAGTCAACGTTTTATAGGATATCTCAAGTCTCAACAATACTTATGTCATGTCATGGGGCTTTAATGTGGTGATTGACATGTTGATGCCAACACACACACGGAGAAGCAAAACTTTTTGCTAATATCTTTCTTTTTAAATTTTTTTTATTAGATTTACTTAAAAAAATTAAAGGGATATGTACACCGAAGGTATAAGCATGATTGAATATGTAACATCTCTATTGAATATGTAACATCTCACTTATAAAAAAAAGCTTTCATATCATTAGATTATAAAGTTGTTGACGTTTTAAATTAGATTTTGATGTAGCAATCATAGCCAGTTTATTAGTAATAATGGTAGATAATTTCTCTCCCAAAATTATGCCATAATTTAAAAGTTTTTGATGTAATGATATATTCTTCTGTTTTTTTTCACTATATGTGTATTAAAGTGGTGTTTCACTTCTTCAATTAAGGCTAAACAAGTCACCTACAGCTTAACGAGCCCGTTCAGGCCTAATGAAAAATTGTCCATTTTGTCTCGCCCAAGAAAGGTCCATGACGGCCAGGCTTGTGTACTAAATGGGATGGGCCATGGGCACACCCTCGAGCTGTCCATGCCCGCCCATATGTGTTATACATATTTAGACAAATGAGCCCGTATTAGTTTAATTATATCTTACATATGTGAATATATATATATATATATGAAGTTAAAGTTGCTTTGGAAGCAATTTTCCCTGATCCGATACAGCATGAGTCAAGTTGAAGCATATTATAAATATCTTGCATTGTTTATATGATAGATGGAGCATCTGAATCTCAATCTAAGTCAGGATTAGAGCAATCTCAATCGAGCTTATAGCTTATTAGAGGAGCTTATGATAAGCTCCATTTTCTGGCTTATTTACTATTTGAATCGGGCTTATGGTTTTTTTCTCTTATAATTTATCTCAAAAGTCATTCCAAACAAGTTTATTTCACAAAAGCTACTGATCAACCATCAATCCAAACATAAATCATGTTTCACAATCTGACTTTTACCCAATCGGACTTATCTAATGTTGAAAATGTTTAGTTACAGAAGTTGAAACTGACATGTTTTTGTTGGTCAATGGTCACACATTTAAGAAGTTTTTAGCCACTACAAAGATTGTAACTAAGCAGCTTTCAGAGGTGGATGAATATATTAAAACCGATTTAATTTAATATTGTGAACCAAAATTTGACCTTTTGGTATGGTGGAAAGTGCATGCTTCTAAATATAAAAATCTAAATTTGATTGCACATGATTTGTTGGTTGTATTAGTCTCCACAGTGTCTTCAAAATCCGTCTTTAGTACTGAGGGTCAAGTACTATATATTTTATAAGTTCCTCATCTTCAAAGATAGTTGAGTCACTCATATTTACTCAAAATTGGCTATGCACAAATCTTGTCAAATTGAAGGAGGTTGATGTTGATAATTTTTTACATATCATTTCATGCTTGGTTTCAATGAGGAATGATGAGAATTATGATGTTTTATTATTAACGTCTTTTTGTAATTTATATTATTAAGAAATAAATGGGGCGTGTGCATTAAGAAATAAATGAGCAGATGAAAATTTTATATGTCATTCTCTTTATAATTTTTCAACTTTACCTATGTTCATGAGTTTTTGAATGGGACAGAAAAATAGGAAGAGCCACATTTGAGCATAAATTTTATAAGTAAAGTTAGCAAATAAACATTAATAATCGTTTAATTGACTTATATTATAGGGGAAAAAAAGCCTCTGAAAGCGTCATATAATAAAGATAAGAGAGCAAGGAGTTTTGGGGAGGTGTGTTTTAGTGTTAACCTGAATTTTCAAACTTGTGCCTCTAATAAGATCCGTCACATGAAATAAATATGAATGTTAATGACAAGATTTAAACAAAATACAATTGACTACTAATAATTAATCTTCATTTGAATGGGTCCCACAATTCGTTCATTCCACCAATCCGACCCGACACTGTTTATGATCACTATTCACTCACAATCTAACTTGTATGTACTATCTTTGTACTATAAAAGTGTTCCTATAATTAGGATCGGAGGGAATAAGTAGTAATGTTTTCGTACAATTCAAGGGTGATCTCTCAATATATAAAGGCCACAATTTTAATCACTTGACTTCAACACAACATGTCTAAAGTCTAACTTAGGCATTTAAGTTAACATGAGACAAAATTGGTAGGAAAATTTGTGGCGTTGTTTCATTAGAATCAAAACCACCACAATTTTTTTTTGGCTCAATATTTGTATCTACATATCTTCATGGACCCAACAGATGACAGGCACAACGTCTGGTTTTTAAAAAAAATTCCTGGAATTCAAATGCCTAAGGCCATTCAAAGAAAAACTCACAAGTTGAACTTGAAACTCTATGTGTGTGTTTGAGTAAACATTTCAAAAGTACGTTTACGCAAGTGAAGATAAAAATCATTTTATATACTTATCTTATGTACCTTAAATCATTTAGAAAATCAATTTCTATCGCTAATCCAAACTAGCACTATAATGATAGATTCAATGTTTTGAAACCCGGATTGGAAACCAGTGAACTGGTTCAGTTCGGACATCAATCCGATTCGGTATTTTTTTTTAAACATTATTTTAGCACTTCATATTAATTACCCTAAAATCTTCAATTTCTCATCGGTTTGACCTCGGGTTAGCTCCGGTTTGACTCAGTATCACAACCGGTTTAGTGACTAGTTCGGATTTTAGAACCTTGGGTAGAATAATTATGGGTGAAGTGAGAGAAATGCTTCTCTTTTATTTCATAATCATATTATAAATTCCAAAAGCACGTTGCGTCTGTAATAACAACAACAACAACAATTCTTGTATCATTAGGGTAGATTCATCTACAAATGACGTTATTATGTTTTATAAACAACCAACTTCTTCAATAAATTGTTAATTAAAAGATTCTGTTAAGTAATTTCATTGAATGTTATTTTCAATAACACTATATTACTTAATCTACTCTCATTTTGGGTGCATCCAATTGCCTTCTCTCACTTGAAAGAAGACAACCTCAGAAGTCGAATATGGACATCCATCTCTCTAAAGTCTAAACACATACTCTCACATATGATAACTCCAATCTTGCATGACACACACTGTTCTGTTGTAGAATACAGGTGTCTAGTCTTTATGAACTAGGATGTTTATATTAGATCAAGATTAGTCTCTCTAAGATATCTGTATGAGGTATGTATCAAAGAGAAGATGACTACTCAGTGATATCTATAAGGAAGATACCAAAGAGTGTCTGGAGATCACTGAGCTACACTAATATGGCGTTTAGCCAAGAGGGAGTGGGGTGTGTGCTCAGTGTTGGCTGAATAGTAAATTAGAGAGATTGTAGAATCTGTGTACCTTAAGGTTTACCCTCTATTTATAGAGTGTACCTTAGGGTTAGGGTTTGAATTACTGGGCCTTTTATGCTTCCAAGTCCAAATGTTGCGTCATCACATCTGTGTCATATTAGTTGTCTCTTGTTAAGCCACACCTTAGATGGGCCTCATATTTGAGTCCATAACACACACAAATTAAAATAAGCAAAAAATGAAAGCTTCTTCAAAAAAACTTCCAACTCACAGAATATTCCTACTAGAGGTCAACAGGTTAAGCCAAAGAACAATACAACCACCTCAATCATTTTTATCTCTAATATTGCTCAACAATAATACAACAATGTCATTAATTAATAACTGCACCCAACAGGGCCATGCACAAAAACATGCATTTTATTGGAACCATATAGTAGATATATAGCTACAAAAAAAATACCAAATCAGTATTTGGTAATCACTCTAAAAAAGAAAAAAAAAAATTACATTCATTCCTTACATAGTCAACTAGATCAAGGAATTAATCTCACTCATTATATATATATATATATATATATATATATATATATATATATATATCTCACTAGACACACCTCCAACTTGGTCACTAGAGGCTCAAATTGGATATCAAAAAACTCAATTGGAGCCCCTTTCTAAAACCTATGTACAAACCAATGTAAACCCAAATCTCAAGACTCCAATTTTTTCTTCAATAAAGCTCTAATTTTTTAATTAAAAAAAATAACCATAATTAGAGCCCTATAAGACTGTGTATATCTAATAATAATGCCTTATGTGTGAATGATTGATTGTGTTTTATTTTTCTTTACCATTCATAGAAAGAGATGGATCGTAGAAATAAAAGTGATCCCTCACTTTCAATTATACGATCCTCAGTGCCCACTTGAGCTGGGCCCTCTCGTTGGTCCTGGGCCGTAAAGGCCCAAATTCTGCTTCTCTTTCATTGAGTTTATCTTTTCCAGTTTCCATTCACCTCTCAGCCTTGCAATGAAGGTTGAAGCTTTCACGTCCACGTCAGCGCTTGGACATGGAATGGTCCCACCCATTTCCATCTCGGGCGGGTCTTCCTTGGGTTTCGTGTCATATTCGGGTTCGGGTGAGCCGCACCGCGAGCTTTCAGTGCTGCGTATCTTCACAAAATCCCCGCGAACCGTGAACTTCATCTCCGGAATCTTGAACGGCGGCGGTGGCGGCGGTGGAGGAATCGGGATTAGAGGTGATTGATTGCCGCTGTTTAGTAGTGTCTCATTGTTGAAAGTGCTTGTTCTCGTGGGCAATGGCGGCCTCCCGGCGTTTTGGCGCCGGCGGGGTTCAGTTGCTGGTGGCGGTGGAGGAGGCGGCGGCGGCGGGATCTTGGGCTTTCGGAATGACCACCGTTTTGAAGATGTCAATGGCGGCGGCGGCGGAGGGGCCGGAGGTGGAGGCGTTGAGACTGAATGAATTTTCTTGTTCTTGCCTACTCCCTTCTTGAACCAACTGTGGAAGACTGACGGTGGTGGAGGAGGAGGAGGAGGCGGCGGCGGCGGCTGTCTGGCACTGACGTTATCTTCATTGTGAATATGGTCGACCTTTGCTGCTGTTGTTCTCTGCTTTCTCTTCCTCTTTTTCTGATTCAATAGTGAAGCCCACATTATTGCTATTTCACTCTTCCTCCGTTGATTCCTTCCACGCTTATGCTCCCATTCTGTTTGGACCGCCGGCGCCGGAGGTGGTGGCGGAGGTGATTGCGGCCGTGGCGGAGAAGGATTCCCTGTTATGTCATTATCATCAACCTCCACACTTTCCAGCTTTTCCTTGCGCGAAACCGTCTGATATGTTCGCCTAGATTTGGGCCGAGTAGTAGCTGGTGGAGGAGGAGGCGGCGGGGGCGGAGGAGTAACAGGAGGCGTGGGTGACTTCGGGGCCGGCTGCGGTGGCTGAGGCGACGAACTGCGAATTGCGACGGTATCAACTTGAATTTCCTTCACATCAGCGTCTTCTCCAACCTTCTCAACATTTTCCTGCCGATCGGGGTTCTCCACCGGAATCTGCTCCTTCTCCGATGAGCGAAACTTATCGATTCCAAAATCATCGAAGAAACGAAACCGATACCTATCACTCTCAGTTTCCCACAACGACTCCTGCCGGAGATCTGGGTAAGAGCTACTGCTTCTCCGCAACCGAGAAACTCCAGCCACTGGCGACTGCAACCGGACTATCGGTGGTGAATCATAAATCTTATTCTCGGAAAACCCATACCATTGCCGAGAAACAGAACCATCTTCTCGTTCCACACTTTTCTCATACCCAATCGCTCTGGCCCTGACAGTTTCCACCTCCTCCTCCTCAGACGGCGAATCCTCATCGTTCCTCTTGGCGAAAACTCCACAAAGAATCGCGAAAAGCACGAAGAGAATGTTAAGGGAGTCCCAGCTTTTCTTGACGGAAGTAGGTCGGAGAAGTTGAGAGGTGAAGGAGAGAAAAGGAGGAAGTGCGACGAAGAGGAAGAGGAGGAGGATAATGGGTAAGATAATAATAAGAAGAGGTGGACTTAGAATCGGAGACGATGAGGATGATCGACGGTGAGGCATGGAGGTTCACGGTGGGGGTGGTGGTTGTAGTTTGTTCTGTTGTGCTGCGTTGTCTTATGGTTGCTTGCTTTGCTTGTGCTTGTGCTGAAAGTGAAGTGTGTGTGTCTATGTTCCTGTTGTTTCATTTCATTTCATCAGCAGCTTTGCTTCGCAGAAACATTAACACGTTACTTTAAAAAAAAAATTATTCTCAAGTTTAAAAATTTTCTAGGATTTTTAAATTAAATTTACAATACAGTTTTTTTTTTTGAAAAATCATATATAAATGTCTTAAAATATTGGAAAAATCGTTGAAATATCCCCTATTTATTTTTAATTGATAACATATTTATTGTAAATCTTTTAAATAAGGGGAAATTATTCTTTCCTTGTTCAGTGGTGACAATTATCTGATTCTGCCAACTACTCTTAAATATTCTTTTTTCTATTTTTAAGATTTGAACTCTTAATTTTGCTTGCTGAGAGAAATTTTATTAAAATTTATATAAATTTTTTAAAAAATATAAATTAGGGTGAGTCTCATGCATTTTATTTGATTTTTTTTTTTCTTGCCCGGTTCATGCATTTGAAAAACATTATACACTCAATCAAGTAATGTTTTTTTATTAATTTTTATTTGATATAATTCGTAGTGGATTGAAATTTTTATTATGACCATGTTATTAGTCAATGCCTTTTTATTAAAATCATTATTGATGAGAAATGAGATCAAGAAGTGTCCCATTATAAATTAGATCAAAATTGTATTAATGACTTAATATAAAGTTAAAAGACAGCAAGCTTGCAAAAATAAAATATAATAATACACTCAATTTTTTAATAAAAACCATACCAATCAACGAAATTCATGGTGATTGAGTCCTGATCAATCAATTCCCTCGTTTTTTTATATATTTAATTAATAATTTTTATCATATGAAACATAAAATTATACTAGTATTTTAAACCATTTAAATTTTGATAATCTGAATTTCTCAAAATAATTTCAAAATGTGGGATTTTTATAAATATTAATTGAATTTTTTTAATGTAAAATTTGAAAATTTCATTATGATTTTACCTTAAAGTTATAGTATCAGTCCAATTTTTTTCTTAGAATAATTGGTATACTGTTAATGTAATATAATATTTCAAACGAAAAGTTTTTATTCCAAAAACTTATTTATTAAAAATGAAAACTTAATTTCAACAAGATAATGAAAATTGTACAGATCAGTCAAGGGAATAATTGATGAAGAATAAGAAGGGAAAGAATAAAGACGTTTTCAAATAGATAAACAAAAGCAGAACCATTGACAGCTAGAGGTTGAAGTATATAGCTTTTTTTTCCCTATGATTTATAAAATACAATGCCACTAATATTTTTCATTTGATTATTATTATTATTATTATTATTATTTGATTTTAATTTTTAAAAAATCTTGGAATGAGCAGAATCCCGTGTAATTCTTCCTTCAGGTCAAAAATGAATTCCATGTAATTCTTATGCAAGAACAACATAAAAAAACATTCAACCCTATTTGTATATATTTATGAATAACACGACTTATTTTAAGTGTATAAAAAAACACAACTTATTTTTTTGAAAAAAATTCCCTTAAACTTATTTTAAATTTTATATGGCATGCTAAATTAATATTGATGATTAATTGTACTTGAGTGATAAGTAATTGGTAAAATAAGAGTAGTAAATTAAATTCTTCTAAAAATATTGTTGATAACAATAAGTTTTGTTTTTGTGTGACAAAAAAAACATTTCATGTAAGGGATTATATATCATGTAGTACAATCTCCCATGCATGACACGAGCTACTTAAAATATTGAAAGTAAGAATTAGTGCTTGTAAGGGAAGCACGTTTAGGATAACAAAACTATTTCTTTTTCTTTTTTTTTAACAATTCTAGAGTATTTTATTACTGAGGATAACAAAGGTTACAATTAATTAAAGCAAAGATAGAAACACTGCTAAAACAAATACAACAAAATAAACTGGATACAATAATAACCGAACACCGTACATTAAATATATAAGAATAGAAGTAGAATCATGGACAAAATCGGCCTCCTCGATATCCAAGGTTAGAAGTGACGAGCAAGAAAGTGTTGGTTGGAAAACTCATCCCAAAGGGCACACAATCTTATAAGCAATAGCTGCAATTAAGTCAGCTAAATAGGTACCCCATCCTGGGGTAAAGAACACAGAAAACTCAACATCAAAAGAAAGAAGACCCTTGATGTCCTGAAGAACACTTCTACTCCCAAGAACATATCTGGTGACCTCGACCACACACTAAACATCACCTCTTTAGATCTTCCCCCAAGAACGCAGATCTGAGCTACCAAATGATAGTCGGATCTCATAACGTTCAAACAGCCAACCAACCAAGAGGATTTGAACGTTGATCTGACATATCTGTTTATTTCCTGAGCCAAAAACACATCCACAAAACCCAGTAACACAAAAAAAGAAACACAAAATAGATAAATCTCACCTCTACAGATCAGATCTGGAGAAGGAGAGGAGAAAACTCGTCACAAGGACGAGGGAAGGCCACATCTGACAAAACTCTGAGGGAGAGGACCATAGCTCAAAGATCTGGACTCCAAAACATCAAGACCGTAGATCCAAGATCTGGACACCAAACTACCACTCAGACTCGTCTGTGGCACAAAAACGGTGCTCGCCGGCGGCTTGTGCATAAGGCACAAACCGCCGATGAGGGAGCAAAAGCAGTGGGATGGAAAGTGCAGAGAGGTGAGAGGTTGGAGAAAAGAAAAAGTTCTTAATTCAGTTAGAGATAGCCACATTAGGCATAACATCGTAAAACTACTTCTAAAAAGCTAAAACAAACAGATATTTAACACTATCATTGTTAAGAGTACAAATAAAAACATTACTATAAAAAGTGTAAGTAGTGTCTAATAGGTATTTATTAAAATTTATGGGATAATCCGTGTACCTTGTATAAAATTTTAAATAACGACAATAATTTTATTAAAATTATTTAAAAACAATAAATGTAAAAAAAAAAAAAATTGTTTTTCAAAAATATTTATATTTACCAACAAGCTAGATACAAATTTAAATATCGAGAAGTATACTTGTGGGAAAGAGGTAAAAACTTTTTGCACTTTAAGTCTCTAAAATTATTATAGAATTAACCAAGTTAAAAATAGATAAATAAAAAAGTATCTATATTTATGGAAAGGGGAAAGGTGAATAAGAGGAAAAAATGAAGGAAAAAAAAATATATGTATGAGAAATAATTAAGGCTATGATATACATATAATTAATAAGAGAAAAAATTAATTAAAATTTAGACATTCTTCAAGCAAACCTTATAAATAGGACAAGATTATTCCTAAAAATTATATCATACATTGGGTAGGAGGAGTATTTTATATCATCTAGTTACAAAATATATATTAAAAAGGGACAGGATTTGGAAAATGATAAAATAAATTGTTGGGTTAAAAAAGGAAATTATTATAAATTAAGAATTAGTGGGAGGTGAGGAGAAAAGAGGAAGACAGAAGTGCCCTTTTTAGGGAGCCTGAATCATTGGAGCGTGACAATAATGATTGAACCACATGTCCCCTTTCCAACCACACAACGCCTTTTTTGCTCTTTCTTTCCTAAAATATCCTTTTATTTCAATCATTTTCTTTTTTAATGCTCCATCTTGTCTCCTATACAAGTAAATTTTAAAGCAACCTTTTTGGTATGAAATAGTGGATCCAGTTTTGATTTCTAGGTTTTTTTTTTTTTCCGTGTAGTTTTCTTTTTACATCATATAAAATATAAGATGCGTAGAAGATATAATATTTTATTAATTACTTCATTAAAAAAAACCCTTCATTAATTAAGCTTGGTTCATTGGAAGTTAGTGTTAGATGAATGGCATCTTTCAAAATTCTTTAATATGCTTGAGTTGGTTATCTTCCTATTTTCTTTTTCTTCAGCGCAAATATCCTTTAATTAGAGGTAATTATATTTGAGATATTATCAAATATTAAATATGAATACTTCTCTCGAGGAGAATTTAGAAATATAGATTGAGCTCATTTTACCCTTTTTTTTCACTAGTGATAAACTTAAAAATTAAGTAATCCGGACCTAGCCCATACAAAGAACAAAAAAAAAAAAAAAAAAAAGCTTAGAACTTTGGTTAGTCTATAATTTTTTTTTTTTTTTCAAATTCCTAAAACAAAAACTAAAGGCTAAAATGCAACTCTTCCACTAACGAGGAATTTAGTCTAACGAAATTAGTCAGTCTCTTACAACGTGATGAATTAAGATTCAAATTTTTATTGGAAGATGTGTTATTTAGTACTCCCTTTGGTCCTTATTATAAGACACCAACTAACAAGTTTATTTAGTCCTTTTTATAAGGCATTTGCTTGTTCCTAATGAGCATTGATTATTTTTTCTATGTCTGCCCCTAATTAATAAAGGTAATGGGTGAGAGTAATAATTAATATAATATTAGAGTTTATTGTAATTATCAGGGGTAGTATTGGAAATTATTTAGATTCTAAGACAGTTATTGACTTTAACTACTTTTATAGGTTTGTGAGAAAAATCAGTTAGTGCCTTATAATAAAGACCAGAGGGAGTATCAGACAATTTTATGAATATGATTGCTTCTAATAAAAGAATTCCTGTGTATATTAAAAAAAAAATGCAACTTCCCTACATGTCTAACCTTAGAAAATGATGAAGAAGATGATGAGTAAGGAATATTTAATTTTTATATTTTCAATTTTGATTGTGGAAATTTATACTTGGTCCTTTAAAGTTTGGATTTGTATTATTTAATTTGGTCCCCTAGGGCTTGGACTTATATTATGCAAATTGGATATTAGATATTTATATTTGGCTATATATTTTGTAAGAGCATATATAGGTCACTCATTTAGTTGCTTGTATGTATAAAATCGAGTCCACATTATGTGCACATAATTATGTGTTCATACCTCTAATTAGAGGTATGAGCATTTTTATTTTTATTATATATATTTATATAGATTTAAATTATATGTTGCTTTCTGGGATGTTTTTTGCATCCAGTATCTCAAATTAATTAATTTCCATATTACTGGTGTTATAGACAGATGCAGAATTGAAAACTAATTAATTTGAGATACTGGGTGCAAAAAATATCCCAAAAAGCAGCATATAATTTAAATCTATATAAATACAATATATAAAAAAATTTATTTTTTTTTTAAATATGCTCATACCTCTAATTAGAGGTATGAGCACATAAGTAGAGGTATGAGCACATAAGAAACACATAATTATGTGCACATAATGTGGACGGTATAAAACCTTGTTGGGTGGATAATTTAAGAAAAAATCAAATCACCTAATTTTTAAATGTAAACTAGCATATAAATCCGACTAGTGTGGGACAAAAATCTTGAAGGGCATGTGACACTTTATTGAAGCCTCTTGTATGGCTGAGAGATAACCCTAATCCTCACGAGTCATGACAAATTTTCTTAGGCACAAAACACTATTTCTTTCAGACAGAATATGCTTCTCAAATCTATTCACATTTAACTTTTTGTTGGAAAAGCTTTTTAAAAAGTAATTTAATTTTTGAATTTAGATATATTTATATTGAAAGATAATAAATTTTAAAATAAAATTACTCTAACCCAAACAACAAATTTAAATTATTTCATGTTTTTATAACTGTTTAATAATTTTTATATGAATATATTATGGCACTACAATTATTTTTGGTGTGTTTGGTTGAATTCCTCATAATAACTAATTCTAATACAATAATTAAGTTGATTTAAGGAGAGTGTTTAATTGGTTGAGACAATAAAGTAATTCAACATAATATTGATTACAACAAAAGTTATCAAAATCATGAGTTTGAACAAACTTGTGATAATAGTATAAAATTGTATCATAGACTCGAATTGTAAACTCATAAAAGTTTACTTTTATCAATAAATATGTATTAATAATGTATAACTAAATAAATAAGATTAAAAAATGACAACAATTTGATTTAAATGTATTAAAAATCCAAATATTGAAACTAAATCTTCAACATTCATAATTTATCATACTCAACAATCTGTCCATTGAGTATGACTAAATCGAAAAAGTTAGCTCGAGTTTAAGAGTGAATTGACAAAATTTCGTAAACCAAAAACGTAAAAATGGTAAACTCGTTGTGCGAACTTGTGAGTTTGACCGAGTTTACAACTATTATAAGTTTAAGAGTAACTCGACACAATTTTAAGTAAAAACACAAAATTAGTAAACTCAGAAAGTCAACTTGAAAGTTTACAACATATTACAACAAATAAGGTAATCTTCATTACACAACTTTAACATAAAATCCATATAAATTAACATTTGAACAAGTATGACCTCCATTCTTACTCTTGATAGGATTAAAAAGATAATTTTACATATATTTTTATTTTTCTAAATAAAATATAATTTCTATGCCATAATTTCTTGATGGCACATTAAACAAAATGGTTTTTATTGCATTATATTTTCTATGATTCATCCAAACGGGGCACTAAAGAATTTTAAATCTTTAGTATAAATGTCTTTATTCTAAATCCTTAAAAAAAATAGTTTAATGACACGTTAGGATAAGAATAGCCATTATGGCCCCAACCCAAGTCTCCCATGAGACGCAATCACTCTTCTCTAGTGACCCACTTCGAGACATGCATGCCACGGGCTCACTTCACTTTCAAAATATCTATCATATCTTCTACTTTAAACTTTTTTTTAATTATTATTTAATGATTTAATATAATATTTAGTTACTCAAATTTCTCCTCATTTTGATTTTAATCTCTCAAATTTCATTTCACTTAAAACATTAATATTATAATTTAATAAAAACTCGTTTTACTACTTGGGGATTAGGATCCATGATTTGAAACTTAAAAAACAGACAACTAAAATTAAGACAGACTTAAAAGACTAGAGATTGTATTAATCCTTATTTAAACTTTACTCTCCCATGGGAAGATAAATTATAGAATACAAATCATATATTGCGTAAAAAACCATACATTATCTGATAGAACAACAAAGTTACTAAAATATAAATATCATGTTGTTTCAGGTTCAACACACGCCTCTTGTCTTTGGGTTCAGTGATCAGGAATTTGGAAACTCTTACAAATTTTTTTTGCTCAAACAGAAACTCTTACAAATGGAGAGGGTTCAAATCCTAAGTCCGTCACTATGCTGGGGAAGATATCTCAGAAATCAGAAAGCAAGGGTAATCTAAGCTAAGGTGTATGTATACTTTCAGCCCTGAATCCCCTTATGGAGTAGGGCGCCCTTAGACTGTGGGTGAGCTTAACTCATCTCTTAAAATTTGTATATAAAAAAAGGTTCAACATACAAGGAACAAAAGGTATAAAATCCAATACGGTCAACCTATCCACTTTTGATGGATTGATCAATTAGAAGATTAGTTCATTGATGATGTATTACTTTGGTCCACAAACATAAGCTGGATCTTAATATTGATGTGTTTTTAAATCCAATTCAAATAAGCTTTTATAAAATTAAAAAGATGAAAAAGGGAGTGATGATAAAGGAGGTAGAGATTAGAGATACAAGAATGAGACATTGGAATTAAAAGAGGGCCATTAGAAGCAAACCAATCTTTCTATCATGACCCACTTCATAAAAAGCATGTTGGGCGAGCTTACGTTCAAATTTCAAAATGTTTATCATATATATCTTCTCCTTTTTTCCCCCCTTTAAAGATTGACTAAACTTCACAAATCACAATCAAATATAAACTTTAAATCATAATTATAAATAAATACTTCCTCTGGTTTTCAATATAGGTGAAAAATAATTAACTTATAAATATTAAAAAAATAATTAAATTACTTACTTGTAAATTAATTTTTTTAAATACCTTCTTTAATCATTTGTATTCCAACTATCACATGATAGATGTTACTCCCTTCGGTTCTAATTATAAAATCAAGTTGAGTTTTTTTGAAGAGATTAATGAAGCTAATTAAATTACTTTCGAGTAGTTTGACTAATAAACTAATATATAATCTAAGTATACACAATACGTGTAACCAGGTCTTATAATTAGAACCGGATATAGTACATTAATACGTGCAACCAATAAGAACCTTTGAGGAAAAAAAAAACTTGATGGTCTTGTGTTTTCCACGAAATTTATTAAACAGAGGACATTACTAATAAGTCATAACTCATGAATAATATACAGTATTTTACCTTTTTTTCCAGAATATTTTACCATATTTTTTTACATCTTATGTTAACATTAATAACATATTATGTTAAATTTTATTTTTATCCTCATTGTTTCTGATTACTTATTCATAGAAATAATTGCATATAAATTGTGTTATGTTCCATCTTTTTATCATTTTACTATAAAGCTAAAAAATACTTTTAGCCTTTTAAATTAGTACGAGGTTTTATTTCTGTCTCTTAACTTCATAAAATATATTATAATTTTAACATTGTTAATATTTCTTATTGAAAATATTGACTCCAGATAATTTAAATGATGATTATACAGCTGACAATATATGTTTAAATTTTAAATATAGGTAATAATAATTTTGAACCAATTTCACACAATAAAAAGCTTATTTATAGTATTAACTACTGCTTTCTTATTTATAGTATTATTGAAATATGATTGCATAGGAGGATACCCCATACCTGCGCTTATATTAAAAAATATATTCATATGATGCTTAATGTAAAACGTATTTAATTAATTTGACTAAATTATATTAGTTAATATAGATTTTTTTTATAAAATATCGTGATTATCTTCCTTAATTAATCCCCCAACTCTTACTTAATTAATATTGAAAAAGTATTAATATGTAATTAAAATAAATAAATATGGAAAAACATTCTTATATTTAGGATCATGTTGAGAAGAATTTTACCAGGGAAATTTGCCATTTTTTTTTAAAATATGTACCAAAATAAATCACATTAGAAAGTATTTACTAAAGTAATGCAGTTAGATACGTTGGCTAACAGTACGCCACAAGTGGCGTAAGAAATCCCAACGGGATTGAGTGTTTCTTTGACAAAAGGCGTGGGAAATCCTCACACCATTAGAGTCAGAATCCTAACACCTTAATGGCGTGATCACATTTGTGTCAAGATTCCCACACCTTAATGGCGTGAGGATTTCTCACGCCGGCGTGGGAAATCAAATCCTCACGCCATTTTGATTTCCCACGCCATTAATAACGGCATGGGAAATCAAAATTCTACACGCTGCCACCAAGGTGGCGATGTAGCACCACATATCCCAGCGCCATTAATGGCGTAAGCCTTAGTTTAGAAAATAGTTCTAAAAGAGCTTCAATCTGGTTTTTTTTTGTAAAAAAATTATTTTGGTAAAAATCCCATTTTACCATGTTATCCAACAAAAGCAGCAGCAAACGCCCAAGGCAAAACGCTGCGTTTGGTGAGGTGGGGGAAATATGACCTGAGGATCCTTCTGTGGGACACAATAAAAAATTCGGATCCTTCTGAAAACCCTAGCTCCGTTATACCCTGAGTTAGCTGAAACGGAGTTGCTGAGGCCCGACGCAGGTGTCATCTGATAACCAAAAATTCAGGGATGGTTTGGTTTCAATGCGAGGATTGTGGTGACAATTTGAAGAAACCCAAGTTACCGAATCATTTCAGAACCTGTTCCGCTTTTAAGGTTCTTGTTCCATCCCACTTATATTCTTGTTATTGATTGAAACACGGGTGTATTAATTTCATGAAAGCAGCATGAAATTGGGAAATGAGATGAGAAGCACGTTAGCTATTTTGGTATACCATTGAAGGTATTTTGTTTGATTCTTTTTTTCTAACTATATATTGCAGTTGTCATGCATTGATTGTGGACAAATATTTGGACAAGACACCGTTCAGCAACACACACAATGTATTACAGAAGCGGTACGCCCCTCAGTCTTATAATCTTGTTATTGGATCAAATCGGATCAACAATTATATTTGAGCTACTTCTACGAAGTGGATTTTTGTTCTGGCGATGAATGTTGAACGAAAGATGGTTTTGAATTTTAACTCTTCCCCGATAAAGTAAAAAATTAGGCGCCTCAAATGGAGTATCTTTAGTTGCTCCATGGTTGTCCTCTCAGTCTCACTTTTTTGTTGTTGTCTCTAATCTCTATGTGTCCAATGATCACTCAGTCCTTTCTACTTATCGGCATTTGGAGTTATGCTCGTATTTCACCGTAGTACAGCTTCATCTTATTCTTTCCGGGTTTCCTTAACTTTTGTCAGCTTATTGATTGAGGTTTTGGTGAAGCTTTTGTTGCCCCTCTTTACTTTTCATGGTCCTTGGCTATTTTAGTTTTGCCTCCACTTTATTAGTAATTTGACTAAGCTGAATTTTTGGTTTATCCTTGCCTTTGTTAGCTCACTAAGATGTTTTTCCTCCCCCTTTAATCCAGGAAAAGTATGGTCCAAAAGGCCAAGGAAAAACTTTAAATGGTACAGCTGCCAAACCTAACAATAATAACAAGCAAAAGCCTGAAGTTGATATTCATGTTGGGTTATCAGAAAGGCCTCCATGGTTTTGTAGGTATGCTCTATTGGTTGCACTTTCTAACACCATGCTATTCAGGACATTCATATTGAATAGTTATGTCAACTGAAATGCTCATTTTAATGATTTTAAAGTTATAAAAGATACTTATGATTTAATAGGACCACCTTAACCAAACAGTAGTATGCAATCCCTTGTGAGTTGTGACTTAAGGGATGTGCGTTTGATTTGATACCAAGTATATGTGGGCTTTTTCATTTTTGAATGGATTGCCAGTAAAATTTTGAAATATCTTTTAGTACAATTGGCTTCATTGACTTGATGTGATACTGTTTTTCTTCTCATCTCTTCATTGAAGTCTCAATTTAGAATCTGCGTAGTTATCAGTTCAACTGTAAAAAACACACAATGATCTGAAATACGATTATAGATGTCATATTAATAATTGAGAACTGAATTGTGCTTGAATTTGGTTTCTAGAATTTTAAGTTCTCAGCTAAGAGTTTTGTTGCTGGCTGCACTGCCAACAAATTCATTCTCTTGGATTTTTTTGTGCTTTTTAGCCTCTGCAACACTAAAGCTACGAGTGAGCAAACACTTCTTCTCCATGCTGATGGAAAGAAACACAGGGCAAAAGCTCGGGCATTCCTTGCTTCAAAGCAACAACCAGTTCAGACGGACACATCTGCTCCGGATGCAAAGCTTCCAGTCGAACATGCTTCTAACGGTCAGGTCCAAGTCAGCAATAATGTGGAGCAGAGAAAATTGCAAGATCCATCTGAATGCAATAACTTGAAATCAGGGAATGAAATATCTCCATCAAATAAAAAGAGGAAATCTGATGTGGTGGGGGATAACCCTATCAGGAAAAAAGGCAGGGATGACAGTCCAGGTGAGTTGGGAAATGGGGAAGTAGTTCAGGCTGAAGGGGCAGAAGCTGGGGAAAAATCTCATTTGAAGAAAGAAAAGATGGTTAACAACAAGAAGAATATAAAGTGGAAGAAGTTTATCAAATCAGCATTGAAATCTGTAAGTATCTAGGGGTTTGGAGTGATATTTGTTCTTGTTTTGTGTTTTATGATGAATCACTATGAAAGATTAAAGGCTATTTTCGTAAATACAGGATTAGGGTAGTAGAAGAAATGCTATATAAATTGCCCATAAAACTCACACAAAGACTACATGTCTCGCTGCCATCAAAGGTGATTAGGGTTTTTATAGACTGTTTCTGTTCATTTTGGCTGTTAACCAAGGTGATTAGGGTTTTCAGAGATTGTTTCGATTCATGCGTTTCTTGGCATTTTGGCAAAGATTAGGTTTAGATTTTTTTTTTTCCCAGGGGAGTGTGATTGAAAAGCCTCTATAGTCGGCGAGAGATAATGGAGGGACAGTAATGAGTGTCTCTGCTGTGAACGAACATAGAGGCAAAGTGATAATTGGTGAGTCATCGTTTAGGTCGTCATTTGTTAAGATTGGCGAATCGATTGTTACTTGTCTACATTGCGCAATTAACTCGATCCCTCAAATTCTTTCCTTCTATTTTCTTTGAAAGTGAAGCTGCAGTGCGAATCAAAATCAACTGAATAGTCGGTAGATATCATTTAGCTAATTTAATTTGCCTTTGTTCTGTATGGCTGTTTATGCACTTTTAACATATACTTATCTTTTACTGGGAAGCAGCATCCTGATGGAAAATTGAAGATGAAGAAGTTGAGAAAACATGTCTTGAAGGCCTTGCAGGAATCTGGCGTTGAAGTGGATGGAACTGAACTTAGTGAGGCTCTTGAGCTTAAGGTTGGCCCACTCGATTGTGTTTGTGTTAATATGTTATCAATTGCATTGGTTTCTTATGAAATTTCGTATGTTGAGTGTTGGCAGATCAATTCAAGTTCCAGATTTGCAGTTGAGAAGAAGTATGTACGTTTGGTGGCCAAGGATGGTAAGGAGTAGCTGTGACCTAATGACCTTATAAGCTGGAATCCCGGGCTTTTGTTTGGTGATATTTTGATATTGTTTAGGCATTAATTAATAATATTTAGAGTTGGAACGAGGCAGTGCATTTTTGTCTAAACATGCAGAGGAACTGAAGGAGGTTGTTTTGATTTATTTTTTCAAACCCATCCCATTTTCTTCTACAAAGAATTTTGTAGGAACATATTGATTATTACCATGCAAATGTATCCAATTGTAGTATAAAATGATTTTGAATCACTGAAAGGAAAACATATTGTATTGTTTATTATTCCTGAAACAAGTTTATTGGCAGGCTTGAAAGTTGAGTTCTTAAATTCACTGAGGTCTGAAGGAGTATTATTAATATTATTATATTTTTTATTTTGAAAAATATTGTTTCACAGAGTCTTTTTTACCATGCAAAAGTGCGGGCCACACACCTTGCACTACACAACCCGTGGGTGGGTTGGTGTGGGCTATCCCCGCAGCCTGCGTGCTGGTTTGTGTTCCCAGTTCTCATCATGGCCGGGATATTCTTAAACTCTTGTGTATTGACTTACAAATGAATCATTCGTGAGATGTAGCCTATCCTATGAATCTAATCGAGTCAAGCTTGGACAATAGCACGTGTGTGGTAGATTTATTTGATTTTAAGGATTCCAGTTTACTGATTTTGGCACATTTTGAATTTCAGACAATTCCCATATTTATTTTAAAGACACGTCTTTTGGTTTGATGCATTGGAAATATTTTTACAATAGAATGTAGGATGAATTTTCAAAAAAGCAATAAAAGTTAATACTTTCTCCAGTCCTCAGATAATATATAGCTAATATATAGCTGACTTTTTTTGAAGAGGTAATGAAACTAAAAAATTTACTTAATCATATCATATATTGTCTATCCTTAGATTATATATTAATTTATTAGTTAAACTAACTGGTTTGTAGAAAAAAATAAATAAAAATATTCTAAAGTAATTAATTATCTTTCTTAATCTTTTCAGAAAAGTCAATTTTGTCTTATATTTAAAATCGAAGGGAGTACTTCATATCCATATGACTTGTCACCTCGTTCATTTCACTAGAGAATGTGAGTAGGAAAGTTTTTCCCTTCATAACAAACACAATTTCAAGGGGATTCCGTTATGTTAGTATTTCCTTGTTCAGAGGCATATCATATCATAGTTAAATCCGAAATCCCAATCATGATGTTGAATGTGAGCCTTCTCTTTTATTACTTGCGAGTTAAGAAAAATCAAAACAGGCTTGCAAAAGACAAATAAAAAATTGGGGGAAAATGGACTTGAAAAAAACAAAAAATAATTAATTCAAAAACTCATACAACCAAATTCAATAATTAATTCAAGGGCATTATAAAGCACCACTTGTTGAGTTGTCATACAAGTCAATGAGGTGGAAAAAGAGGAGAGCAGCTCAAACAGATGGATTTCAGAGTAAAAAATAGAAAGATTACAGATCTTAGAAGAACTTTATGATGGCAATCTTGAGTTTCACTCCAAGTATAACATGCAAGCCATTATGATCCTATAATTTGCAAATTGCTATATACAAACCCAGTCTTAGATACAAATCAATGGTAAGAATTGCTGCTCAAATCTTCAACAACATGGAAACATGCAATTTGTACTGAACTGTACTTGACACTTACGAAGGCCGTAACCCAAATTTTAATGCTAGAATGGCTGCCGTAATCAGCAATACTACTGAGCATACTAGCGCCTGCAACATCATCAAAATGTCACTTTTAGTAATGAATAGAGAAGCATAGTTGTTCACGGTCTAGGATAATTCTATTGACTAATAAGGCCATAACAATATCAATAAATCAATATTCAAATGGTAAAATATAAAATATTTGTAAGTTATGAACAATACAGACTTATTCAAGTTTCGTACAATGGATGAGAAATTCGTCTAGCTAAGTGAGGGGAGCAACTAATCACTGTAACAGGCATATCAATGCAAAAAACCACCATAGATATATAATATTATCTTTCGTGATTTTCACACAAATAATACTCCTTCAGTCTTAAATGTAGGACCTAGTTAGTAGTGCACCGGAGGTAGTAATATTTTTTTGCCTCAATGTGGGCTATCAAAATTTCCAGCACCTATATTGTTCAACATATCCATGCAAACAAAGGAAAGAACTTTCAAAGTCCCATTAAAATGGAATTTCTACACAGATCTACCTTCCTTCCTTCCATTATTTTTTTTTAGGGGTTTTGTTCTCTTGATTGATGGAAGTTTATTTGGTAAAATCAACTGTTTTTTTTTTTTTTTAATACAGAGAAAAAACAAGTTTTACCAAGATACTTTTAGCCTGATCTGAGATAAGCTGAGCCAACTATGACACTGCTGTACATTCTCTGAGGTTACAAGAACACAACTGTGTTTTAATGGATTTGGATTATCTAAGCTACAAGCTTGTGAAATGTTTCTTAAGAGAGAGAGATCAAGAGAGAAAATAGGGAGTTGGTGGAAAAAGAAGAAATGATCCGCTTAAAATACTCACAACCCAACTCCTTATGTTGCATTCTCTTCCACCTCAAAAGCTTTTAATTTAGAGTATTCAAATTACTACTTCCATACTATAATTGATCTCATTCTAAGGCATTATATGAGCACAAAAACAGACACAGAGAAAAGGGGGCAAGAGAGAGTGTACAGCGATTGCAGCAGCTCCAAGCCCTGCACGTTCTCTTGGATCCTTCCGATAGTGTTTTTGAAAATAGAGAATTGTCCCATAAAACCACATAATTGGGCAAAGAAATCCTGACAGAAATCTGCAACTCAACGAACACATCCATGAGACTTGAAAATAGAAATTGGCAAAAGAGAGTTTGCTTATGAAAGTTACTTACGAAAACCATCCAATTCCACATCCATAAAATGGAAGAGGCTTGTCATAAAGTCCCTGTTGGTAATCCTCCGTATCTCTCAGAAGGGCATACTTGCCCTTTTCCCGGCCTGCAGTTGGCCGTCAAAACCTATTAGTGCTCATGAAGAAAAGTTGTCAAAACAATAAAACCTTGAAACATTTGAAAGTCATATAATGAATGGTGTCAAGGACCAATTCAACTTGAAAGAAGTTGTGTGAAGGTCAATGGTTTTATTAATTTCTTTAACAATCCCCTTCAAATGAAGCATATTTTGGAGTTAGGATATGTTGCATTATTAATCAAAGAGACGGATTTTTTACCTTTAAATATTGAATAACATCGAGTAGATGGCCTCAAAAGATCAAGATGCTTTTCAGAGACCTTTTTTGAATCGACAGTCTCCTCTACCTTAGCATCTGTAACACCAAAGGTGAAATTGCATGATAAGCGTATCAAGTTTCATAGTTTACAGTGAAACTACCATAAAACTGTCTTTCAGAAGAACAAGTTGATTAATAAACATAACGAATTAAAGTTTGATTACCTTTCTCCATGGATTCTGAGGAAGGTTGCAGCACTAAGCCTTCAGCTGTTCAAGAGACACTCAAAATCCCTGCCATGCAAATCAGATTGAGTCTAACTTAAACAGAAGATCATCATTTCTAAGAACAGAATGTTCTACCCAAAAGCCAATAGAAATCCGGAATTGAATCAAAATATGACCTTTGCCAGACTTTGAAGCCCAGTGAGTTCTCAATAACTATGTACAACAATTATACTGCCTCCAGTCTTTAAAATAGGACTTAATTGGAAAATTCATGTTGGTCCTAAATATAAAACTTATTTCACATGTTTATCAATTTTTTTTTTTTTCCAAATTAACTCTATTGATATTCTCTCAATGATAATCAAGCAATGGAGAAAGAGAGGGAATTAAAGAAGATGATCGGGGTGTTTTAGAAAAAAAATATCATATTAACTAATTTAACTAACTTTCTTAATCTATTTAATTCAAATTAGTTAATTAGGTCTTGCATTGAGGAGATGTGGAGAAACATTCTTTTGCAACACCAATGATCCTGAGCTATGTAAAATTTCCACTGATAGGGTTTGCGTTTTGAAAATTAGAATAATGTAAAACACCAAAAATTGCAAGAGTACCCTATTCATATGTTCTCAGAAACTGGGGAATTAAAGTCAAGATTGCAACACATTTCAAACAATCCTATTTAAACATATGAATGATAAATTTTTATTATTACAGAAAATCTCAATCCTTAGAAGCCAGGGACCGACCTTAAATTATCCTGCAACAAATATCCAAATTCATAGGTGAACCTCTTCTAATTCCTAATTCCTGTTTATATAAACTCCATTGAAATTCTATTACTACATGCAGCTTTGAGAAATCATACGAAGACCAGAAAAATAACAGGAAAACCCAGAATCCTCCAGTTCTCCGTCAATCTAAGAAACGAAAGAGCCAAGAAATAAATGATATCGTCATCAGCACCTAAGGAATCTCCAGATGAAAAATCGAACTCCCAGTGGGAACAAAAACAATAAAGAATTAAACAAACACCAGAAAATTGAGAAAAATTAGGGAAGAAAACAAAAATTTACTTGCCTTGGAAGATCAGGAAAATCCGCCAGGATGAGAGAAAGGAACGGAAAATATTTAAAACATGAAGAAGAAAGTGTCTTTCTCTGCACTTGGCAATCGTTTTACGCGATGACTTAATGGTGCTTCTTCCCTTCCATTTGTTCTCCTGCTTCAACATCAAACAACCGAGTCTGAGAGCTGAAGAGAATTGACTAAACCATATTAACCTTTAATGCTCTTAATTTGTTTTTTCTCATATTAAATAAACAGGAAGAAAAAATGAAAAAAACAGGGTGGTAATAAATACTCACTCTTATCCAACTATAATTTTCACTACTTTTTATTACAACTTTCAAATTGTTATGAAATAAAGAGATATGTGGGATAAAAGATAGAGAACAAGAACATGAGAATAGAGAAGAGAGAAAGAGGAGAGTAATTCTTATTTCAGTGTGTCTCAAATACATAACATATGCCTTCTATTTATAGGCACAACTCTCTAATCTACAATTAATGTGATTCCATAATCATAGTGATTAATGGGTGAGAATAGGAAACTATGGAGAATAGGAAATAATGGGAGATATGGACATCCACAAATATAATATTCATAACACAAATCACATATTTGTATTAATAAATACTAACTCTGTCCTATTAATATAGAGTTGATCTAACGATGGAAGGCCTTACTAGATTCCTCTAAATTTCGAGTTCAAATCTCATAGTAAACATTTGTGTTGAGAGTGACAGTTACAAACCCTGAATACTGGATGATAATATTAAAAAAAAATACATTTGGTTCTAAATATAAGATCCACTTGACTTTTTTTTTTGAAGATATTAAAAAAGTTAAATAAATTATTTTAAAGTATTTATTGTGGGATAAGATATTGTCATTACCAATTTTGATCACTACTAAGTCACTACCACTTTTTTCACTGTTAGATTAGAATCTTAATAGGAGAGAGAAATGATAAAGGTAGATGAGATTTTAATCTAACGGTAAAAAAATGGTAGTGACATTGGTAATGATAATATTCTATCCCTTTATATATATCATTTTTTTTCTTCAAACTAATTAATCCGGCTTATAAATTGATATATAATTTAATGATACACAACATATATAGGGTGTGCATGGTAACGCTCCCAGAATGTGTTTTTTGTTAATTTCTGTTCCCCGGAACACAAATGGATGAGAAATCTGTTTGGTAAATCCGGTTTTTTTTTTTTTTTGGTTCCCGGATGAACCGGTTCAATTTTTGTGCTGGGGAATAGAAAAAAAAAGCAAAAAATTCATGCTTTTCTATTTCTGGGCACAAAATCAGAATTTATTCCTCAACCTACAACCTCTCTTCTTTCTCTCGAAAACCTTTCGCAGTGTCAACTACCCTCCCCACCCCCACCGCCACCGCCGCCACCACCCCCACCGCACCATCGTCGCCGCCGCCGCTGCGACTGCCGCTGCCCCCACCTCACCGCCACTACCACCCCCACCACCACCCACCACCACCACCGCCACCACGACCACCACCCCCACCGCCACCACCACCACCACCCTCGCCGACGCCACTACCGCCGCCCCCACCTCATCGCCACCACTGCCACCACCACAACCGTCACCGCCGCTGCCATCGCCACCCCTACCTCACCTCCATTGCCACCACGACGACCGCCGCCACCACTACCACCACCGCCATCGCCGCCACCACCACCCCACCTCACCGCGACCGCCACCGCCGCGCCCCGCAGCGCCGCCGCCCCACCTCGCCGCGCCACCGTGCCACCGCCACCACGACAACCACCGTCGCCGCCACCACGACCACCACCGTCGCCGCCGCCACCACCACCGCCGCCTCCGCCACCACCGCCCCACCACCACCGCCACCACCACATAAATAATTTTTGAATATAAAAATTACGAAATAAAAATAAAATGTGTTAACAAACGTAATTGATTATCGGAATGAAAAAAATTGTGTTAACAAACGTAATTCGATTCTCAAGTAAAAATAAAATGAGTTAACAAACGTAATTCTGATTCTCAGAACTCTTCCTAGGCACAGAATCAGAAAAAACTGTTCCATCTCAGAAACTGTGCTGGGTAACAGAATGGTTGCCATGCACAGCCATAATGATTAAGTAATATATTTAGCTTCTTTAACCTCTCTAAAAAAAGTCATCTGATATTTATATTTAGAACTAGTGGGAATATAACGGTTAAAATTAGTTTTAGTTTTTTTTTAAAAAAAGAAATTAATTTTGCCCTTATGTGTAAAAAAGATAAGTGAAAAAAAAATGTAATAAATATAGTCAGTAAAGGATAAAATTTAAAAAAAAATGCATCTTACCAAAAAGTAGAAAAAATGCCATAAATAATTTCAACAAGCTTAAAATAAAATTTAATTTTGAAACAAACTAATATACAAGTTTGAAATTTATAATGAGAGACGACGGAGTAGTGGGTAAGATTGAAAAATGGCAAGTAATAATTCTTTACATTGGATACTAATGATTTATTACGTCATATATTTTGGACTTGTAATATATTATCAAATTCCTAATTTGAAATTTGATTATTTAGGTTTTACGCATTGTCTTCCACTTTGGCTGCTGACACAATGATATTTCCTTGAAGTTAGGTATAAGTTTTCAAATTTTGTTATTTTAAAAATTAAAAGCGACCATATTTTTTTCACGTCTTCTATTTATAATATAATATTTGATAATAAATAATTTAAAACTTAAGAAAAAAGGGGAAAAACTAGGGAAAATTCCTTTCAGGGCCCTTTTAACAGGGAAAATTACAAAAAAATGCTCCAAGATTCTGACAATCCCAGAAAAGGCCCCAGAACATTTTCTGAGATTTTCAGAATTTTGGGTGAGTTGTTAATGATGCTGATATAGTTGTTAACGGGTAGGTCTTTAATAACTAAATCAGAGCCGTTAACAACACTTTTGCTAACAACTAAATCAGTACCTTTAACAACATATCAGTACCCCGTTAACAACTATATCAACCCGTTAACAACCCACCCAAGATTTTGAAAATCCCAGAGAATGCCCTAGGGCCTTTTCTGAGATTGTCAGAATCTTAGACCTTTTTCGCAATTTCTCCTATATTAAAATGGTCCTGAAATTGATTTTCCCAAAAAACTATGATTGATTATTTGGCTCTTTCAATCTTTGTCCCCACCTCAAAGTAGTTATACTCGCAACTTGCATATGAATTAAATTGTATTAAATAGTTTTTTCTAAAATAACAAAAATAAGATAGCCCATTTTGGCGGCAATAATTAGACATGTATACTTGTCTAGTTCGGTAGTGCCTTTAAAAATTTGGGAAAATTGCATTTAGGTCTCAAATAAAAGAAAATATGATACAATGATCTCTTGAATTCTTAAATTTGCAATTAAGTCTTATAGGACTTTTTTGCCATAAATTTCAATTCCACTAATAAGTATGTGGGCGTCCATGAACAAATGCATGAGCGTCTGATAAGTCTATGAGTGTCCATGGGAATTTGACAATTACAATTTATTGTAAAAAAGTCTTATGAGATTTAAATATAATTTTGAGATTTTAAGTGACGACTATTTTATAGTATTTTCTCTTACCTGCAACTTAAATATGATTTTGCCTAAAACTTTCTAGTATATACGGACTAATATTGAATTAAGAATGTTTAAATATCATGCCAGGGCTTATCATTTATAGATGATAAAAATACACTTTTAGTCCTATAATTTTACAGGAGATTTCAGTTTTTCCCTTAATTTTAGAAACAGTTTTTCAGTCCTCCAACTCTAATCTTATTACTTTAAAAAATGATGGTTGTTTATAATGATTATTAGTTTGAAAAATACACATAATAATTCAACATTAGAAAATGATTTATAAACATTTGAAATTTTCATTTCAGCATTTTTTGTTTAACAACTATAGGATTAAAGGACTATAAAATACTTTATAAAATTGACATTAAAATGAAATCTTATAAAATTTCTGTCTATATATGTTGAAAACCAATTTATCGCTGGCTTATCTTTTACGTTCAAAAGATGAAGCAGGAGAATTTGAAAAATGTGCAATTTTTTACCCAAAAAAAAAAAAAAAAAGATTTGCCAATTTTTCACCCAAAATGTACAATTTGAAAATTCCACAAATTAGATTTTATTAAAGGATAAGTGATACAGTAGTAGTATAAGACAATGCCGTTACGTGTGAGGTTTCTTATAGGTTTGATTTTTATTTTATTGCATTCTTATTTATTTTATTGCTCTTCAAATGCAAAATTTACCTTTAGTTTTTGCAAATAAAGGGAATCAGATATTATGTCACTCTCATTCACGAATCAAAAAAATTGAATTTATACCAACGGTGATTGACATAAGTAGTAAGTGGCTTGTGTCGCTTAAGCAAGGTCTCGAGTTCGAGCCTTGTGAATACAAAAAAGCCCCGCTGGGAGACTCTCTCACCACAGCCAAGTACGCAACGCAGGTCGGATCTGGATTAGTCAGGGCGAAGCTCTAGTGAGTCGGGTGGACAAAAAAAAAATTGAACTTAAGAATAGTATGGAGATAAGAAAGAAAATAATTTATTCATATATTAAAAATAAACAAATTCATTTAAAACAGGGCTTTTCATCTCATAAATGCACTATATAAATAGGAAAAAAAAGGACAACCTTTAAGAGTTAATAAGTTGATGAATATATATTTTTTTTCTTAAAGATATTTTATATTACGAAGTTTCCCACCGCCGGCAAATGGCACCATATGATAATAGTGATCACTGTAATTAACAAGTGAACAAGACAATGCAGATGCTTGGTTGGTGGTGTTAATGGGATGGAGATGAATGAGACCACATTGAAGCTTTTCACAATGATATGAAAATCAAGCTCAATGTGTTTAGTATGTTTGTGAAGGTTATTAGTTGTTGGTGTGTTAGAATTGGAACAATTTTTTTTTTTGGTATAATAAAAGTTTAGGTGAGGGTAGACACCTCGGTACCCCACCGTGGTCGAACATGTCTTCGAGTTCAATGAGCGCTTACAAAGTACTTATAAATCGCCCACCAACGAGATTCTCACATCGACTAGCGGGTATCAAATCTCTTCCTTTTTAGGATGAAGATCAACGTCTTAACCAACTATGTCAATCCTTATTGACTTGAAACTTAGTTTGTTTGTAGCTTAATTATTGGCCGGCTGTGTTATATACAGTCTATTATGTGTTTTTCAATTGGATGCAGGGATTCAGTTTTAGTGCTCATTATCTTTGACGAGCACTAAAACATGAATCATCCAAATTAAATTTGAATAATTCAATTTTTTTTATGTTTATTTTTTTTTTACTTTTGACATTTTTTGAAAAATATTTAATATATACATAATTTAAAATAAATATAATCTATTAACTATTATTTTTTTCAAAACAATTTTTTATTTTAATTAGTTAAAAATCTTAAGTCCGGATTGTTAAAAAACCCTACCTGGAGGGTGATGATTTTATCGCATCTATAGACTATAAGCACAATGTTCGTCCGTACCATAAGCATTGAAACTGATGATTCCAATAAATAAAGAGTAGGGGAAGAAACAAAACAAATTTTTAAAATAAATAAAAACAATTTTTCTATTCCGTTTGTGACATTAAATGGTGCAAAATGTCTAATACTATATCTACACCATCTGTATCTAGATCAGTTGGAGAAGTGGTGTAGAAAGGTATTTTTAAGCAATGTTAAAAATTCTTCTTGTATTAGTAATATAATAAGTGATTATATTATGGATTAGGTAGAAATTTTGTTCTGGAAGTACACGCCTAGGAGTAATATTTTGCTCTGAATTTTTTTTTTGAGCAATGTTGCCCCGGAAGTCTAAAAATGTAGCAATATTGTTCCTCAGTTAATAGCCCTAACGGTCAAACGTTAGTTGACCACATTATGTTGACGTGGATTGTCTACGTGACATCTTTGTCACTTTTTTAAGTAGCAATTTTGCCCTAAATACACGCTCAGAGCAATTTTGCCGAAAAAGTTTTTTTTAGGAGTAATTTTATCCTGGAAGTATACAATCTACGTCAGCATAATAAGGTCAACTAACGTTTGACCGTTAAGGCAGTTAACGGAGGGGCAACATTGTTACGTTTTTAAACTTTTGGGGCAACGCATGAGAAATTCGTCTAGCTAAGTGAGGGGAGCAACTAATCACTGTAACAGGCATATCAATGCAAAAAACCACCATAGATATATAATATTATCTTTCGTGATTTTCACACAAATAATACTCCTTCAGTCTTAAATGTAGGACCTAGTTAGTAGTGCACCGGAGGTAGTAATATTTTTTTGCCTCAATGTGGGCTATCAAAATTTCCAGCACCTATATTGTTCAACATATCCATGCAAACAAAGGAAAGAACTTTCAAAGTCCCATTAAAATGGAATTTCTACACAGATCTACCTTCCTTCCTTCCATTATTTTTTTTAGGGGTTTTGTTCTCTTGATTGATGGAAGTTTATTTGGTAAAATCAACTGTTTTTTTTTTTTTTTTTAATACAGAGAAAAAACAAGTTTTACCAAGATACTTTTAGCCTGATCTGAGATAAGCTGAGCCAACTATGACACTGCTGTACATTCTCTGAGGTTACAAGAACACAACTGTGTTTTAATGGATTTGGATTATCTAAGCTACAAGCTTGTGAAATGTTTCTTAAGAGAGAGAGATCAAGAGAGAAAATAGGGAGTTGGTGGAAAAAGAAGAAATGATCCGCTTAAAATACTCACAACCCAACTCCTTATGTTGCATTCTCTTCCACCTCAAAAGCTTTTAATTTAGAGTATTCAAATTACTACTTCCATACTATAATTGATCTCATTCTAAGGCATTATATGAGCACAAAAACAGACACAGAGAAAAGGGGCAAGAGAGAGTGTACAGCGATTGCAGCAGCTCCAAGCCCTGCACGTTCTCTTGGATCCTTCCGATAGTGTTTTTGAAAATAGAGAATTGTCCCATAAAACCACATAATTGGGCAAAGAAATCCTGACAGAAATCTGCAACTCAACGAACACATCCATGAGACTTGAAAATAGAAATTGGCAAAAGAGAGTTTGCTTATGAAAGTTACTTACGAAAACCATCCAATTCCACATCCATAAAATGGAAGAGGCTTGTCATAAAGTCCCTGTTGGTAATCCTCCGTATCTCTCAGAAGGGCATACTTGCCCTTTTCCGGCCTGCAGTTGGCCGTCAAAACCTATTAGTGCTCATGAAGAAAAGTTGTCAAAACAATAAAACCTTGAAACATTTGAAAGTCATATAATGAATGGTGTCAAGGACCAATTCAACTTGAAAGAAGTTGTGTGAAGGTCAATGGTTTTATTAATTTCTTTAACAATCCCCTTCAAATGAAGCATATTTTGGAGTTAGGATATGTTGCATTATTAATCAAAGAGACGGATTTTTTACCTTTAAATATTGAATAACATCGAGTAGATGGCCTCAAAAGATCAAGATGCTTTTCAGAGACCTTTTTTGAATCGACAGTCTCCTCTACCTTAGCATCTGTAACACCAAAGGTGAAATTGCATGATAAGCGTATCAAGTTTCATAGTTTACAGTGAAACTACCATAAAACTGTCTTTCAGAAGAACAAGTTGATTAATAAACATAACGAATTAAAGTTTGATTACCTTTCTCCATGGATTCTGAGGAAGGTTGCAGCACTAAGCCTTCAGCTGTTCAAGAGACACTCAAAATCCCTGCCGTGCAAATCAGATTGAGTCTAACTTAAACAGAAGATCATCATTTCTAAGACCAGAATGTTCTACCCAAAAGCCAATAGAAATCCGGAATTGAATCAAAATATGACCTTTGCCAGACTTTGAAGCCCAGCGAGTTCTCAATAACTATGTACAACAAT
The DNA here is from genome assembly GCA_025563575.1 of Acacia pycnantha. Lineage (NCBI taxonomy): Eukaryota > Viridiplantae > Streptophyta > Magnoliopsida > Fabales > Fabaceae > Acacia > Acacia pycnantha. The sequence continues at coordinate 66,726 of JAMWYP010000363.1, read as the reverse complement.
TATACTGCCTCAAGTCTTTAAAATAGGACTTAATTGGAAAATTCATGTTGGTCCTAAATATAAAACTTATTTCACATGTTTATCAATTTTTTTTTCCAAATTAACTCTATTGATATTCTCTCAATAATAATCAAGCAATGGAGGAAGAGAGGGAATTAAGGAAGATGATTGGGGTGTTTTAGGAAAAAATATATCATATTAACTAATTTAACTAACTTTCTTAATCTATTTAATTCAAATTAGTTAATTAGGTCTTGCATTAAGGAGATGTGGAGAAACATTCTTTTGCAACACCAATGATCCTGAGCTATGTAAAATTTCCACTGATAGGGTTTGCGTTTTGAAAATTAGAATAATGTAAAACACCAAAAATTGCAAGAGTACCCTATTCATATGTTCTCAGAAACTGGGGAATTAAAGTCAAGATTGCAACACATTTCAAACAATCCTATTTAAACATATGAATGATAAATTTTTATTATTACAGAAAATCTCAATCCTTAGAAGCCAGGGACCGACCTTAAATTATCCTGCAACAAATATCCAAATTCATAGGTGAACCTCTTCTAATTCCTAATTCCTGTTTATATAAACTCCATTGAAATTCTATTACTACATGCAGCTTTGAGAAATCATACGAAGACCAGAAAAATAACAGGAAAACCCAGAATCCTCCAGTTCTCCGTCAATCTAAGAAACGAAAGAGCCAAGAAATAAATGATATCGTCATCAGCACCTAAGGAATCTCCAGATGAAAAATCGAACTCCCAGTGGGAACAAAAACAATAAAGAATTAAACAAACACCAGAAAATTGAGAAAAATTAGGGAAGAAAACAAAAATTTACTTGCCTTGGAAGATCAGGAAATTCCGCCAGGATGAGAGAAAGGAACGGAAAATATTTAAAACATGAAGAAGAAAGTGTCTTTCTCTGCACTTGGCAATCGTTTTACGCGATGACTTAATGGTGCTTCTTCCCTTCCATTTGTTCTCCTGCTTCAACATCAAACAACCGAGTCTGAGAGCTGAAGAGAATTGACTAAACCATATTAACCTTTAATGCTCTTAATTTGTTTTTTCTCATATTAAATAAACAGGAAGAAAAAATGAAAAAAAAAAACAGGGTGGTAATAAATACTCACTCTTATCCAACTATAATTTTCACTACTTTTTATTACAACTTTCAAATTGTTATGAAATAAAGAGATATGTGGGATAAAAGATAGAGAACAAGAACATGAGAATAGAGAAGAGAGAAAGAGGAGAGTAATTATTATTTCAGTGTGTCTCAAATACATAACATATGCCTTCTATTTATAGGCACAACTCTCTAATCTACAATTAATGTGATTCCATAATCATAGTGATTAATGGGTGAGAATAGGAAACTATGTAGAATAGGAAATAATGGGAGATATGGACATCCACAAATATAATATTCATAACACAAATCACATATTTGTATTAATAAATACTAACTCCATCCTATTAATATAGAGTTGGCCTTACTAGATTCCTCTAAATTTCGAGTTCAAATCTCATAGTGGACACTTGTGTTGAGAGTGACAGTTACAAACCCCGAATATTGGATGATAATATAAATAAATAAAAAACATTTGGTTCTAAATATAAGATTTACTTGACTTTTTTTTTTTTTTTGAAGAGATTAAAGAAGTTAAATAAATTATTTTAAAGTATTTATTATGGGATAAGATATTGTCATTACCAATTTTGGTCACTACTAAGTCGCTACCACTTTTTTCACCGTTAGATTAAAATCTTAATAGGAGAGAGAAATGATAATGGTAGATGAGATTTTAATCTAACGGTAAAAAAATGGTAGTGACATTGGTAATGACAATATTCTATCCCTTTATATATATCATTTTTTTTTTCAAACTAATTAATCCGGCTTATAAATTGATATATAATTTAATGATACACAACATATATAATGATTAAGTAATATATTTAGCTTCTTTAACCTCCCTAAAAAAAGTCATCTGATATTTATATTTAGAACGAGAGGGAATAGAACGGTTAAAATTAGTTTTAGTTTTTTTTAAAAAAAAGAAATTAATTTTGCCCTTATGTGTAAAAAAGATAAGTGAAAAAAAATGTAATAAATATAGTCAGTAAAGGATAAAATTTAAAAAAAAATGCATCTTACCAAAAAGTAGAAAAAATGCCATAAATAATTTCAACAAGCTTAAAATAAAATTTATATTTTGAAACAAACTAATATACAAGTTGAAATTTATAATGAGAGACGACGGAGTAGTAGGTAAGATTGAAAAATGGCAAGTAATAATTCTTTACATTGGATACTAATGATTTATTACGTCATATATTTTGGACTTGTAATATATTATCAAATTCCTAATTTGAAATTTGATTATTTAGGTTTTACGCATTGTCTTCCACTTTGGCTGCTGACACAATGATATTTCCTTAAAGTTAGGTATAAGTTTTCAATTTTTTTGTTATTTTAAAAATTAAAAGCGACCATATTTTTTTCGCGTCTTATATTTATAATATAATATTTGATAATAAATAATTTAAAACTTAAGAAAAAAAGGGGAAAAACTAGGGAAAATTCATTTCAGGGCCCTTTTAACAGGGAAAATTACAAAAAAAGGCTCCAAGATTCTGACAATCCCAGAAAAGGCCCCAGGACTTTTTCTGGGATTTTCAGAATTTTGGGTGAGTTGTTAACGGGGCTGATATAGTTGTTAACGGATAGATCTTTAATAACTAAATCAGCCCCGTTAACAACACTTTTGATAACAACTAAATCAGTACCTTTAACAACATATCAGCACCTCGTTAAGAACTATATCAGCCCGTTAACAACTCACCCAAGATTTTAAAAATCTCAGAGAAGGTCCTAGGGCCTTTTCTAGGATTGTCAGAATCTTAGGACTTTTTTGCAATTTCTCCTATATTAAAAGGGTCCTGAAATTGATTTTCCCAAAAAACTATGATTGATTATTTGGCTCTTTCAATCTTTGTCCCCACCTCAAAGTAGTTATACTCGCAACTTGCATATGCATTAAATTGTATTAAATTAAATAGTTTTTTCTAAAATAACAAAAATAAGATAGCCCATTTTGGCGGCAATAATTAGACATGTATACTTGTCTAGTTCGGTAGTGCCTTTAAAAATTTGGGAAAATTGCATTTAGGTCTCAAATAAAAGAAAATATGATTCAATGATCTCTTGAATTCTTAAATTTGCAATTAAGTCTTATAGGACTTTTTTGCCATAAATTTCAATTCCACTGATAAGTATGTGGGCATCCATGAACAAATGCAAGAGCGTTACACTGATAAGTCTATGAGTGTCCATGGGAATTTGACAATAACAATTTATTGTAAAAAAGTCTTATGAGATTTAAATATAATTTTGAGATTTTAAGTGACGACCATTTTATAGTATTTTCTCTTACCTGCAACCTAAATATGATTTTGCATTTTTGCCTAAAACTTTCTAGTATATACGGACTAATATTAAATTAAGAATGTTTAAATATCATGCCAGGGCTTATCATTTATAGATGATAAAAATATACTTTTAGTCCTACAATTTTACAGGAGATCTCAGTTTTTCCCTTAATTTTAGAAACAGTTTTTCAGTCCTCCAACTCTAATCTTATTACTTTCAAATGATGGTTGTTTATAATGATTATTAGTTTGAAAAATACACATAATAATTCAACATTAGAAAATGATTTATAAACATTTTAAATTTTCATTTCAGCATTTTTTGGTTAACAACTATAGGATTAAAGGACTATAAAATACTTTATAAAATTGACATTAAAATGAAATCTTATAAAATTTCTGTCTATATATGTTGAAAACCAATTTATCGCTGGCTTATCTTTTACGTTCAAAAGATAAGCAGGAGAATTTGGAAAATGTGCAATTTTTTTACCCAAAAAAAAAAAAAAGATTTGGCAAATTTTGACCAGTACAATTTGAAAATTCAGCAAATTAGATTTTATTAAAGGATAAGTGATACAGTAGTAGTATAAGACACTGCCGTTACGTGTGAGGTTTCTTATAGGTTTGATATTTTATTTTATAGTAAATACAATTTTTGTCCCTGACAAAAAATACGGACCCTATTTTGGTCACTGACAAAAAAACAATCCTTATTCGTCTTTTTTATGGGACTAAAAAGGACCTTTTAGAAATTTGTGAGGGATCAAAATGTCCACCGATCGACCCTTATTTGTCCTTTTTATGGACTAAAAATGACATTTTTCTTGTCAGGAACCAAAATGGGGTCCGTGTTTTTTGTCAGGGACCAGAAAGGGTATTTACTCTTTATTTTATTGCATTCTTATTTTATTTTATTGCTCTTAAAATGCAAAATTTACCTTTAGTTTTTGCAAATAAAGGGAATCAGACATTATGTCACTCTCATTCATGAATCAAAAAATTTGAACTTGTGAATAGTATGGAGATAAGAAAGAAAATAACTTATTCATATATTAAAAATAAAAAAATTCATTTAAAACAGGGCTTTTCATCTCATAAATGCATTATATAAATAGGAAAACAAGGACAACCTTTAAGAGTTAATAAGTTGATGAATATATTTTTTTTTCTTAAAGATATTTTATATTACGAAGTTTCCCACCGCCGGCAAATGGCACCATATGATAATAGTGATCACTATTAACAAGTGAACAAGACAAGGCATCACCATCAATAATTAAAATTCTTTATATTAAATCAAGAAAATTTTACTTTTGTCCCCCCAAAAAAAAGGAATATTGTAAAAAAAAAAAAAAAAACATCACAAAAAAGTTCAATAAAATTTTAAAAAAGTTCAACAGTTAAGGGGTAAAAATATCCAAAAAGTATTTTAAGAGGAATTGCTTACGTCATTAACTCAAGTATGGTATAAGGTCTTGAGTTCAAGCCTTCTGAATGCAAAAAAGCTTCATTGGGAGACTCTCCCACCATAGTTAGGTGTGCGATACGAGTCGGATCCAGATTAGTCAGGGCAAAGCTCTGAATACCGGATGAGCAATCAAAAAAAGAAGCTATATATTTGAAATAACATTATAACTTAGTGATATGAAACATTTTCTTTAATTAGAAGGTCACGAGTTTATTCCCATTTATAACCTCATATTGTTAGTATTTATCTCTTTAAATTAAAAAAAGGAATAATCTGAAGCAGTTGTAGCTTCTAGGCCATATTTGCTTTGTTCGACTGACTGCACCTTATAGCCTAAAGTCGTTGGCAACTCATTCATCCCATCGAGCATCAAGCTCAACCTCTTGCATGTGCATAGGTAAAGTAGTGATTACATACTGAAATATTAAACTAACTTAACTAACAATGCCGAAAATATCAACTAAGCGGCAAACTGGAGCATGTATGTCTATCATACCCAAATTGGACACACCAGAGTGAAAAGGACCATAATCTAAAGGCTTGGTGTGAAATATCAGATGCTTGGTTGGTGGTGTTAATGGGATGGAGATGAGTGAGACCACATTGAAGCTTTTCACAATGATATGAAAATCAAGCTCAATGTGTTTAGTATGTTTGTGAAGGTTATTAGTTGTTGGTGTGTTAGAATTGGAACAATTTTTTTTTTTGGTATAATAAAAGTTTAGGTGAGGGTAGACACTGGTACCCCACCAGGGTCAGAACATGTCTTCAGGTTCAATGAGCGCTTACAAAAGTACTTATAAATCGCCCACCAACGAGATTCTCACATCGACTAGCGGGTATCAAATCTCTTCCTTTTTAGGATGAAGATCAACGTCTTAACCAACTGTGTCAATCCTTATTGACTTGAAACTTAGTTTGTTTGTAGCTTAATTATTGGCCGGCTATGTTATATACAGTCTATTATGTGTTTTTCAATTGGATGCAGGGATTCAGTTTTAGTGCTCATTATCTTTGACGAGCACTAAAACATGAATCATCCAAATTTAATTTGAATAATCCAATTTTTTGTTTTTTTACTTTTGACATTTTTTTGAAAAATATTTAATATGTACATAATTTAAAATAAATATAATCTCTTAAATATTATTTTTTTCAAAACAATTTTTTATTTTAAAATAATTAGTTAAAAATCTTAAGTCCGGATTGTTAAAAGCCTACCTGGAGGGTGATGATTTTATCGCATTCATAAGCACAATGTTCGTCCGTACCATAAGCATTGTAAATGATGATTCCAATAAATAAAGAGTAGGGGAAGAAACAAAACAAATTTTTAAAATAAATAAAAACAATTTTTCTAATCCGTTTGTGACATTAAATGGTGCAAAATGTCTAATACTATCTACACCATCTGTATCTAGATCAGTTGGAGAAGTGGTGTAGAAAGGTATTTTTAAGCAATGTTAAAAATTCTTCTTGTATTAGTAATATAATAAGTGATTATATTATGGATTAAGTAGAAATTTTGTTCTGGAAGTACACGCCCATGAGCAATATTTTGCTCTGATTTTTTTTTTTGAGCAATGTTGCCCCGGAAGTCTAAAAATGTAGCAATGTTGTTCCTCTGTTAATAGCCCTAACGGTCAAACGTTAGTTGACCACATTATGTTGACGTGGATTGTCTACGTGACATCTTTGTCACTTTTTTAAGTAGCAATTTTGCCCCGGAAATACACGCTCAGGAGCAATTTTGCCGAAAAAGTTTTTTTTAGGAGTAATTTTATCCTGGAAGTATACAATCTACGTCAGCATAATAAGGTCAACTAACGTTTGACCGTTAAGGCAGTTAACGGAGGGGCAACATTGTTACGTTTTTAAACTTTTGGGGCAACATTACTCTAAAAAAAACTTCTAGGATAAAATTGCTTCTGAGCGTGTGTATTTTCAGGATAAAATTGATATTTAAGTTGAAAGGCGTCCATCGCAACGAAATAGGAAGCATTAATACTGCAATTCTTCAGCTTCAATCGATACTACCCCTATTTAATTAATATTTAATACTTCCTTTGTACTATACGTAGGATTTACTTTAGGAGTGGATTTTTGTTCTAAATACAAATATTTTTCTCATTTTATCTCTTATTATTAGAGAAAAAGGCTAAAAACTGTCACTTTTAGACCTTTTATATACGGAGACGGTTTGAAAACTATGATAGATGATATTTTTGTAAATACTAATACAATTTAAGCCTAGTCGGTCTTCTACATGGTCTATATAATATTTTCTAGATTGTTTTTAAGATAAATATTTTGAAAATTTTAAATTTTAAATTCTTTTTAGCCTCGTCAGTCATACAATGGGTCTAAATAAACATCCTTTTAGAAACCATATTTTTCATTATGACCAATCTTAAAATGTTTTAGAGCTTATATTGTTTTTAGCTTTTAAAGTAAACTTTTAAAAGCGTCTCTTCAAAATCAATCAACGTAATCTCTCATCCTAAAAGGTTAAGGAAATTAAATTTAAATTTTCAATTGTTCTAGATTATCTATCCTAAAGTTTAACGTGGTTTTGTATAATTTAACCTTTTATTTTATATTTTTTTTGCTTTTAATTTTTTTTTTCCTGAATTACTATTAGCTATTATTACTAGTAATATATTAAAATGCGCTAAATCGTGACAGTTGGAAAAATCTTAAGTACTTATCCTTATATATTTGCCGTACTTGTTTTGAATCTGACGATGACATGTGTCTTTTTTTTAAAATTGATCAGCTAACCAACTTTTGATAAAACTTTTATTTTTTCTTCACTTGTAGAAATTTAATAGGCCGACAATGGTTTAAATACATAACGCTATGGGATTGGGTTTTATCCCTTTCACCTTCCCATACGCCAATTTCATTTAATTAATACTAAAAATATAATTACTTTAGATTAGATATAAAATGTGATTATTTTCATTTATAAATGACTCCCGTCCTAACAAAAATGAAAATCCCATTTAATAAGTTTGACACTTTTCTACCTAAACTAACCATTGCCATCTGCGGAAGCAAAGTAGTAAGGTTGTCGTGGATTCAGCTGAACCTCCAAACCCTCCCCACTTCCCTCCGTTGGGTTTCCCACTAGCTTCGTCGTCTTGAAGTTGTACGTCGTGAAGCTCCATAAGTCCGGCATTAAATACACCCTCATCGGAGACACATTCAATTTCCCCGGCGGAGGATACTTGAACACTGCAACCAAACTCAACACAGTATAAGCATGACAAAATCCAATATGTGATGTGCGAATTATTGTTGAGCTGAATAATCTTTATTATTAATCAACTGACTACTAATACAATGTGGGTTCTGTATTTATAAGCAAACATCAATATCTAATCTGGCCCAGTATACAAGGCCCAAATACAAATTACACTTATCTCAACACCCCTTCAAGTTGGGGGCTAAACAAATCTATAGCTCCTAACTTGCTAAGCATCCTATCATGTATTTCTTTACCTACTGCCTTAGTCAAGATATCCGCCTCTTGACTATAAGAACGAACATGCTGCAAGGCAATAACCTTTTCTAAAAGCTTTTCTCGAACAAAATGAAGATCGATCTCAATGTGCTTTGTTCTTTCATGAAAGACAGGATTAGAAGCTATGTGCAAGGCAGCTTTGTTATCACAATACACATTAACAGGGGTTAGGTGTTCATAACCAATTTCTTTCAGTAGTCCAACAAATTCCCACACAACTTCTCGACATCGCCGAACCTAGTGCCCGTACTCCTCTCGCCGAAGACTTTGAAACCGTATGTTGCTTCTTCGTCTTCCATACCACAAGCGAACCACCAAGCTTCAGCAGATATCCTGTAACTGATCTTCTAGTTGTTTTACACGCTCCCCAATCAGCATCACAAAAGGAATCTAACGTAGTGGTGCCTTCTTGACTGATAAGCACTCCTACCCCAGGGCTCTGCTTTAGGTACCACAACACGTGCAATGCCGCTGTCATGTGACACTTCATGGGCTGATGCATAAACTAACTTAAGACTCGCATGAGAGAAGCAAATATCGGGTCTAGTGTGTGTCAAATAGATCAACTTACCTACTAGTCTTCGATATCTTTCCGGATCATTAAACAAATCCTCCTTCTTGTGCTTTCCTTCTTCATATGCTAATAGTTTGAGTGTGGTAGACATGAGAATTGACAGTGGCTTACAACCACTCATGCCAGTCTCTGCAAGAAAATCCAAAATATATTTTCGTTGTGAAAGCACTATACCCTTTGTTGACCTAGCTACTTCAATACCAAGGAAATATTTCATTATTCCCAAATCCTTGATTTTGAAGTTGCTATGCAAACAAGTCCTTTACTTCTTGGACTCGGTTTTCTGAACTACCAGTAATGATCATATCATCCACATACACTAGGACTAGTACAATGTCAATGCCAAATCTCTTAAAGAACAAAGAATAATCATGCTTGTTACGTTTAAAACCACCACAAATTAGTGCAGCACACAATTTATCATTCCATTGTCTGGAGGCCTGTTTAAGACCATATAGCGACTTATTAAGTCTACACACCATTCTCCCCCCTTGGCTTTCAAAACCTTGGGGAATGGACATGTACACTTCCTCGTTTAGATCTCCCTGTAAAAATGCATTATCCACATCCATTTGAAATAAATTCCAACTAGACATGATAGCTAGTTTTAGGATAATTCGAATGGTAACCATTTTTACCACCGGTGAGAAGGTCTCATGATAGTCGATCCCTTCTCTTTGAGTGAAGCCTTTAGCAACTAGACGAGCTTTATACTTATCAATAGTGCCCCTGATTCATCGCTTGAACCCATTTTTCATCTTTCATTGCTTCATAATAAGAGGTAGGTTCAACAACTGAATCTATATTACACAAGAAACACATGTGTGAACTAGAAACATGACTATAAGACATATAATTTTCAATAGGATACAAGCATTTACTCTTCTCTCGTGTAATCCCGACTCGAGACAACCAGTCCACAAACATAGTATGTTGCCCATATAGGAGGTCTACGCTCCCTTGTTGTTCTTTCACTACTAACAGCACGGTTTGTGAACCCGGTTGAGTAATTGTATTTTCTGAGTCAGGAATACCATTTCCATGCCCAGTTTCATGGTCCACATTTACTGTCGTCGCAGGAGGAACAACAGGATGCATACTCACTTGTCCTAAAGGTAAATCATCATCAAATAAAAACATTTGTCGAAATTCTGCAATGTCACTTTTCGGATCAGCATGCAAATTATCAAGAAAAGGGAATGCTTCCTCAATAAAGACAACATGTCTACTAACCAAAATGCTTTTAGTGTGCAAGTTAAGAAGAACATACCCCTTCTGATGACTTGGATAACCAAGAAACACACAAGGAATGGCACGAGACTGAAATTTATCACAATTAATCAAATTAGTAGCATATGCCAAACAACCAAATGATTTTAAACAACTATAATCAGGTTGTTTCTTGTACACCCTTTCATAGGGAGTTTGAAAACCTAAGATCCTAGATGGTACCCGATTAATTAGGTATGCTGCCATTTTAACACACTCCCCCCAGAATCGAATGGGTATGTGAGATTGAAGCATAAGGCTCCTAGAAACTTGCATAAGTGTCCTATGCTTCCTCTCCACAATTCCATTCTGTTTCGGAGTATATGGACAAGATGTTTCATGTATAATACCCTTTTCAAGAAAAAATGTTTGCAAATTATGGTTCACAAACTCAGTTCCATTATCACTGCGTACTCGTTTAACATGGAAAGTAAACTGATTAAGGACATAGGCAACAAAGTTCTTTATGTATCCACCAGTTTCAGATTTATGTCTCATGAGAAACACCCAAGTTGACCTTGAGTAGTCATCAACAATTGTGAGAAAGAATTGGCGCCCTTGATGTGTAGGTGTCCTATATGGACCCCAGACATCCATGTGAAGCAATTCAAAGCAATGAACAGATTTAATGCAGCTAGAGGGGAAAGGAAGTTTCGTTTGCTTAGATTGAATGCAAACTTCACAACTTTTATTCATATCAAAACCTTTGTCTTTTACAAAATCGAGATGTTTCAAAACCGACAATGGGGCATGACCCAACCTATTATGTAAGGTCCAAATATCTATCGGTTCATTTTGAACGGAAATTCCTCTATCAACCAAGTTTACAAGATGCATATTAGTATTTGTGTCATTTTGCAGTATGTATAGACCCTCAACTAATCTACCGGTCGCCCTCATTTTCCCAGCTTGAAGGCCCTGCAAAAGACAATGGTTAGGAAAAAAAATAACCATGCAATGTGCATCTCTTGTAATCCTTGAGACAGATATAAGATTAAATTGCAACTGTGGTCCATACAAAACATTATGTATCTCAATTTCATTGGATAATTTGACTTTTCCTATATGAGTAACTATCACCTTATCACTATTAGGAATTTTAATTGTTGTAGTAGGCCCTGTATACTTTTCATATGAATTTAGCAAAGCTAAATCTCCAACTAAGTGAGTAGTAGCACCAGAATCTATTACCCAATTAACATGTGAATAAGGATAAGGAGAGCAATGCAAACCTGTACCGGTCAATGCATGTATATTTGACTTTGGTTCAGTGTCCTTCTTGAGGAATTCCATTAGTTTGTCATATTGTTCACGGGTAAAGGTTGGGGCAATTATGTCGTTACTAGCTGCAATTCCCTCTTTGTCAAATTGAGCGAGGTTGGCCGCCTGGGATGTCTTTGGCTTGTTCCCCTTAAAATCAGTAGGGGAATCCAACAGGTAATCCAACTAAATGCCAGCAATTGTCTTTGGCATGTCCCTTCTTATTACAATAGGAACATTCTGGTAGTGGAGTATTTCTTCCTCTTCCTCTGCTACTCCCATTGCCACGCCCTTCCACGAGCAAACATCGCAACTCCTTCAAGTGGTTGTGTTTGTACCTTGCTCTCGAGATTACGTTGAGCCTCTTCCTCAACCTACTAAATGCTTGATTCACGGTTGGTAAGGGGCTCATCAAGAGAATTTGACTCTTGGGAGCACTGTAGGTTTCATTGAGTCCCAATAGGAATTGTAGTAATTTCTGTTGCTGAAGGCGTTGGGAGTAAGCCTGAGAGGTAGAGCATTTACACGACAGAATCGGTAATATGACAGATTCTTCATCCCAAAATTCTTTCATCTTAGAGTAGTATTGTGAAACAGTAGGACCCATCGATAAAACCCAATTTCTGTTTTCCTTTGAGGGCAATTCGCATTGACCTACTCCATATAGTGTAATTCTCACATCCAGTAAGCACTTGGGGTATGATGGCTGATCCTTGTGTATCAGATGGGTGGAGATAGAGAGGATGAGCAAAAGGAATAACAGCTTCGGTGAGCTTATCCTTCTCTGCCATGAGTAGTTCTGTGAATCGGAGTAACTAAAAAAAAAACAGGGAAGGCCCAAAACAAAGGACAGGGATGATTCGTTTTGCACACGCAACCGTGGTTCTTGACCTTCGGCGCTGGAGAGCGAGATTAACGCCTGCCTCGGTCAAGGAAGAATGAAATATTTGACGCAAATCACCTCTGATTAGAGGTTCGGCATTAATTCTAAACGACAATTCTTCAGGATGCAGAACGAGATAGAAACAATTCTTCAGGATGCAAAACGAGATAGAAATCACCTCTGATTAGATTCTTCAGGATGTAGAACGAGATGGAAATCACCTCTGATTAGAGGTTCAGCACTGGTTGTGAACGGCAGCCGTGGTTCTTTGACCTTCGGCGTTGGATATTGATGGTCGTTACTGGATCTGGTTCCCAAAGCTTCGAGCGTTCTTGGGAATCCGACATCTTGAGGATCCGGAGAAGGTATTCCGGCAGCCACTAGCTTGAAACGTCCGAGAAGAAATTGTAGAGCTTCAAGGGGACGCTGTCGTCGTTATGCGATGCGGTGTTTGGAAAGCTGATGGTATGCGGGAATGGGTCTTCGGGTAACGGGTCTTGAAATGAGTCTTGAGAAGCCACCGGGTTATTGGGCGGTTTCTTGGCATTGGGCTTCAAAAATTAAGGTTTGAAGCATTTTCTTGGACTCAAAATAACCTGAAGCTTGATACCATGTTGAGCTGAATAATCTTTTATTATTAATCAACTGTTTACTAATACAATGTGGATTCTGTATTTATAAGCAAACATCAATATCTAATCTAGCCCAGTATACAAGGCCCAAATACAAATTACACTTATCTCAACAATTATGAAGTGAACTAAGTTTAACGTGATGGATTGGTAGAGTGTAGAGAACAAAGACCGAGTGGATCGTTAATGTAGAAGGGGCTATTTAGAACGGCCCAGTCGGTGTAGTTAGTCCCGGCACGCTATTCTTGGGAGTCTTCGACCATAATGCTTCTACCTTGGCCCATTCCATTCGTCGCAGAGCCAGCGATCACTGCCAACAAAACTACTCCGATCTTTATACTCATCTTCATCTCCTCCTCGATCTTCTGATTTCCTCCTCCTTTTCAATCAAGGTTAATAAAACCGGTATGAGATGCCGTGTTAGTTAGTTAATGAGATAAGGAGCTTATATAAATAAAGTTGTCAAACTCAAACTCAAACTCGCGACAATAATGTAAAGTCATTGTAAACTCAAATCATAAAATTAGTAAGAGTTTACTGCAATAAATAGGGGTTAAAAATATATAATAAAATAATAAAAATATAAAAATGAAAATAATTTAATTTAAATATATTTTAAATATGTATAATTGAAAATAAATCAATCAAACATTTATAATTTATCATATCCAACAAAGAAATTTATATGAAGTTCATATATAAAATCATTGAAGATAATCAAAATGAGCAAACTAATATGAGTTTGAGAGCTACTTGGCACAATTTTATAAGGTAAAAACAGTAAACTCGGTGTGTAAACTCGCTAGTTTAACCTAGCTTATGGCTAGCATGATTTTAAATACAAGCGTATATGATTTTGTAAGTTAAAAACGTAAAACCGATAAATTTAAAAAGTCAACTCGTGAGTTTGACAAAAATACTCATTATGGTGTATGTTAAAAGTTGTGATATAAAAAGTGAAGTAAATTAATAATTATTAAATTAAAAAATATTAAATTAAATAAATATAGCCCCAAATATTCCTTTTTTTTTTTTGCTACCCCAAATATTCCTAAAATCATGGACAATAAATCTAATTAAATTAAAACTATCCTAATTTGCCCGAGATTTATGGGCTCATCAATTAAAATAATTTTCCTAGAATGATGGAGAATAAATCAAATTAAAACTATTCTAATAATGCGAGATTTATTCTATTTCTTCGATTTGTGAATGTTCATCATCGACATTTGATCAACATCGAACATCAAGTCTCATTGTCACCTCAGAACTGAAAAAAAAAAAAAAAACTAAAAGGAGATACATATAAACTGAAAAAACAGATATATAAAACCAATGAAGAAACAACTAGTAAATACAAGTAATGAAAACTAACAATGTTTTTGGAGACAAAGGGATGAATTTTTTGCTCTGCTTGCTGGCAATTTTCAGATTCGACAATCTTTTTTTTTTTTTTTTTTTAAATTATTGTTTTAACAACTCACGTGGATAGGTAAAACATTGCCTCAATTAGCAGTTAATTCGTTGTCGTAAAACATGCCATGTTAGTTGCTTATAGTGCCAATTACTGTGGTGTTATAAGGTTTTGAGGTGTATATATATTTGATTGATTGATGCATAAAATCATTTAAAATAAACATATTAAAAAAACACTTAATTATTAATATATTTAATTAAGGGTAAAATTTTAAATTTTTTTTGGAGAGTCCTATTCTGAAATTTTATTGATCAGAATTACTTTTTATACCAACAATACAAATCCTTTACCAAATTTCAATTTTCATCACATAAATTAAGGTGGGTATGACTCACGAGTCATGACCAATAAAACTTTGGAATAATTGTATTTAAGTCCCCAATAAAAAAATATATGATAAAACGGTTCTTAACATTTTAAAATTGTATTTAAGTCCTGTACAAAAAATTTACAATAAATTTCGATCATGAATTTATTAATGGATGGCCATAAACTTATCAGTGAAATTTAAATTTATTGTATAAAATTTTTATTAGACTTAAATACAATTTTGATATTTCAAATGATAATTTTATTGTATTTTCTTCTCCCGGACCTAAATGCAATTTACCCTAAAATTTTCGAGGTAATCGATTTTGCCAATTAAAAAAGAAATTAAACACAGGCAAGAGAGCCTTGCCGTTGTCGCGAGCCAATAGCTTAAAATCGCGTGGCGCCCACCCAGGCTTCTCTGGAACGCCACGTTCCAGAACGCACCGGTCCTTCTCGAATAGACTCGTTTTGTTTCGTGACTCACCTTGCCTATTTCTACTCCCCCTCCTCCTTCAACT
Source organism: Acacia pycnantha (assembly GCA_025563575.1). Lineage (NCBI taxonomy): Eukaryota > Viridiplantae > Streptophyta > Magnoliopsida > Fabales > Fabaceae > Acacia > Acacia pycnantha. The sequence goes on along the minus strand of JAMWYP010000363.1, from coordinate 51,361 downwards.
TTCTTCCCCATCTTCTTCCTCACTCTCTGAGCAGTTTTTTCTAGTGCGCACTCCAAGAATCCGTAACAGATACAGCTATTTTGTGATTTGGGTGATGGGGGAAGAAGCTGTCATGGATGTTACTGAAGTGATCAGTCACCAAAATGGAAGCAGCAATCATCAGAGTCTTGAGTTTGATATTTACCCTTTGAACGGCTACTACTTTGGCTCCACCACAAATGTCATTCCCTTCAAGGACGAGACCTTGGCTGATCGTATTCAGAGAAAGAAATCTAAGTTCGTTTTCTTTTTCTTTTTCCTTTTCTTTTCCCTATTCGCGTCTGTCGGAAAGCCTTGTCTTACAGTTTTAACTTTATCTTTTAACTGCCTTTTCATTTTAGTTATGCTGCTCATGGGATACGAAATTGTGTGGAAGCAGTCATGCTGGTTCGTTCTCCACTGTTTCTGTCTTGCATATTTGTTTTGTCCTGAAATCATTTCCAGTTCAAAGTATTAGGATTGGAACTTCTTCATGTTAGGTGTTTTTGTGGGAATCTTAATTTTTCGATCACTAAGGCAGTTAGATACTTGTGAACAACAAATATTAAAAAAAAAGTTTCAAATTCAATATAGGATAAGTGGTTATTAACACGGCTTGACAGATGAGACTTTTGCTAATCAAGTTTATAGTGATTTAATCTTGCCCTCCCATCGTTGTAATAAATTTTATTTCTATACAAGGTAGCTAGCCCGAGGGCTGTTGTCGTGAGGAGCGGGTGGTTTTCTCTTTAACAAGTTAGGCTTTTAGGATAACTGGACAACTGATTCTTGATCAGTTTAGACTAGAATAGTTGCTTAGCATGGAGTTTGAGTGTGACTTTCATACTGGTAACTGCTTATGCTTCAACCTTTTGAATTTGATTTGAAGCTTGATTGTTGGATGTTGTCTTATCAGTTATTATTCAAATTTTTATATGTTGAATAAATTAGTTTTTGAGTTAGATATCAATATTCAGTTTAAATATGAAATATCCCTATGAAGATTTTGGTGATTCACTTGGCAAATTCCATGCAAGTAATTAGTTGACATATTGGTAAAGGATTGGGGGATGATTGGAAACTTGTAATCTGCCTAAGGCCTCTCATTTAGTTTCTGATTTAACGAGTCATATATGTGGCTTAGCTGAGTCCTAAGATTGCTGACTTCTTTCTCATTTAGCTATGAAGGTGTTTCTCAGTCTCATTTATAGAACATAGATCCTTCATTCTTATATCCTTTGGGACTGGAGGGGAGACTTGGGGCCCTGCTTGACTTGGATCAGAAAACAAGATAGAAATAGGTGCTGTGTGAATAAATGGGATACTTCAAATGTAACTGTAGGAGAGTATCATGATTATTAATGTCCCGATTTAGTGTGATCATGTTATGATCGTACCTTGATTCTAGGAGAGATATGGGGGATGTGATTAGATCAGAAATAATTACAATTTAATTGCCTTTATTCCCTAAAAATCAGTCTCAAGTGAATAAAAATCAGAGCTTATTACTGCTCAAAAACTTCAGTAATAGCCCTAGAGGACTAGAAGGTGTTATATCATGATGATTTAACCCTAAATTATTACTTAAGCTTGTTTTTGTGGATGACCATGACAAGTTACTTTTTAAATTTTAGTGCCCCCTCTTGTGTAAATTCTGCACATCCTTAAAATCTCCATATCTTGGTGATATGAGGCCTGGGCTTCCACAAGCTTATCACATTGTTGTATTATCCCATACTAGATAGTTGGTTTTAATGGACAGAAAACCTGATGTACTTGTGCAAAGAGCATACTGCAAAATTGAGCAATCAGTTTATATTTCAATATAATGGGTTTTCTTTCAAGGTCATCTTCAGTTTTTTGTTCTACTATGGGTATCCATGATATATAAGACATAAACTAATTTTTAACCCATATCCATGAGGCGTATGGGGTATTTTCTTTACATAATCTCTTTCAAGCTTCCAATAGAAGGTTAACATATAAGATTCATATAGATGATTGAAGTTAGGGAAAGCATGGTTGATCGAACTATACTTGAAGAATTGACGCTCTTCATCTTGATTACTGGTCATTTGGCTTTGCTGTTGAAACACATGATATTGTTAGAACTTGATACTAAGTCAAAAAATGACAATATGATTCTAAACTGTGAGAATGTAACTATTCTTGGATCAGGTTGAGTTGTTCAAACATCCACATTTGTTGCTGCTGCAAGTAAGAAATTCCATCTTTAAACTCCTGGTGGTCGCCTAAGGCCCGGTGAATCAGGTAAGGGATCAAGCTGTCAAACTTTCAAATAGAAGCTAAATAGTTAAGGCATTATCTGGGGATTTTTCCCCCAAGCTTTTGCTGAATTCAGGGGTTTCTGAATTTCCAGATATTGACGGATTGAAGCGTAAGCTGGCAAGGAAGCTTTATGTTGGTGAAAATGGGGATGGGGCCGAATGGGAGGTATTAAACTCATATATTTTCTTTTTTGTGAACCGTACTGTATATAGAGATGCTGAAATATATCTTACTTGATTTAGGTGGGCGAATGCCTTGGAATGTGGTGGAGACCTGATTTTGAGACTTTACTGTATCCCTACTTGCCACCTAGTGTGAAGAGTCCAAAGGTACATTATTCAAATGCTTCTCGAACAAGTTGTGAGGGAAAAATGTCTTATTCTCTTGAATCTTTCAACTGCAGGAGTGCACGAAACTCTACCTTGTGAAGCTACCAGAGTCACGAAAGTTCATTGTGCCTAAGAATCACAAGCTGCTTGCTGTTCCATTGTGCCAAATTCCTGAAAATCACGAGGTATGGATTTCTATCAGTCATGGAAAATAGATGGGTATGTAGTATTCCATGTAGTTTCATTGGCAATTTGTGGACTTGAATTTCTGAAGTAACATTTGATTCTCCTCTGGTCTTTAATATAATAACTATTTAATTAATTTGGGTAGATTAAAGAAACAAGATAAATTACTTAATTATAACAAATTTGATGCGATCTTCCTAAAATACTCTTGTATAATATTAGATTATATACCAATTTGTAAGTTAAGTAAATTAATTTGAGGAAAAATGATAAATATAAAAGATAAAATGGATTGAGGTCATATAATTAGAATTAAGACCAACTCTTGAACTAGCTCCTATATTTAGGATTGAGGATAATTTGTCCTTATGTGCTCTCATTTTATCTGTTGTGGCGATGGTTTCACATTGGTACCCTATTTTTGTTGCTTTAACGTGTGGTTCTGACTTGTTGAGCTGCCTATGAAATTTCAAACAATGGAACAATACAGAAAAGGAGTTATGTGCTTATCAAACTGATTGGCTGTGTTTGTATTTCATATATATTGGATATTCATGCTAGATAAGATGTGAGACTTTAAGCTTGACATTAACCCACATCTATTTTGGTGGGGTCTCGTGTTGATGTGTTTGTGCTTCCTAAAATCTTGTATTTTGTTGACAATTAAGTGGGATTTTTTGAGTTGATGATTGATTTTGTTGCTTTCCTTTTGTTTGGGCTTATTGCAGACATATGGAACAATCATATCAGGTGTACCCCAGCTGCTGTCAAAATTTTCTTTCAACATTATCGAGTCTTGAATGAAATAGCTGACTCATTAGTGACTCAGTCCCTACATATTTGGTTCCGAACATGGGCTTGTATATATTATATCACATACGATTGTATAATAGAGTGATATTGTCAGTTGAAAACAAATACACACACATCATATACGGTTCTTATCAGTCCATGGTTTGAGTATATATTTCTTTTTCTCCTTGACCGGAGTTCACAGCACATGAATGGTGTTAGTTGGGATCGGCTTGCTCTTATTTCTATCTGTTTTCTCATAATGTTAAAAAGCAACAACTTTTCGGAGTGTGCAACATCTACCTATCACTTTATGAATGAATTTAGTTTTGCGATCAGAAAATCTTCTCTACCTTTGCTTCTATATATCTACCTATGCACAAAAAAAGAAAAGTAGATTGGGTTTCAAAAGAAAACATATCATGCTTTTAAGTAAGATTTTAAAAGGAAACATGATAACAGACATTAGAGAGAGAAAACTACATGCGATAAAAGTCATTTTTCCAAAAATAAAGTATAAAAAAAGACAAAGGGGAAATCGCTGTCATGAAGCCAAATGCAGCGAAAATGGCCTGGGTTTTTTTAGCCGTCACTGTTCTTAGGAACAGTAAGAGCAGAGACAAAAATGAGGGGACTCCACTGTATGGTTTGTTCTCCTATTCCTCTTATAGTAAGCTCTGTTTTGTGGTTTTATTCTGATATTCTTCTCTTCGTTTTTCTGCTTTTCTTGTTCAGCAGAAGCAGTCCGTTGAATCTCTTCATCCGAGTAGCTGAGTAGCGTTTGGAAGAAGACGGTATGCTTTTCTCATTCTTTACTTATTATGCTTTGAAAGTTTTAGTTTCTTATCTTACAGCTGCTTTTTTGTTTGTTGGACTTTTACTTTTTATGTATTTTAATTTGTTTGTTGTTTTGTGTTTGTGGTCTTCACGGTTTCTTACCCTGCTATGTTCATTGTTGAAGCCTTTCTTATGTATCATTTTATTTACTTGCTTAAAAAAGGTACTAAAGTATATTTTTAGTCCTTTAAGTTTTACATAAGACATATTTTTAGTCCCTTAACTTTATATAGTATGCTTTCAGTCCTAAAATTCTAACACCGTTAACGGAAAACGCTGACGCAGCGAACTCAAATGATGATTAATAACATTTAATTACACAAATTTTATATATTCTTTAATTACCCATATTTTAAATTTAAGTTTAATAGCATTTAGTTACACAGTCATCACTTAAATTTACACTGTTATCAATTGAGTTTATATTTTTCGTTAGCAAAATTAACGGTGTTAGAATTATAGGACTAAAAATATACTTTATAAAGTTAAATGACCAAAAGTATACCTCATGTAAACTTAAATGACTAAAAATATACTTTATTCAAAAAAAAAAAAAGCAGAGTTAAGGAGAGATGTTATCCATGATTATTTTTTGTTTGAAAACAAAATATTTTTTTTAATTGAAAACAAAATATTACCTTTAGTTTTTACTTGCTAGGGCAACTAATTTTCCTAACAAAATAAAAAAAAAACTAATTAAGTTATATTAAAGTATTTGTATTCATTATAATTCTTCAAACTAATTTACTTGACTTATAAATTGATATACGTACAATCTGCACAATATATATGTTGATTAAATAGTTTATTTAGTTTCATTAATATCTCAAAAAAAAAATTCAATTAACTCTTATATTAAGGACTAATGGGAGTATAATAAATGTAAAATGTATAATAAATAAATTATGTTATTCTTAAATGATAAATATGTACTCAAAGGGGTTAGTTATGATGACGTAAACACGTTTTTTATTAATTGAAGTCCAAATAACAAACAGTAATTCAGGTCTTTTTTTAACCTCTTTATTTCCTTGACCTCAATCGCCTTTTTCCCAAACACGTGTTTCTACCACTTTTTTATTTTGTATTGTTTAATTGAGTTTTTTCCTTTTTGTTACTTTCTTTTCCAATCAAATATGTCACTAACCACCTCCCTACCTTACGTAAACCTTACGCAAAGAACGTATTATAATATGAATTATAAGTAAATGTCCTTGTACCACTGTGGTCTTATTTATAAGTCTATTTTGACCAAATCTCATATACCAAGGAAATGTGGTTAGCTCAATGATTATAGGGTAAATTTTCAACTTTGCCCTCATTTATGATTGGTTACTTTTCAACTTTTTCTTCTCTCTCTATCATCATGAGTACAATTAATATGGGTAAAATTGTCACAACCTTATTTATTACATGAAACTAGACTTATAAATAGGACCACTTTTTTTGGTCAAACTAGACTTATAAATAAGAGCAGAGTGATATTATTCTTAGGGAAAATTATACTCAGGTCCCAAGGAAGGAAAAAAATTACAAAAAAGTCCATTGAAATCACAAAATTACAGAAAAGTCCCAAGGGACTTTTTGTTGTAAATACATGTATTTCCTGTTGTAAATACATACATTTCTTATTGTAAATGGTTTGGGACTTTTTTTATTTGTACGTAATTAAAATCCAGGTTTTTAAATGTTGTTGTAAATATATACATTTCCTGTTGTAAATACATACATTTCCTGTTGTAAATGGTCAGATGTTTAAATGTTGTTGTAAATACATGTGTTTCCTGTTGTAAATAGTTTGAGACTTTTTTGATATTATTTGTATGGAATTAAAATCCGGGTTTTTAAATGTTGTTGTAAATACATACATTTTTTTTTTTGTGAATAGATACATTTCCTGTTGTAAATGGTCAGGTGTTTAAATGTTGTTGTAAATATATGCATTTCTTGTTGTAAATACATGCATTTCCTGTTGTTAATACAAATAATATCAAAAAGTCCCTTGGGACTTCGATTTACAACAGGAAATGCATATATTTACAACAACATTTAAATATCTGACCATTTACAACAATAAATGTATGTATTTACAACAGAAAATGTATGTATTTACAATATTTAAAAACCTGGATTTTAATTCAATACAAATAATATCAAAAAATTCTCAAACCATTTACAATAGGAAATGCATGTATTTACAACAAAATTCCCTTGGGACTTCTGGGTAATTTTGTGATTTCAAAGGACTTTTTTATAATTTTTTTTATTCCTTGGGACATGAACGTAATTTTCCCTTATTCTTATTAGATGATCTTTTTTTTTTTTTTTAACATCTAGATTAGTCTTTTTGATGTTGGTAAGATATGTCAGACTTCAATGACATGTGAGAGAAATTTTCAACTTCTACCAATATAACACTGAACATACTAGATTAGTCTTCTTCTAGTAGCATACTATATGTTACTTTGATTTTTTTTTTTTTTTTATTTATTAAGAAGCAATTTGACCAACGAACTATTACCTCAAGAGCGCCCAGCACAAATAACTTTTAAGTGGACCAAAAATATCAATTTTTTTTTAAAAAATGTGAAGTCAGCACAAAATGGAGTAAAACTTTTTTGTGCTAAGCGCTCTTGAAGTAAAAATAATAATTTGTGCTGAGCGCTCCTGAAGTAAAAGTTTTTTATGTTGACCGCACATTTTTAAAAGTTTTTTGATATTTTTGGTCCACTTAAAAGTTATTTGTGTTGAGCACTCTTAAGGTAAAAGTTTGTTGGTTAAATTACTCCTTAACCCTTTTTTTTATAAGTTCATTTTAACTAATTATCTCATACTACCAATTGTTAGTTAGGTCGTTAAATATTCTTCAAGTTTTTCAAACTCACCCTTATTAAAACTCTCTCTCTCTCTCTCTCTCTCTGCATTTACAAATGATTTTCACATCTTTCTCTCTTTCCAACCATAATTAAATAAGATTAAAATTGAAAAACATTCATTAATAACATATAGGTTGACTTATAAATATTTAGGATAAAAAATTTCTTCTAAAAGTAAACTTATAATAAGGATCAAAGTGATATATAAATTAGATTCCTTTTTTTTAATTATTTCATGAAAAAAATAAATAAATCAGTCATATTATATTCATACTTATAAATGTGGCAGGAATCATTTTGTGTTACTTATGAATGACACTATATGATTTGATATAGTTGGAATGTGGGATCATAATGGGTTCAGTATTAATGTAATTTTTATTTGAAAAAACATTTCTGACTGTCCCTATAATTTAATTTGATTTTGAATTAGGTTCTTATAGTTTATTTTATTTTTATTAGATTTTTTTAATTGCAATCATCAGTCTTTTCGTCAATGCTGCTTTAAATGACTTTATGGTTGATCCAGCAACCTCAAACATGATAGTATTTATAAGCGAAATACGTATCTTCATCATCTTTGTATGATCCTAGCATAACCTTCATGCATTACACAGAAATTGAAAAGTTTTCGAAGATTTCTTCATCTTCATATAACATCCAAATGCTCGGAATGAGAAGGTATGGTTTTCTCCATTAGCATATATCCTGTACTTAAAATCGCCCAGAAAAGTATATACAACGCGTATATATACTTGAATCGCCCAGGTCAATACACACACACACACACCGCGCGCGCGCGTGCGCCCTTGATTTGACATTCCTCTGCAGCAAAATCAAGTGTGTTGTATACTCTGTGTAGCAAAAAGAAGTCAAACGCGTTGCTAAGAAAAGCGTGTACTCTGAAAAGTCAGTAATCTCTATCTTCCAAAGTCTCACTCTCTGGTTCTTCTTTTTCCAGGTCGTCAGTGGCGACTGCTCTTTCACTAACCAATCCCGTATCAGAATTTTAGTAATCATGAACCTCTCATTTTTACCTTAAAATATTGGCCCATTCATCATAAATAGTCGCATTACATGACAATATAAATCATCTCGATTGTATCTTTCTATCGACACTGAAGTCTATTACCGTTGGTGAAGATGTACACACAGCTGCGGAATCGCATCAGAAAACCCGCGATCATGAATAAAGGAAGCTTAGGCCCAAATCTCAAACTCAATGTTCCTGCACCTGATCTTGTTTTCTTGTAAGTCTTTCTTTGGGGGTAATCGTTAATTGTATCTATACATGAAAGAATGTGTTCGTATTGTGTTTGAATTTTTGTCGAATTGGAGTGATCGGTAAGTTAACTGTGTGCTTACGGTAGGACTGAGAGCGCGACCTTCAGGGAAGGGGATCTTCTGGTCAATAAGTATGGCGTTCGAATTATCTCTGAGAATGAAGTTGAAGCTGTAAGAAATTTCTCTCGACATTTCCCCCCTTTCCTCTCTTCCATTCTTACTTTTATTTTATTTTTTATTTATTCTTCATTTTTTAATCGGATTGCTCGAGTGTTTCTTTTTCTGCATTTGTATATGCTTAAATGTTGAGGGACTCGTGAAAATTTGAGGCTTCATTGTTTTGAATTTCAAAAACCAAATGGGCATTATTTATTTGAAAAGGAAATGGCAGTGATCATATAGATTACTTGATGCATACTTTTATGTTCGACAAATTAATGTGTTCATACTCATGAAGTGAAAGCTTGTGCTCAGTGGACATCATGCAGTTGAGGAGCAACTAAACACTTCCTACTTTTATGTCAGTGTTCTGTGTTCCTTTTTTTTCCTAGCCAGACTTGGGGCAGACAATAATTGAATTCAATCATTGGGCACTTTCTTTGTCAGCATTTTTGTGTGAATTGTCACTTGCCAGAACGTATAGAACACACACACACACACACACCACCTATTGTTCAATTGTCATATTAGTTTTACTGGACTAACCTGTCTATCTTAACAAACCGTGAAATTAGATGAGGGAAACCGTAAATTTACCACCATATGTTAAAATATCTCCTATGCAAACTTATATTTGCTGAAAATCTTCTAAGTAACAGATTTTCGTGGTGATGGATTTTTTTGACCATCATGATTTAACATCTTTTTTATTGATATCAGCTACCCCCTATCAAGGCAGTAGACAACCAGTTAAGTTTAGAAGACATAGACGCAATCAAAGTGGTTGGAAAGGGAAGCGGTGGTATTGTGCAATTGGTGCAACACAAATATACTAATCAGTTTTTTGCATTGAAGGTATATTTGCTGGCTGCTGTATGTAACCTTGTTTGAAATTTCATCTTCTGTTTCCTACTCTTTCCTTGTTTCTGGTTAATTGTTCTTTTTCTACTGGAGTCTTCTCCCAAGTATCATTATTTCAAAGATAATTTAGTTCTCATTCTTCAAGTTGTGTTTTTTTGCCCCCTAAAATTAAGCACTCTAATATCTTTAGCCCGCTTCAGTTAGTGTGATGTTAAAAAATTGTTTTCTCCCTACAATTTCTTTATAATATATTAATATAAGAGCACATACCTTAAGTCTTGGAGTATGATGTTTATCTTGACAGTGTACTATTCATATGGAAAACGTTTGTTTAGTTTTACTGATAACTTGTTAAAGTACATTCGTGTTCCTTATCTTTACCGAAGGTTAAACCTTGACATCTCTGAACATGATCGAGATAAAAATATTTTTCCTGAAAACTTCTCCATGATATGTTGTGATGGTGTCTCTCAATCATATCATTTTATCCATTATTTATGATGGTGTCTCCTCCATTTAGGTAATTCAAGTGACTATTGACGAGCCTATGCGCAAGCAGATAGCACAAGAGCTGAAAATTAATCAATCAGCTCAATGTCCCTATGTTGTTGTCTGTTACCAGTCCTTCTATTTAAATAATGTTATATCAATCGTCTTAGAGTACATGGATGGAGGGTCTCTGGAAGATTTTCTCAAGAAAGTGAAATCAATTCCAGAGGCATATCTTGCTGCCATTTGCAAGCAGGTGAGGAGTAAAGATAACATTTCAGTTTTACGTATTTAGTTATGTTACTGAATATCAAGTAAGACCTGTTTTTTTTCGTTTCCTTTCAATGTAGGTGCTGAAGGGTTTAACGTATCTTCACCATGAAAAACATATTATTCACAGGGACTTGAAGCCTTCAAATTTGTTGATAAATCACAGAGGGGAAGTAAAGATCACTGACTTTGGTGTCAGTGCAATAATGGAAAGTACATCTGGTCAAGCGAACACTTTCATTGGAACACGTATCTATATGTCTGTGAGTAAATTATTGATGCTTATATATCGTTTTCCTCTTATCATATTAGGATACTGTTAGTTCTTGGATATGACTTTGTTCATTCTGTTTGATTTGCAGCCAGAGAGAATCAATGGATTCCAGCGTGGCTACAACTACAAATGTGACATATGGAGTTTGGGACTAATATTGCTTGAGTGTGCTACAGGGAGGTTTCCATATACACCGCCTGATCAGGGAGAAAGATGGGAAAATGTATTTCAGCTTATTGAAGCTGTTGTTGAAACTCCTCCTCCCTCAGCTCCACCTGATCAATTTTCTCCAGAGTTCTGCTCATTTGTTTCAGCATGGTAAATATGTAGTTTCCTTGTGTAAAATCTCTAGAATCTTGACCTGCTAAAACTAAGGAAACAGGAGAGAGGGAGGTATAGAGAGAGGGAGAGAGAATGCTTTTAGACACTAGAAGCTTCTTAGCTCTCTCCTGAAATTAGATGGAATGGTTGATGGGTCTGTCAAAGATGTGTGTTCTATCGATTGGAAATTTAAAAGATAGTTTTCACAATTTGACTTCAAGAATATTGAGAACACTTGTCAATGTTTTCTTGCCAAGGATGAAGATGACGATTAACAAAACTCAAGGCAGAGTTATATTGATAATTTTTCTTTTTATTAATATAAATTTATGGAACTAGTCTATTTTTTAATTTAAAACATGACGCCTTACCTTTTTTTATTTATTTGCCTTCCTTTTCACAAATTCTCATTCACTGGGTGCATATTTGGTTTCTGATTCTCATTTTTCTACACCCTATATGTTTAGTTTGCGGAAAAATCCAAAGAACAGATGGTCAGCTCAAGAACTTTTGGTACGTGTAAATCTCATTCATACCAGTATACCCTGTATTAAAGATAATGTATTGGACTTTTATCTATTCAATTACCATTCTAATATAATATCTCATCTGAAACCCAGAGACATCCATTTATCAATATGTATGAGGACTTGGATGTGGATCTTTCAGCTTACTTCTCCAACGCAGGATCTCCCCTTGCTACTCTATAAAACTTATTAGGTGTGTTTTACCTTCAATCCTAAACTAAGTACTGACTTGATGGTAAATGCATGTTCCTTTTGCTTTAAGTATAAATTGTATTGTTGAATATGGTGTCATTTTATAGTTACTACATCACACGACACTGAGTCTTTCAAGTTGAACTATCTCTCTGATGTCTTGAGCTTGATCACTCCTCCTCCCTAAATAATGCACTCCCTACGTGAACTATAAAATTCCTGCTTAGGCACTAAAACATTATATGGCCGAACCTGAATTTTGAATTAAATAAAAAAAACCATTGTGTTGGAAGATAGTTGTATTAGGTTGCTTGGGAGGAAGAGACATTCTTTCTGGAGCCAATATGGTCCATTTACTGATTGGGTTTTGGCTATTTGGATCCTCTCTCTGTGTGTTTGTGAGAGAGAATAATATAAAATAAATATGATTGCATGTTAAATTCACATCCCTCCATCTCTCTCTTAATATATTATATATGTTTACCTTTTTTAATATAAATGATATAGTAGATTAGTGCGTATATGATTGAATGGAGGATTGATCTAATTTGTATGTAACTTTTCCCTGCTAAATATTTCTGGGTAATCTGAGTGTCATTGAAAAATTGATATTGCTCCACACTGGAAGTCATTTCATTGCACTCTATGCTAGTACAAGTATAAACTGTTATATTAACAGTACTTTCAACTCCTTTCTGTGTAGAATCACTCCTCGCCTGCAGATTAGAGTCACAGAAACCATCTTCTATGAAAGAGGCTTTATATGATGTTGAGTGATTGAAGTTCCAGAATTTGTGGAGAGATTCTGGTAGATGCAAGTGCCATGAGATTTGCAATGATTGGCAAAGACTCTCAATGTTGATGTTTAGTACTCTTTCGATCTTAAATATAAGACATAGTATCGGAGGTAGTATTAGGGACCACTTTGAAGAAAAAATTATGGGATTATATGACTGTAATGGAAGTTATAAGTTATAACTAGTACTTGCCTTATATACATATTATATGGGCTACTGTACAATGTTACAAAGAGATGGAAAATTTTGTCAGGCTGTTGCAGAGGCATGGATCAATTTACATTCACAGGTTTTGAAATTATTATGCTGTCGACACTAGTTTTCTAGGTTCGGGAAGAGAATAACTGGGCTAAATTGATAGATGTTTTATTCACACTAGCAGATTACACATATATATATATACATATGACAGAACCGAGCATTAATTAGGTCCCGATATGACATTATACAAATCAGAAAATAATCAAGATTAATTATCCTAATCACTACCTATAATTTTGGTTTTGAACTTGCTCCCTAAGTTTCTGTTCTTACTCCTTGAGTTTCAGGATTCTACAGTTTGCTTCTAGATTAAATGCTCCAAGTGATAGTTGGGATGTTCTTTTGTTAATTTTGTGGCTGTATTTGAAATGATTAGATCTTGTTGATGTAGCCAATGACTTTATAACCTAGTGACATGAAAGCTCCCTTATAAATGTAAAGTCGCAAATTCAATCTTGTTTGTAAACTCAAACTCAGGTCATTAGTGCCTACTCCTTGTTGATTTAGTGTACAACACATGCTTTGATCATTTTAGTTGCTAAATGATTTTCATTATTAATAATTGTTCTTTGAGGAAAGAAATAAATCTAATATTCTGATGTGGGAAACTGTGAGAGGAATAGCTTGTCTAAAAAATTATCCTTCCCCACTGCAAATAATTGTACACAATACATAGGTGGCTTAGCCCTGGTATAAAAATGAGGGGCTGGATATGCTACCAACAAATATAGAAAATGTTTCCCAAAAAAAAAAGTAAAAATAGAATAAACTAATTATGAATAGATATGGAAGTTTGTCAGACACATATTTGAATATTTAAATGAAAAGAACTCTCAAGAAATTGAGTGTTTTATGTTTTCATTTTAAGATAAACTTTGAGATTCTCATTCTATCTATATACTGGGTGATGTTACTCTAAGTTCAACCTCCTGGAAGTTTGAAGTCTTTTACCGTTGGACTTGTATCTTTCTTTGGAGAGTTCATAAAGTCAAGATGATATAATGGAAATTATCTTGACAAAGATACAAATCCAATAGTAAAATAAAATTAAACTCTTGGAAGTTGACACTTTTAAATCAGTAATATGAAAATCTCAAGGCTCGTTTGGCATAAAAATGGGAATATGAAAGGAAAGGAGAATGAAAATGAGAAAGCTCTCCCCCTTAAACGCAGGAAGCTTTTTATCAACAAGAAAGCCACATTGTTTTCTACTAATTACAACTAAAAAATACTTTTCATCATCTTTTCCCTTTCCTCAATTCTCATTTTCATATACCGAACGCTGCCTTAAAAGTAAATCTAACAATGAAAATTCTCAACCTCTTTAAAAAAGAGGAACTCTCCATATCCCACATGTTTTAATGCAGGATCCATGTCTGACATAGTTGTTAAGTATTGATCATTGGTTGATTCCACTTATGTATCATCTTTTCACAGATGATATAGGTAAATATGCTTTAAGCCGTTGTCTTAGATTTTCTTTGTGCCTTCAAGTCTACCACAATAACAGATATGTTATCTTTACTTCCCTTTGAAGGGCAAGTCTAGATAGATACTCTGCAGCAAACTGAGCTGCAGGATCAAGTCCCAGTTTTTCTTCTTCTTGTTCAGTAGATCCGTTGTTGTTGTTACCATTGCCATATTTTTGTGCCAAAGAAGGATCCTGTTTCTTGCAGCCTGGCAAGCTTCCTTATTTGTCATCACATCCCATAGACCATCACTGGCTAGAATAAGGCACTCATCATTTTTCTCTCTAAGGATGAACTCTATTTCCGGTTCAGGAATTATCCATGGTTTCAAATATCTGTCACCTAGTGGAAAGGAAGCAAAAATTCAACTAGATCCATGTCAGTAAAATGAAAACCAATATGAACAAGGCGTCGGCAATCTGTCCATAAAAATTGGGCATTCAATTGACGGGCTGAAAGGTATTAGGGATTTGCAGGGAAGGATGTTTTTTTTTTTTGGAGTTGAATTTAAAAAAAAATGGAGAAATGGGATTATAAAATTTTAATAAAGAGAAGATGTAAGATAAAAGAATGAGAAAAGTTAATAAAAAAATTTTAATCCCACTTCTCTAATTTTCTAAAATCCAACTCAAAAAAAATTCCCCTCCCCCCATACCAAACAACCCCTAAAGAGAAATTCTAATTCTCTGCTATTGAGGCCAATAGGCTGTTTTCTGTAAAATTTTTGTTTCTTTATTTTATGGAAGTTACAAGTAATTTTCTTAAAACTTGATATTTCCCTCTGAATAACAACAATTCTGCAGAGACATGCAACCACATGACATCAAATTTAAAGAAGGGTTAAGGTACAAAAATAGACAAATACTTTTTCCAAAAGAGCGCCCAGTAGCAAATACTTTTTTCAGGCGCAAAAGTAACTACGTGGTTACAAAAGTGGAGCAAAAATAGCATTGACCGTTAGTTGACCGTTATCTGATGATGACGTGGCAGTGAGATCTTATTTCTCCATTAAAATACCGCCACTGTCACTCCTCTCTCTTCCATATCATCTTCTTCTTCCTTCTTTTTCTTTTTCTTTTTTCTTTTGGCCACCTGTCACTTCTTCTCCCTTCTTTCTTCTTCCAGAAGCTCAAAACGTCTGGAAAAAACTCAGATCTGAAAGCCTCGCGCCCTTTACTTCCCGCCCCTTCATTCCAAAGCCAACGCGCCGCCCCGAGGACCACTTTCTCCTCCAGTCTCTCCCACTCTTCGTGTTCGCCGATTTCTCCTAACTCAGAACCTTGCAGGTTCTTCTTCTCTCTCACCTCATCCCAGTTTTTGGAGACAACAAAGTGGCTACGGTGGTTTTGTTGGGGTGGCTCAACGAGACAAAGCACCTTAAAAGATACGTTGAATGGTACAATTCAAGGGGATTCACGCCTTTTTGACCTCGGGCGGATTCTTGAGAGGCGAATCTCGATATTCGCGACGAGCTCGCTTCATGGGTCTCGGGAAAGAAGACGACGGCGATCGTGCCGAGAATCAATGGGGTGACGAAATCGATGGATATGAGAAACAAAATGGATTTGTTATGAATTGCTTTGAAAATCTTAGATCTGCTCTCTTCTCTCTCTTTTCTTAAGATTTCAATGGCTTTTTCTTCTTCAATGAACATCAAACTACTTCTTATGATCATTAATTTTGGGTTTTGTCATTTGAAATTTCCTTGTCCAATTGTTTGTATTTATTTGATCGTGATGATTTATTGGTTTTTGCTATTGGATTGGTGATCTAAAACACTCACACGCACCTCGCTTTGATACGAAATCGATTTCGTGCGTACCGCCGAAGCTTCTGTGTCACTACTTTCGTGGTCGGCGTTTCGATTCTTCTGCAAGTTCCCGGGTCGGCATTTCGTCCATGTGTACCGTCGGCCTTCGATCTTCCCCTCGTCACCACTTCTTTTGCATCCTGCATAACCTTTCTTTCTTATTTTTTCAATGAAGTTTTTATTTTGCGCCTCTTAATCATGTACCCTAATTGTGAGATTGAAAATTGAGCATAGACTTATTATAAAGAAGTTAATCTCAATCATCTTGTTCGCTCGGTTTGCTTCTCTGCTTTGGGTTTCGTAATCGAATGTTGTTTCTTGGTTTCAAGAAGAAGAAGAAGATCCTTGGTCAAAATGTAAGTTTTGACCAGGACTACAATGAAAATATTAAAAGTTTATAGAGGGACTATATTGAAATTTTTTTAAATGTATCTCGGTTGATCTAATTCATAAAGCATTAATATCCACGTCATCATCCACGTCAAAGAGAAAAAGTCAACTAACGGTCAATGCTATTTTTGCTCCACTTTTGTAACCACGTAGTTACTTTTGCACCTAAAAAAAGTATTTGCTACTGGACGCTCTTTTGGAAAAAGTATTTGTCTATTTTTGCACCTTAACCCTTTAAAGAATAACAAGCAGGCAGATGTAAGAATTCACTAGATAATGAAAGCTCAAAACTTTAGAATGATGTCTTAAAAGCATACCTATGGACCTTGAGACTGCCAAAACCCCAAGAACTCTGTACCCATTCCACTGTATGACCCTTCCTCCTGCAGCTTCTATTCTTGCCCACTCATCCTCCCTATTTGGCTGCACCATATAAAAAAGGGAAATTAATCAGACAACGTCAGCTTCCAGTGCAAGTCCTACAAACAATTCTTTCAAACTTCGTAAAGAAATTGACACATTGAGAAAGGCACAATGTGTATGGAAGGAACTTTTTACTACTCCGTTAGCTATTATATAGATTGCATCTCAGAAATTCAAAATTATATACTTTCCATTCATCCATTAGGAGACTTATGCACTCTTTTCTCTCTATCTTTCTTCAAATTCATTATGTGTATCATTTTTGTGAATATAGAGGATTCAAATTGGACAATATGTCTCTCACACTGTTAATTTCTTATATATTTGTAAAAAGTATGAAGTTGTGCTCTACTTTGTGATCAGCAGACAGTGGAATGGCTTCTTTTCCACGACACAAGACTGCTCTTGAATCCCCACAATTTGCCACTATTATGTGGGTTTGACTCAAAATGGCAACCACAGCAGTAGAACCAACAGTTTCAGGAGCAAGAGGTTCAGAACCAGACTCAGATCCATGATTGTTGTCTTCATTATTATTAGCTTCACTTTTCCATCAACCTCATCATCAACTCTCTGAAAACACTTGCACAATGCTTTCTTCCAATGCTCTTGCCAGTTTTCTCCAAAGCTTGTTCCTGCAGCCTCTATCTCCTCAATCAACACTGAATGGAGATGTTCCCGGCAGTAATTAGCAACCTGTGAATAGAAAAATTCCTCTCAATAGTTTTTTTAATAATTTGAGTAGAATTATATTAATATGCAGTTAGCATGGACTCAGCCTCTAATGATGACCCTAAATCAGGTTTTGTTTAGCCAACTCATGTCCAATACATGGAAATCTATTGGACTTTGACTCAGACCTGGATTTGGGTCAAAGTAAATATATTATGTAGATACATGCAGAGAAGAAGATAACAAGTATTCCATTTGTTTGTGTCATTCTCTTTCTTAAATGCAAGGTATATTATTCTAAAGTTCTCAAATTCCTTAAACCCAGTTGATCTGTGCTTGTATGTGTGTCTGTGTGTGTGTATTTCAATCAGAAAAGAATAGCATCAGTTAAATGAATCAAATTCTGTAAACCATACTTTTGGTATCATTAAAAAAACAGTAATATTAATGCATACCTGGCAGCCCCCATGTCCATCATAGACACCAAAAAAGTGTGCTTCTGAGTATTTTGGGATTTCAGTCACATGGTTTTCCATTAGCATCTGTGACGGGACTTGCAAGAGTTGAGGCTCAACTGCAATAGCATCTTCCATCTCATCTCTCCTTCCACAGATTGATGAAAATCCCCAAAGGGCCCCACTATTCATTTCTAATCCATTCTGGTAGCTCCTTCTGCATATTTTCTCCTCTGAAATTGCAAGACCAGAATCTGATGGCTTAGAATCACATCCATCTGCTCTAATTCCATCATAAATCTCAAAATCCATTTCAACAGAGACCATTTTCTTCACTGGCTTTAGTACTATATCATCATCTTCTTCAACCTTGAT
Source organism: Acacia pycnantha (assembly GCA_025563575.1). Classification (NCBI taxonomy): domain Eukaryota; kingdom Viridiplantae; phylum Streptophyta; class Magnoliopsida; order Fabales; family Fabaceae; genus Acacia; species Acacia pycnantha. The sequence goes on along the minus strand of JAMWYP010000363.1, from coordinate 33,005 downwards.
GGTACTAATTGGTGGATCAATCTCAGAACAATTAGTCCTCAAAGTTGAAGATCGGTCCCCAGAAGTTTGAGAGCTTGAATCATTTGGACATTCAAAATCATCTTCCTGGCATTTCTGATTGTTGGTTTCATTCCCAACCCAATTTCTGTCACATCCAGTAGTCAAATCTGAAACAAGGGAATCTCCAACAACACGATTCTCCTCTTTTCTGCAGATACAGTAATCTGATTCAGTGAACTTAAAACTCTTTGATTTTCACAATCCTCCATTGCAGGATTCAAAATCAAAGTTGCTGCTGTATTAGCCATAAGCTTCAACCCAGATATCTCCATGTGGGTTGTTGTTACTGATGATTCCTGAGTCAACTTGCCAAGTGTAAATGGTACTGCAACAGTAGAAGATATTTCCTCCATAATAGCCTTTTGCTTTGCCTTGTAGAAATAGCTTTTTTTATATATCCTTTCAGTCCTTCAATTCTAGGATTCTATATAACCTTCCAGCCAGACTTTAAACTTCTTTTTCTCCAATCCTTTTTTCTTAAGCCTCTTTTATAGAACATGGGGTTCACTCAGACAAAGAAACAAACACCTAGACGGCAAGAAAATTATAGTAGGAGCTTATAACAAACAAAAAAAACCATTTAAAATTTCCTTATTTAAGCATCAAAGTTCCAAGAATTTATTGTTGACAGAGTGAAGCTAGATGCTAGAAATAAAGAAGTAGAAAAGCCAGCCAAACAGAGCTGAACAAGTGAAGCTCCCAAAATCTGACACTTCGACCTCCTCCTTACCAAACCTCTGATTTCTGAAATGGCAAAGGAAAAAGATGACTCAGGAGTCAGGAGCTGAATCATACAAAATAAAAATAAAAAAAAGAAGGTTGACCAATACAAGAATGGGATTATTGAGGAAGAAAAATGGTATAAGAAACCTGCAAAAGAGAGTAAAAACAAGAGGAAAAAGTTGCCTCCATGTGAGGCAACCTACATCAACCATTGAAAACTTCTATGAGGCTTCTCCATTGAGTAACTTCCATGTGTCACCACTCACCAATAAGTGAGGTCACCACCCTCTTTGATAAGGATATTTTGGAGATTAAGGAGACTTTTTTTCCCCGTTCTTCTTTCTAATGGAGAAGGTGGTCTGGTCTCTTAATAATTTGTTTACAAGTTTATGTAAAGAATGAACCTTTACTTTACATAAAATTTGTATAAGCCATTATCATTCATACACGTAGATCTCAAGAATATTTTAATATAACAAAGAAAAAATCAAACTTTGGCATAACGAAATCATCGAAACAAACAATAATATTATTGTTCATGTCAACTCCCACCGCCCACAGGCCAGTTAGGCTAATTACTCCTAACATCTCTTTTTTTAAGTGAAAAAAATAATCTTTCAGGTTAATGGGTTTGGGAGCTGGAAGATCCTGATCCATAGACTTGAAGGGCATACATTAAAAAATTGTTAAATTTATGACCTTTGTTTTGTTTTTTCAGGGATAAAACATACTACAATAGTACAAGGTTTAGTAGTGTTTCAAAATAAGAGGGAAAAAAAACAAGGGGGGGGGGGGGAATACTTTAATTAATTTTATTTAAAACTTATAATTATATATATTACAATTTATATCAAATTTTATAATATATGAAAAATTCATTGTGTGAAGTGTGCACTGACTTTTTTGCAGCATATGACACACTGGACGGAAACGAAGATAATTAATAGAATAAAATTGACCTAAAGTTATTAGTATTTTTCCCAGTACACAAACAATTTTTTATTATAAAATTTTGTAGAATTCGTTATAAGAGAAAAATTTTACATAAAAATTAAGTTGATTTTGGATGTATTTGCTTGTTTTGTCTCTTTTTTGAAATCTCCAAAGATTTCATCATAAAAACTTTCTATAATTTGTACATTATAAATTTCCCACTCACTTCAATTATTAGTTTACTATGTAAATAAAATTTAGATACTTCATTTTCTATTTTTATTCTTAAGAGATTTTTTTATGTTAATAAAAATAAACTAAATAACTAATAATATTTTATTAGCAACAAAAAAAATAATTCTAATGTTCAAATTAAATTATATAAATAAAACTTAAATAGCTAAAAATCAGTCCAATTTCAAATTATTATTATTATTATTATTAAATAAGAATAATGTAATTTTATAAAATATTATTAAATCAAATAGGGCCGGGACAGTTGGCGGGAATGACAACCACGGTTTTGGGTTTGGTGGGAATCAATCACTGTGGCTGGTCGCCACGTGTCCCCTTAATCAGATCCTCACCCACCGACCATATCTCTTCCCTTTTTACTTATTATTATTATTAAGTTCATCAAAATAATAAAAAGTGCTGATATGGACTCAATTCATGACACGTGTACATGGTAGGCCCTTGAATATTCTAAAACTTTGATACGCCTCAATTTTCTATACATTATTATACCAAAGCCACTTTCTAAAGGATTTGAAGGGTGTTTATTATAATTCCCTTTTTTTTTTGCCCTGATAATTCATGCTTTCTTATACATTTAAAAGTACGTAAAAGACATTATTTTAATTAATTACGGGTTAAAAAAAATACTCTTCTAATCTTATTTATAAATAATTTCAAACATATTTTACACATATCAAGAAAAACCATAAGTCATACTAATTGTCTTAAGATTTATCAACTTTCCAATTTTACCCTCAATATTCTAATAAAAACAAAGTATATAACCAACGGGGTTGACAAGTGGTAAAAGATTTGAATCACTTAAGCAAAGTCTCGAGTTCGAGTCTTGTGAATGCAGAAAAGCCCCGCTTGTATTGGCGGAACTTAATGATGGCCAGCTGGGGTCTTATAAAATTTGTTAGTATATATATGTATTTATTATATGATATTTTATTTGGCCAAAAATTTGGCCCCAACTAATTTTTTATCTTCTCTGTGAACATAATGTTTGTTTCATTACTCATTGGGTTGTGTTACGGATCCAGATAAGGCCCAATTGGAGTAAGGCCCAACCCTGGGGAGACGTGTCAGATCCGTCATATCTGAGATCCTGGAAGATCCTAACTACCCCGGAAATATAGGAGTATCTCCGCATAAGGATAGCGATTCGGATTATGGGCACGGAATCACGCCAAAGCCGCTCTGGGTAGGTTCTATAAATACCCAAGCAACGGCCTAAAGGTACACACGCTCTAACCTAGACTATTTACCTCATTACACCGAGCGCACACCCCACGCCCTCGGTGAAGAGCTCGGTTGTGTTCGGTGATCCTGTCTCCGTCTGTGTGCTTCCACATACGCACCTGCCGCGGTAGAGACCCTTGATCCAATATCAAATCACCGGCCCATACACGCGGTGGACATCCGTGTTCTACACCGAAACAGTTGTAAAGGAAAGTAAAATTATTGTTTGAGATACCAAAAATGTTAGTATCATCTTATATATTGTTTTGATTTATAATCGTGTTCTTGCGAGCGACGCCAAGGAATTTGTAAAGGCATGTGACAGTTGCCAAAAGCATGCCAAAATCATTTGGTCCCTCCTTCAAACATGGAATATATATCGGCCCCATGGCCCTTCTTTAAATGGGGAATGGACTTACTCGGACCGTTTAAACCGGCCCGGACAACTTCGATGGCTAATTGTGGCCGTAGACTATTTTACTAAGTGGATTGAAGCCGAGCCCCGCCACCATCACTTCGGCCGGTGGTCCGTGATTCATTCAACGAGCATCTTTTCCGGTTTGGGGTTCAGTAGAGGTGGTAATGGACAATGGCACCCAATTCACCGACGGAGATTTCGGGACATGATGGTCGACCTCGAAATCACACATCACTTCGCCTCGGTCAAACACCCTCGGTCAAGCGGGCAAGCGGAGGCGACAAATAAGATAATCTTGGACGGCCTTCGGAAGAAGATGCAAGAGGCCGCACCGCTTGGGTTGAACAGGCTCTATAATGTCTTGTGGGGAGTTCGAACAACCATGCAGTCGGCCACTCAAGAAACACCTTTCCGCATGACATACGGATGCGAAGCCATGATCCCAGTGGAGGTAGGTCAACCATCGTGGAGAAGGCTCAGAACCCTGGAAGAAGGAGAAGAATCGAATTCCAGGGCCTTGTTGACCGAGATGGATCTGGTGGATGAAGTCAGGACCACGGCTCATTGCCGAGACGTGGCGGCCAAACGACTCGTCGCGGCCAGATACAACAGAAAGGTCAAACCCAGGGCGTTCGTCCGAGGCGACCTGGTCCTAAGAAGGGCGGCATCGGTAACAAAACGTGCAAACGGCAAGGAGGCCGCTAGCTCGGGAGGGACCATACCGAGTCAAAGAGAAATTAGAAAAAGGAGCCTATGTTCTCGAAACCTTGGCGAGGAAACCTATCAAGAGGACATGGAACGGCGACAAGCTAAGGACCTACTATAGCTAGGCCTAGTCGTAAAAGGGTTTATTATCCGAATCTTTAATTCTAAGAGTACTTAAATGATTCGCTAAATAAGGATCGACACCGTGGTCCATAAGCCGATAACGGACACCGAGCCCATACACCGATATATATTTTGATGCATCGAAATTGACACCTAAGTAAGAAGGCGAATAGTCATCCGGATCCCGATCGGTCCACATGGTCAAAGTGTGTCTGACGACGACCACGGGCGAGCATGTGACAATTTGCCCTTACCCCGGTTAAAATCCCGGATAACGACTCGAACCCCGTAGCGTGGTATATTTAGACACCCCTATTCATGACACTGGTTTAGAGCACGGAAGAGTACTATGCGGACTCTAACTATTTAAAGACCACAGCCTGGTCTACAACTTGACTACATGCGGGACATGCATAAAGTTAAAAATAAACAACGAAATACTATTTGAATCTCCATTCATAAGGTTAATCGTTCAAAGTACAAACAAGATCTACATTGCAGATTACTACAAAACCGGAAACTCTTAAGCCAAAATAAATAAAGAAAAAGAAAATTGGCAAATCTTTAAGGCCGCCTCGTCCTCGGGCGCCCCACTACCAGCGAGCTTGGCTCCGAAGCGGCCCTTCCCAAGCACGCTCTCCACCGTCAACCTCGGAACGCATTCCACCGTCGACCTCGGCATCGATGAGGGTTCTTCTTCGAGACGGAGGTGGAGGAATGAGAACACCGGCCTGAAACGGAGCGACATCCATAGCCGGCGAGGTTCGAGTCGGCCTGGATTTAGATATTCAATTTGAGCCGGGGCCATCTTGAAGCGGTCCGACGCGGTCCTCCTCACCGCATCCACCGCTCTCGTGAGCGGCCTTCTCCTCTCCCGGGTCTTTAAGTCTGCTCCAAGCTGCGTGCACAGCTCGCCTGCGCACCTGTAAGCCGTTTCACCGCATCCAGATTGAGAATGCAAGGATTTCATCTCCGAGACTAGAGTTGGTTTCGGCAAGACGAGAATTGGCATCGCCGGTCATCGTGGGCCTTCTGCCGGGCGGCTTGGGTGCAGCAGGATCGGCGTTGGCTGCGTCAATGCCTCGTGGGTCGTGAGAAGATCTTGGCGGCCTTTTCGGCGGCAACTTGGGAACTTTTAAGTTCCACCTTAAGACTGTCCCTTTCGGCCTCGGCTTTCTCCTTATCCGTCGCGAGCCCCTTAGCTTTCTCCTCGGCCGACTCAATCCCGGCCTTGAGCTCGGGACTCACGGAAGCTCGAACGGGAGTAGCCGAAGGTGTAGCGACGGTAGCCCCAATCCTGGCCCGCTTCGCCGAGGAAGGCGTTGGGACCGTAGACGCCGCAGGAGCTTTCTTCTTGGCAGGCTCGGCGCGGGCGGTTTCTTGGGAGCTTTCTCTTTCGGTTTGCCTGTGGCGGCAAGGTATACGCAAGGTAGTCCGGATTCACTCCATAGCACCACGACTGTTACAAAGGCATCCCGAAACAAAATTAAAAGAAGCTAATTGGGTGACGAAAATCAAGTAGCATGACGAATTAATATAAAGCCGTACTAGAGGGCCAGGACTCTACACGCGGCCTTCTTGATATAGAAGGCCGCACTCTTGACACCGTGCTCGGCGACATATGGCCGCACCGAGCGCGTACTCTCTCTCCTCCTCGAGAGGTCCTTGGCGATAAGCCGGTATGTGGAAGAAGAGAAGTTATGATGATCGGAGGTCTAGTAAAGAGGAAGCGCCACTCTACGCAGGGCCTTCAAGACTCTTCAGGACCAGAGGCACTTCCCGGTTATCGCGACAACTTTGAAGAAAGCATTCTTGAAATGCTTGAAGGAGTCGGAGAAGGAGGTCATAAGCTTCGATCCGCCTCGCCACGAAGGAAGTCGGCCCTTTCAAGAGGGCGGCTCCTTACCGAACGAGGGTGAAAGGAGAGAAAAATGAAGGAATAGGGCGGCGGTACATGGAATGGCGGGATCCATCTTCCCGCGAGATACGCAAACGCCGCCAGATAACCCCACCCATTCGGATGAAGTTGAGAAGGAGCCAGATGAAGGTAGTGAAGTACGGACATTTGGAACCCGGTAAACGGAAAGTGAATACCGAGCCGGGACATGTACTCCCGATAGAAAAGAAAAAGTTAGGAGAACCGGGCTCCGGGTGGCGCGGATCGGTTCACCATCCTCGGGAGCAAGACGGCATCCTGTGACCCCGGAGACCCCGATTTTGCCACGTCGCGTCGTCCGTCAGCGAACGTATAGTTAGCGATTCACTTGTCACCCGGGGATATTTGGCTCGAATCGACGGTGAAGGATCGCCGGAGTCCGCCTCCACATCGGAGGCGGAAAGACAAGGAGAAGACGTAGACTCCATTTTCCTACAAAAAGAAATGAAAGCCGAATCGAGCTAGACAGAATACACGATTGGGACAAGTCACTAGGGGACACTGAAGACGGACGGGCCCAGGAAAAGAAGGAGCCCCGGGAGCCGAAGCAGGCTCAGATGACGAGTTATGTCGGCATGAGCCCAAGACGACTTCGGCCATACGATCTTGCCCACTAGCAATGAGGGAAGAACTCTCGGAAACACAATCCCAGTAGGGACCGAGATACTCGGCTGGTAATGACTCCGGCCCGGACGGGCGGCGGACTTGGAAGGAATTTATGGGCTCGGCGAGATGGCCTCGAGCGAGAAACTTTGAACCCACCCCGAAAGGAATGGTTTCCGGCGAGGAGATCCAGAACTGCGGCGAGACCCCCGCACTCCCGATTCGACCCACCACGGAGGGCCAAGGATAGCTTCTCCTCCTCGGTCAAAGGAGTGCCTAATAGCCAATAGCTAAAGTAGGGATAACGCTCTCGGAGGACCTCATCATCGATGTTTGAAGTTAGAGGCTGACGCAAAGACGAAGGACGTTTTCCCCTATCCATCAAGGGCTCAAACCTATACAGTCAATATCAGGAAAATGAGAAGGGGAAAAGGCTAAGACCACGATGAAGAAAAACCAGAAATTCCTAAACTACGGGTTTGATCACTCAATCCACAAACACTCCGCCCATACAAACCCAGAATCCAGAAGCGCACTAGCGAAGAAAAGAGGAAGAGGAAGAACTCAAATACTAAAATACGATGTAAAAGTTCAAGAGGAGAGATGAATACCTCAAAAACTGAAGATGGCGGAAGTTGAAAACCGCTTAAGGTGACAGAGAGTAAGAAACCCAGACTATTCAGCAAATTCGGAGATGTAGGAATGAAGGAACAGGACACCCTCCGGTACCAGAGAAACTCTGCGCTGAAGAAGCTTTAGGGATACGGGAGAGGACTGAGCAAATGAAAAAGTAGAAGAATAAGAAACGTCAGCGGCTTATATCGTGAGCAAAGAAGGAGGGAAATTCAAAACAAAGCAACCCAACCGACGGGGGTAGCCACGACTTTTCACCTCAAAAGTTGAGGGGACATGCAACGTACCACCAGAGCATTAAATGCGCACAAAATTCGGGGACGGCGGACACAAGGATCGGAGCGCCTCCCCAATCCAAGGAAGCCAGGTGTCCCAGGCAATCATGGCAGGAACGGATAGAAATCCCCAAGAGTCACCCCAGGGCCAGACCAAGCACCTCGGACCGTTACGTCGTCTGTTCTCACCACGACACTCTTAGGACCGAAAGATATCACCTCGGTTTGCCCCCTCCGGCCGTTGAAACTCTTCTCGACGGCTCTCAAACCCACCCGGAAATATAGGAGTATCTCCGCATAAGGATAGGCAGTTCGGATTATGGGCCTAGAATCACGCCAAAGCTGCTCCAGGTAGGTTCTATAAATACCCAAGCAACAGCCTAAGGTACACACGCTCTAACCTAGACTATTTACCTACTGTTACACTGAGCACACACCCCACGCCCTCGGCTAAGAGCCTGGTTGTGTTCAGTGATCCCATCTCCGTCTGTGTGCTTCCACATACGCACCCAGGTGGAGACCCTTGATCCAATATCAAATCACCAGCCCATACACGCGGCTGGACATCTGTGTTCTACACCAGAACAGGTTGTAAAAGGAAAGTAAAATTATTGTTTGAGATACCAAAAATGTTAGTATCATCTTATATATTGTTTTGATTTATAATTATTGGTTATTATTTATTTGTATTTTCAAGGTTATTTGATACTATTTAGTACATACTCCCTTTTATCCTTATTTAAGGAACCAACTAACAATTATCATAAGTCAATAAAAACAGTTAAAGTAATTAAATTTGTCTTAAAATTTAAGTAATTTTCAATATTATCCCTATTAATTATACTAAATTCTAACATCATATTAATTATTACTCTTTTTTTGCTTGAAAAGAGTAATAATTAATTTTATTAACTATTACCCTCACTCACTACCTTTTTAATTATGGGTATACATGAAAAAAAATATTTAATGCTATTTGGAAGCAAACAAGTGTCTTATAAAAATGACCAAATATATTTGTTAGTTGATGCCTTATAATAAGAAATAAATGGAGTAGTTCAATATGTTTATTTTTTGGCCCGGACTAAATTTTTTTTCTGGTTCCGCCACTGGCCACTGGGAGACTCACCCACCATATCCAGGTGCGTAACCCTAGTCGGATTCGGATTAGTCAAGGTGAAGCTCTAGATACCGGATGGATACGGAAAGAAAAAACAAAGTATATAAAATGATAAATGAAGAGTAAAATTATACATTTACTTGAAAATTTGAATGAAATAATTTATAAATAAGATAAAAAAAATTCTCACTGCCTTATAAATAAAACTAGAGAAGTATGAATAAATTTGAAATTTTCTTCTTTTTAAACTAATTTTATAACTTAATCATCTTTCCATGTATCATTTCTCCATAATTCTGCTAAAGTAATCATAGATGCAATAATTTAGGCTTCAAATAAAAAATTGAAATAAAATTATTTCAATACGACCCTTTTTGTTTATAAAATTTGAATTTAGCCCAACTAAAGTTTAATATTTTATATCACAAAAGAAGTTTAGCATTTTAAACAAACGCTTTCATGCACAATTTTTTGACCAACTTTCTTGCACAATTTAATGAGAAATAATACTTTGGGTATTACTTATCTTATTTAGTTTTTCACTAAATTTTTATAGTTTACAATCTTGTAAAATTTTCAGCTAATTGAAATTTCCGGATCATTTGTTAAGCTTTGTTTATAACTTAATGTCATATTAATTTAATTCTTTCAATGATCTATAACAGAAATAATTATAAAGGAAATAAAATATACAGATATATTGCTAGATATTTACAAAATATAAGAAGTAAATTAAAAAAATTATTGGTCATCCAAAAAGTTATTTCAAGTTAGACTTTAATTCTAATAATGAATGTTTAGATCATGATGACCAAATTATAAAAGAAACTCCATTTTTGATGTCCTTTATTTTTGAATAATTGAATCTAAATTGACTAAAATAAATATCACATTTTACTGTATCATTGGGAAGTCACGGATTCGATCTCTCTGATAATGACTGAGCCTCACTTTAACTAGAGGAACTCGTCATGTTGATTTTAAACAACATATATGAACAAGTTGAATCATATAACTAATTTTAAAAACAATTATCTTGAAACATCCCATCATCTATATAATTAATTCCTAAATTTTAAGATCAAATACTATGTTCTTAAACTTTTACAATCCACCAAATACGTTTCCCCTAGAAAAATTAATTCGTCACTTCAAAGTCATTCCTCTCATAAACCAACATAATTAAATGAAATATACAAAACAAAATTCATATTCAGTTTACATGTAAATTTTGCAGCCAAATGTATGACACATGTAGAACTTTTTTAATTAAAAAAAATCCCTTACAGTTAATGTTTTATCATTCGTCAAGCAGAGGCAAGGGATGCAAATATGAACCAGTAATAATACATTTTTTCACATCTCAAAGGAGAAATCAAATTAAATTAACAAAGGAAAATTCCAGGTAAAAAAGAAATTAACAAAGGGGAAACGACATGACTATATGTGTTTGGTGCACTTAAGACCTTGACTTTGTACAACAATCAGGTAAATGTTTGTTTTCCCAACAAACTTTTTTTTCCCCAATTAAATAATGTTCAAAGAATCAAGGAAAATTACACTCAGGTCCCAAGAACAAAAACAAAAAATCACAAAAAAGTCCCAAAGCAGATTCAACTATTAAAAAGCACCCTAGGGATTTCATTGATATTAATTCTAAATACGAAATTACCTTTTTGCTCTCATTGATTAAGTTATATGATTAGATGCATGTACTTATTGATCGCTACTCTATGCATTGTCAATATAAGCACATGCACTTATCAACGAGAGCTATTTTACTTAACATAAATTGGCACATACACTTATCAAAATATACACATAAACTTGTCAAAATATGCAATATATTTATCAAAACAGGCAAATAAACCCATCATTTGATAAGTTGTCAAAGTAAGTACATATGTCAAAGTAGTCAAATAGACTTGTTAAATTACACACATTAACTTGTCACAATAGGCAAATAAACTTGTCATTTTATAAGTTATCAAAATAAGCACATAAACTTGTCAAAGTATGCGCATAAACTTGTCAAAGTAAACAAAATACACATGTGAGATATAAAGCATAGAAAATATTGGAGTTAGTTAATTAGTTAGGAAGTTATAGAGATAGTTAGTTAGTAGTTAGTTGTTATAGTTGTTATTTCTGTACCATTGGGAAATTGGCTTATGGAGTCTATATTCAATGGCCTATATATAAGAAGGCTTAGACTACTGTAGGGGTGTGGAGTATGTATCAGTTTATGATGAATGAATGAAGTGAATGAGGTGGCAGCAGTTCTATAACTCCCCTTTCCTCTGTTTCCCTCAATTTCTTCTAATCTTCTACACTAATCCTATCAGTGGTATCAGAGCGAGTCATCCTCGGCTCCCGCCGACATCTCTGTCATTCTTGAATCGGCCCGAGCCTTCTCCTTTCTCATGGTTTAGTTCTGTTTAGGAAACAATCAAGAAAATTCAAAAAAAATATTGACTCAAGTGCAACTCTTGAACCAGGCAGAGTAATGGTCCTAACAGTTCAACTTGGCATCTGAGTCAGCTAGAAAACTCCAAAAAGAAACATCAAGAAATATTCTTGACAACCAGAATTTCACCATGTCCATCGACCCGATACTTTTGATAACCAAAATTCAGAACGATCATCGGGCTAGCATCTTGTCAACCCAGAATAAGAACTCTTATCATCTCAGAACCGAAATTTTGATTACCAAGAAGCAATCCAAACAACAAAGGCAATTCTTTTCGACCAGAATTAGAGTCTTTTATCACCCAGAATTTCAAGAAATTTGAGACGTTACCAGTGATTCACGTTGCAGCCATTGTTGCATTCTCAGTATTGATAGTCTGCCATTCACGTGCCCGGCCATTGTGATTCAACGCCCAACCAGAAAGTTTCATCAGTATCGATACTATGCTCTCGTGTTGCATGGTAGCGACACGTTCCCAGACTTCCAGCACAGCCATGTCAGATGACCTCGCTAAACAGGTTCAGGCCCTTGAGTCGATGATCGCCGGCCTTCCAGTGATGGTTCAGACAACCATTGCCGAACAACTTGCCACATTCTTGGCGGCACAAGAATCGCGACAACAAGGCAACAGGGACGACGAAGCACAGGGTCACGCCAAAGTTGATCACAGAGGTCCTAATCGGCAACGCCAAGGGGCAGAGTATACTCCTCCGACTTGGCAGACCAAAATTGATTTTCCACGGTTCCAATGGCAAGACACCCCCCTTGACAATTGGAAGATCGGATTGGTGAGTGTCAATCTAAATGACAAAGGATACATATGGTACCAATCCCTTATGGATGAAGAACATAATAGAGCCATTTCTTGGAATGAATACAAAAGGGCTATCAGACTCGGTTTCGAGCACCCTACGAATCACTGATGGCTGAGTTTAAGCAATTATGCCAAATGCGCTCATTGGACGATTACAATGATGATTTCAAGAAGGACTTGTACATCGAGAGTGTCTGTTGTTTGCCATTTGACTTGAAGGCCTTAAGCGTTCTGAAGTTGAATGTGATTGGTGTCTAGAATCGAAACACATAGAGAGACAAAAATGATGTCGAATATTTATGGGTTTCCAGTGTGTGGGGTTGCAACTGATTTCCGAAACTCAAAAGCGACGAAGCATGCAAATCTTTCATATGGAGATGATGGGTCTTTTGGCGTTGACTCCACTAGAGGGTTGCACGAACTCTCGCATGCAATAGATACGATGGAAGTGAAGGAAACGGTGCCTGGAGTAGTTTGCCTTGTACCGATGATGGTTGGGGGGACTTCTTCATATGCCACCTCTATTCCGTCGTCACGGTCCTTGTTAAGTACTGGGTCGTCGCTGTCCTCGCAAACCAATAGAGTTAGCTGTGATTCAGTGAAGAAGAAGTCACAAGCCGATAGAGTTAGCTGTGATTCAACGAAGAAGAAGTCGCAAGCCAATAGAGTTAGTTGTGATTCAACGAAGAGGAAGAAGGCAATAGTTGAATGGCAAACTACGAAAATTTCAGAAACTAATGTGGCTTTTACGTGGGTGACTAAGGGACAATTTGAAAAGTCAAAAGGTTCCATTATTCTAATATTACAGTTGGCAGCAAGTGAAAAAAAGAATGGCACGAATTTGGCTTGGGTCTATGATAAATTCCTGATGATTGAATATTATTACACTTATTTGTATCTCTTGGTGAATAAATTTAGGAATGTTTGATTGATAAATCATGGATTTTGTTACTTAATTGGGCTTTGAGCTTTTAATTGGATTGAACTCATTTATTATAATTAAATTCCACATTTACAATGATTTAGTATTTTCGCCATAACTTTTGATCTAGATATCCGATTAGCCTGATTCTTCTTTCCTTTTTTTAGATGATTCAGAGATCTACAATTGCTATGAAGACTTGGAAGACTGATTCGGACAAGAAGATGGACGAAATTGGAGCTAAAGACAGATGCATTTTTCTGGATTTTTATTTTGCCCGAATTTTGTAATAAAAGACCAATCTTTAGAGATTTCCTATTTATTAGAGGTTTCCTATTTGTTAGAGGTTTCCTATTTTTTAGAGATTTCTTATTTATTAGAGGTTTCCTATTATTAGGGGTTTCCTATTTTTGTTTAGTCATCTCTCCTATATAAGGAGGATTAGATGGTGGCTACAAAGACATTCTCAATATTATATATTCTTCTTCATCTTTTCTTCTGTGTTATTCCTAGCCATGCTTGGCTAAGCTTTTGTGGTTGACCCATGGATTGAGGTTCCGTGAATCCGGAGGGCCTGCACTTCAATCGATAACGTAATTTGTTTCGTTTATTTTAATCGGATCCGATTATGATTGCGGAATGAGTATTAGATTTAATACCTAGATTGATATCCCAAGGACATAAGTCGGACCGGGTTACAGAGAGCGTTGTGCGATCGCACAACGAGCTCGCCACGTGTTCGATCAAATGCTAGGCGATCGTCTAGTCGAGGGAGTTTTTGGATAAATGCAGAGATTTCGGTTTGTCCAGAATCAATCACAAATTCAATTATTATGTTTTTGCCCGATGAAGGTTATGGAATCTCAGTGCAGGTTAATCGTTTGTTTATCTATTTAATCTCGTTTTCTTATTTTCTACTTTATCTTTGCTTCATTTAAATTACATTTCTATTTTAGTTTATTAATTTAAAAATCAAAAACCCGATCCCCCCTTGTTTTCATTTCACTTGCATGACAATTAGATCACTTAGGATTCAATAAAAGGCTCCTCGAAAAGAGAGAACGATCCTAGGTTTGTCTATACGCAATCCTTGGTTAATTGTTGATTGTGGACCCCAAGGCTAATGACAAAAGGTCCTCATCAAATGGTGCCGTTGCCGGGGAGCTAAGTAATTGGCCCCGTAGGTGATTTAATTGTCAAAGTCATTAAAAAAAATTTAATTCATAGCATACTTGCATATTTTATCATTTAAAAAAAAATCTCCTTTTCTTTTTCACTTGCATTTGTATTTTCTTAGATTCCTTTTCTTTTTTTTTTATTGTTAGAAAGTTATCTTGTGAACCATTGGGAATTAATTGTATTGAACTTTCATGACTTGGTTTTATGGTAATCATGATCTACCTTTCAATTCTCACTCTTTTTGTAGGCAATCAAGAATGTGATGGCCCATTCCACCACCAATACCATGAACCATACCAACAACCTCCATTCCAACAATATCATCAATCCTCTTACTTACCATACCATCCTTCATTTCATCCCACTTCCATACCATGCCATCCATCTCGAATCCCTATACCCCTTTGAGCCACCTTATGGACCTCATTCTCAACCATGTGTGCCCAACCAAGAACCTTCCATTTGTGAAGTCATTGGAGACTTCCAAAATCAAACGACTTGGGCTAAAAATGAGGAGCAGTCACATAAGGACAACTTACATCAACAAATGGACTCTCTTTGTAGAAGGATGAAACAACAGGCGAAATCAGTTGAGAGATTAGGCAAGGAATTTAAGGAGCAAGCACAAATTTTGAAAATGAATTTCCTTCTTTCATGGTCACACATGCACAAGAAGTGAAGCAAGTACAAAAGCACATTGAAGAGTCTTCTCTCCCATTTGGTAATGATCCTATACTTTTAGAAGTAGACTCTCCTATTACTTTGACTAATGAAGCAATTCATGATTTGAGTAATAATGAGGTGGACGAGGAAATCATTGTTGAATCCCCTCCATTGTTTGGAAATATAATTGCTAAACCAATTGGCTTTAGTAGTAGTGATTCGATTGTACTTGTTGATGAGTGTGTTCCTATTTCTTCATGTGATGCTTTAATTGACGAACATGCTTCTCTTCATAGTACTATGGATGAATGCGATAAATTGAATGACATATTTTCATGCTCTTGTGAGGAATATCAAATGTGTGTGGATTGTTATCATGAAAAATGTCATTTACTTGTTGAGCTTCAAAAGAAAGCATTTAGTGAAGTGGTTGATTCTACCATTGATCATAATGCACCCTCTTGTTCTATTGATGATAGTAAGCATGTCAAATTTGAAAAGATTGAATCAAGCATGAATGCCAATGTTTGCACTAATTTGGTTAATGCTGCATTATTTAATGATTTTGAATTGCTTAGTGATTCTGCATTACTTGTGGATTCTGTTGTTGATGTGAGTGAGAATAGTCATAGCTCTGGAATGTAAGATGCATAAAATTCCCATTGGATTACCTCCTTGTAGTCTTGTTGGTGACAAAGATTCAAATTTTGATTGATAAAGTCCTGCATGTTGATGAATCTTTCCAACAAGTACTTTCTTGTGATTTGCCACCTGATTTAGAAAAACAAGATGATTGTTTTGAACCTTTACACATTCCAGGTGGTGATGATTTGAAAAATTATGTTCATTCTTCCACTCTTTTCTCTTCCCTCTCTTGTGATTGCAACGATGATGTAGTATACTCCAACACTAAGTTGGATTCTGTTACGGATTTTATATAAGGCCCATTAGCGATGCGGCCCAACAACAAGTAGATCTATCGTGATCGCCAGCAAATCAGATAAGATCACAACCAACCTACAATCAAGGAGAGAATCAAGGGAAATCTCTGTCACAAATAGAGGGCCCATGAGCCCAAGACCACCAGGTACACTCTATACATACGAGTTAAACCCTAAAGGTACACATGACCTATCTCTACGCTCTCTCTCAATTGCATATACTGCACACAGAGCACACACCCCACGCCCTTTGGTTAACAGCCATCCAGTATCCTCGAACTACGTGGACTTTGATCCCTCTTCAGGGTAATGTGCCCTAGGGAATCGCTCCTAGGTCAAGTCCCAATCAACATCAACATCCTAGCCCCTCAGGGCTAGACAATCTGTGTTCTACACCAGAACAGTGGCGCTGACCGTGGGGATCGTTAAACTTCGATTCCTACGACCAAAGATGGTCAAAAGCCGAAAGCAACCATTTATTCAAGTTTAAGATTTTCATGATCCGACGGATTCCAACCCTTTTTCTCCTTCAGCGGCATGATTCCATACTATTAGGGTTCAATGATTTGGTTGTATCGATTATGTTACCATCCTTCGCAACCCAAGGTCAGCGGCATCAAATTTATTTGCTCCGCCATCAATCCAAGGAATCGCGCAAGATTGTGAATGATTGGCGGGTTGGACGCGAGATCATCTCGGGTATTCAAGCCGGCTACAGAACCGGATAGCTTTAATTGACATGATGGACTGAGTCAAGGTCCCGGGAATATATGTTATCTTTCTCAGTTTCTCAAAAAAAAAAAAAAACAGAAAATCGCAAAGGAGGAATGGCCACGGCCCCAAGAGAATCAATCTCGAATGACACCATGGG
Source organism: Acacia pycnantha (assembly GCA_025563575.1). Classification (NCBI taxonomy): domain Eukaryota; kingdom Viridiplantae; phylum Streptophyta; class Magnoliopsida; order Fabales; family Fabaceae; genus Acacia; species Acacia pycnantha. Next base: position 16,134 of record JAMWYP010000363.1, on the reverse strand, counting down.
CATGACTGAGATCGTACGTTCTTGGATATGTGCAGAAGGCTTCACACCGATCATGATAGAGGCCAATCAGTCCTCGCTCATATATGACACCCAGGGTCTTCTCAGCTATAGTTGACACAACGTTCATAACCCACAATTTCGGAGATCAAATTGCAGCAACAAAGCTACCTAAGCCAGCATTCATATCCATAATGTTGCGATACCTTCCAGAACCCACGAGTCTGTTAATTCTCTTATAAGCAAGCTGGTGAAGAACCAAAGATTGCGGCAGCCATAATTGAGCTCTTTCACTTGCTTCCTGTCGTCAAGCTTAGAAGTTCCTTGATAAGCTTTAGTCAGATTGTTTACTTGAGCATAACCTTATCGCCACCCTTTTCAAACACTTGGTGATGGCTGTGAATTTAGAGTTTACATGGATGTAGAAATCTCTGGGTGCTAAGAATTGCTGACAGATTCATGCCCCCTGAGCAATTAAAACGATGAGTTTAGAAGGAAACAATCGCGCAAAGGTTTTCTTGAAACAACATGGGTGGACAAACGATGGTAAAATAGAGGCCAAATATACATCCAGAGTCGCAGAGTTGTATAGACAGGTTCTTACAAAGGAAGCTGCTTAAATCTGCATAAATTTTTAATGGGCCTCCTGAAGTTGAAACCAAGGGAGAACCAAAAGAGAACACGGGAAGTTCCTAAATGCTAAAGCTATTTCTTCATCCCTACTTTTGGGATCAGAATAGAGCAGCAGATGCGGATTCTCAAGTTACTTTGTTGAAGTTTTCAGGCTTAGCATGATATAACATTAGAAATATTGCAAGGGAGCCAAGAAAGAGAGGTTTCATCCAGATTTTAATTCGGGTTACTGGATTTAGAGAATACCGAGATTACTTGGTGAAGCTTTGGAGAGCAGATTACATGATGCTTTTCTCATACACCCAGCAGCTACCTCCATTATATGCGGTGCATTCATTGGGGGCATCAATCCTCGACTCTTGATGGGAGAAAAGAGCTTATATTTCAGTTTTGCGTGATTGATGGCAAAGAAGAAAAGCTCTTCTATGAATCCATTGAATGTCAACAATTTCAGTACTATGATATACCACTTGTTGCACCTAGTAGTTAAACAACTTATATTGTTGTTCATATGAAGAATACTGTAATTATTTTTACAAAGAAAAGTAGGCGGACCCCGGGTACACTAAATCAAGTTAAAACTCCTGCCTGAAAGTAAATTTGAAGGCATACCTTGCTACACCAAATCAAGTCAGACCCCGGCTCTACCAAAGTTTTGAAACGGATCCTGCTACACCGAATCCGGTTAAAATCCCGCTCCGAGTAAATTTGAAGGCATACCCCTGTTACACCAAATCCGGTTAGGACCCCGCTCTACCAAAGTTTTGAAAACGGATCCTGCTACACCGAATCGGTTAAAATCCCGCCTCCGAGTAAATTTGAAGGCATACCTGCTTACACCAAATCCGGTTAGGACCCCGCTCTACCAAAGTTTTGAAACGGATCCTGCTACACCGAACGGTTAAAATCCCGCCCGAGTAAATTTGAAGGCATACCCCATTACACCAAATCGGATTAAAATCCCGGCTCGCCAAAGTTTTGAAGACTGACCCTGCTACACCGAATCGCTAAAACTCGGGCCCGTGTTGCACCTAATCCCACCAAGTCTTTTTACATGTATGAATCCAAGAAATAATAAACCCGGAATCTCGGTGTTCGAGTATCTCAACCTGGAATCTCGGTGTTAGAGTATGTAAACCCATAATCTTGGTGTTAAGTTAAAACCCGGAATCTCGGGTCAGCACGCAAGCAATCCCGACAATCACGAACAACTGATACGGGTTGGTAAATCAACACATCCCTAAGGCACTCAAAGACCCGAACTACCGGTCTGGGGGGCAACAGAACGGATAAACGAGTCCAGGGTTACGACACCCATAATGGACAAACGAGTTAAGGGTTACGACACCCACAAATGGAGAAACAAATTCCGGGTCACGACACCCAGAACGGACCTTGGTACGTGCATCAACTTGGATTGTTTCGATATGACAACCGACATCGTCAATGCTAAAGTTTGTATAAATTGCGGGAAACAATATCTTATTCGTGGAGGACGACACCCGTATTTGACAAATGAATCTCGGTTACGACACCCGAACGGATCAAACTTGGTTACACTAACTCCAAACCAAATTTCCTATTACAACTAGTATAGTTAGCATCCGGCTCCGAGTAAATTCTATGCATAAGAGTCCACCTCCAAAGAAAAAGAAGGCTACCCGGCCACTTAATATAGTTAAAGTCCGGCTCCGTGCGAGGGTCATCGAACCCGCTTTTCCCAAGCGAAGCTCGTCACCGTAGCTTTTGCAACTCGGTCGCCCAAGACTTCCTTAAATGACACGAGGCCGCCGTCATCGCCCTGTATTGACACCGAGGTCCATAAGCCCAGAAATTCTGCAAACCACGCAAGGCCGCGATTGTCAGCCGTGGTGTATACTTAGAATGCTTGGCAATGACGCTAAGTAGGTAGACCGACACCGAGGCTCACAAGCCTGGTAACCTCTACCAACCACGCAAGGTCGCTGATTGTCGCCTTTGGTGTAAATTTTGATGCATCGAAATCGACACCGAGATATCGAGGCGACAGTCATACGGACTCCCGATCAGTCAAAATGCTTGAGTAGGCGTCGCCTTGGCGGCCCCGACTAAGCATGTGGCCGTCCGCCCTTGTTTTGGTTAGATACGGGAAAGACAACTCCTGTCAGCGTAGCGCGGTATGCGTAAAACGTAAACCTAGATACGAACGAAGACACCCCTACTAATACACCCGGTCTACTACACCGGTAGAGTACTAAGCGGACTCTAATTAATGAAGGACCTGGGCCCGGTCTAGATTTTAACTACGTGCAGTCTATGCATAAAGTTATAAGTACATAATGAACAAATTACTTGAATTCATAAGGTCAATTGTTCAAAAAGTACACACAAAACCTAAGACCATACGCCTAACAAAAGGAAAATGAAAAATACAAAAAAATTCAAGCCGTAGATCGACATCATGACACTTCACAAGACGTTGTGACGCCGCCCGGCCATCTGGACGCTGCGACGTTACCACGCACCTAGGGAAAGAAGCTCAGCAAATTCTAGCTCCGACACGTACGTCTGAGACGAGCGATACCTCGTGACGATCCAAATGTGAGACATCGTGACACCCCTAAGACTCCAAAACCTTGAACTTCAAGGATTGCAGGGCATCCGTTACGATTTTTATATAAGGCCCATTAGCGATGCGGCCTAACAACAAGTAGATCTATCGTGAATCGCCAGCAGATCGAGATAAGATCACAACCAACCTACAATCAAGGAGAGAATCAAGGGAAATCTCTACATACAAACATAGGGCCCATGAGCCCAAGAACCGTGAGATACACTCTATACATACGAGTTAAACCCTAAAGGTACACATGACCTATCTCTACGCTCTCTCTCAATTGCATATACCGTGACAGCAGCACACACCCCACGCCTTTGGTTAACAAATGCCCATCCAAAGATCCTCGAACTACGTGGACTTTGATCCCTCTTCAGTGGTCGTAAGCCCTAGGAATCGCTCCTAGGTCAAGTCCCAATCAACATCAACATCCTAGCCCCTCAGGGCTAGACAATCTGTGTTCTACACCAGAACAGATTCCATACCTTCCATCTTGCAAGCACAAGAGAATTTTCACAATATAACCGGTTCCTCTCTCTCTCCTTCTTTCTTTTCTTTTCTTTCTTTCTTTCTTTTCTTTCTTTTTTTTTCTTTTCTAACATAAGCATGAATCTATCTTGGTTCAAAGGGAGTCTAATTAAGATGCTTGTGGGCCCAGTCTGCTACACTACTTGGTAAGGACAATATCCAGTGGGTAATAGCTTGGATTGTGTAGCAGGTAGGGGTGAGCAACGGGCGGGCGGGCTGCCCTGGGTAACCCGCGTCCCGCCCGTTTATTTTTAACGGGGACGGGGCAAAACGGGTACGGGAAAAAACGGGTACGGGGCACCCATTTGCACACATAGTAGGTAGATTTTTGATGCTCCACGGCGAGATGCCGACATAGAGTTCGACTTCAACAACTGCCATGAACGGAACCGCCGAGTGAGGAGGGGGAAAAATGAAGTTGATGGACGGTTGAGAGCTGCAACGCAAGATTGAAGATTGAGGGTGAAGATTGAGAAAAGAGAGAAAAAAGAGAAGGGGGAGGGGGCGGCAAAATGAGACTGAGAATCGGAGATTGAAGGAGGAAAGAGAAAAGAGAAGGGGGAGGGGGGCGGTGAAATTTCTCAGATTGAAGATTGAAAGTGGAAAGAGAAAAGATAAGGGGGAGGGGGCGGTGAAATGACTGAGAGGAGGAGAGTTAGGGTTTTTTTTACTTTAGAGATTTGAAAATTTTAAAAATATAATATTAAAAAACATGTCAGACATTATTGCATTAAAAACGTGTCAAAAGTTTAAAAAAGTGCCAAAGTTATGACTCCGGAATCGAACCACAACATTTATGGCAAAAATCGTGACCCCTACCATCGAACCAACTATCAATGTTGTAGTGTATGTTTAACACTTAATATATTATAGTGTGAATAATATATTTAAAAAATATAAATACAAACAGGCGGGGACGGGCAGCCCGTGCCCTAACCCGTTCCCCGCCTCGTTTAATATATACGGGTACGGGGCAGCCCGTACCCGTTACCGGTCCGATCTAGGCGGGTTTAAATGGGCCAAAATCTACGGGGCACGGGCGGATCCGCGGGTTACGAGTATTTTGCTCACCCCTAGTAGCAGGTAGAAAAAGTAGAAGGTTGGAATGGTACTGTACAACAAGTGTAGGTGCGCCAATTTATCACAAAAAGAAAGGAAGAGGGAATCTGCAATAAAGCGAGTCTAGTCTTATCGACTTATGGGGCCAAGTCAAAGGACCAGATTTTTGAAGCTTGTGTTTTATTTAGTTGCTTTCGGTTTGCTTTTTTATCCTTGAGGGCAAAGATGTTCGGGGAGAGTATTCATATATAAAGCATAGAAAATATTAGAGTTAGTTAGGGAGTTAAGAAGTTAGAGAGGTAGTTAGTTAATAGTTAGTTGTTATGGTTGTTATTTCTGTTATGACTTGTTAATTACTGTTGGAAAATTGATTTATGGAGTCTATATTCAATGGCCTATATAGAAGAAGGCTTAGACTACTGTAGGGGTGTGGAGTATGTATCAGTTTATGATGCGTGAATGAAGTGAATGAGTTGGTAATAGTTCTGCAACTCCCCTTTCCTCTGTTTCTCACAATTTCTTCTAATCTTCTACACTAATCCTATCAACATGTCATTTTATAAGTTGTCAAAGTAGGCCCATAAACTTATTAAAGTAGTTACGTACTTGCCAAATCTATAATTTATCAATATAGACACATAAACTTGTCAAATTACACTCGTTAACTTGTCACAATAGGAAATTAAACTTACCATTTCATAAGTTTTCAAAATAGGCATATAAACTTGTTGAAGTAATTACATAAACTTGTCAAAATACGCACATAAATTTGCCATTTTATAAATTGTCAAAATAGGCACATAAACTTGTCAAAGTAGTCACACACTTGTCAATTTATAACTTGTCAATATAGACACATAAACTTGCTAAAATACACACGTTAACTTGTTACAATAGGCAAATAAACTTGTCATTCTATAAGTTGTCAGAGTAGTTATATAAGCTTGTTATGTTATAAGTTTATGTAAACTTGGCAACAAAAGGGTTTAGGGTTTATGTGTATGTTTTGACAAGTATATGTGCCTATTTATGTTAAATAAAACAGCTTTTGTTGACAAGTACATGTTCCTTCTTTTGAATTGGCAAGCAACGCTTGCAGATGCAAGGATCGAACCCTAAACCGATGCCATCAAAGGCTAGTGTAAGTACCACTGCACCACCAAGTTGTTGGTAGTGCATGTGCCTATTTTGACAATACATAGAGTGCCTACACCTAATCATATAACTTAATCAATTGGGGCAAGAAGCCAATTCACATTCAGAATTAATATCAATGTAGTCCCTAGGAAGCTTTTTGATAGGAGAATCTGCTTTGAGACTTTTTTGTGATTTTTTCTAGTCCTTGGGACCCGAGTGTGATTTTCCCAAGAATCAAAGGGCTCAACATGAGTATTATCCCAAAGTATTGTTAGATGATAACAGTAGATGTTGATTGGGCTGCAAGATCCTATTGTAATGCTCAGGAACTCGTACACTTAAAAAGGCATTACAATATCAGAATTGAGGTTTAAGGTTCAAATAATTCAGATAACATGCCAAAGCCTACTGAAATGAAAACCAGAAACCTCTTGTTATTTGTACATTGCACAATCCAAGGACTTGGGGCAAAAATACAATCCACATTCCTCGTACTGAAATTTCATTGCACAGTACTAATATATGTACATATATGTCTTGTGTGTGTGTAATAACTTTAATTCATAAGTTTAAGCACTGGCTAAATTAATATTTCTTAAATCCTAAAACTTACCCCACAATGCAGGTTTTCTTGCAAATATGCAGGCACAGAATGGAAGATATTTTTTGTGTCATGGTACCTTGCAGCCTAATGTAAAGGCAAATGGACACCATGAGAAATTAGACCTTGATCATTTGTCAATGCTGCGGATCAGCTCGAAGGCAAGAAGATGCGACCATCATTTCAAAATTTGTCTATCAATTTATGTAAATTCCTTTTATAGGAAGCTTTCATGCATTTAAAAACCATCAATATACAACCACTCATGCTTGAGGCATACGGCATACCTAAAATGAACGAGAGTTTTTCAGAGTCACAGGCACCGAACGATGATGGAGTTCCCTTAAATGCAAGTCATCATGTCGAACTACCCCATGGGTTAGTCTATCTTTTCGGTTCAAGACAAGCTATTCATTCAGTGGACAGATCATTTGATCAGACCGCAGTTTTAAAACATAAACCATCAAAAGGCAGGCTTGAGGAAGGAAATCTATGTACAAGGTACATGTTCCACAGGAATTTTACCACAAATCATAACACTGTCTGTTTCCTGAGGACACGCACATAAAAACTTTCAGGAAAAAGAAAGATACCTCCATATATGAAAGAATCTGCAGCTCAATGATTTCCAGAGACAAATTTCGATGCATGATAAATTTCTCAGACCTTGTAAAATCTTTGGAGGTTTGTCCCCAGCAAGATGTTCCTGCAATCGTCAGACAACATAATCCATCCAACAGATGAATGCCTGAAGTTAAAAAGAACTAGAAGAGTATTAGATGTTCCTGCAACCAGGTATGACCTTTTCTGTACGGATTATTACAAGATCAGGTCATATCGTAATTCCAATTCACTTTGAATGGTTCCGCTGCATCAGATTCAGAAAGAACTAACATTGATAAAGTTTGAAGAGCATTATCTGATGAAAAAGGGAATATATTACATTCACATAGATCATTCCTCAACTTCTGGAGCAAATCTGGATAAACATCTGGAGGTAACTGCTGCAGGAAACAGCTTGAACTGCACTACGAACACCGTTTCTGCAAAATAAACTTTTTCTGGGGGCTTTGGGTTGGGGGGAAGGATATAAATACAGAAGCTAGCCAGGTTTTATTTCAGCAAATGAAAAGGTGATTTTATTAGAAATATTAAATGTATGTACAATAGGCCTTGTTCTCTGATTTGTAAGAGCTACAAACAGGACAGTGTTTGCTAGGATATAATCACTAAGGATACTAACTTGTACTTTGAACAAAAAGATCTTTACAGTGGAAGTCACAAACTTTAACACGAGCAAAATCTGAAACAGCTGGAAAAGTCACTCAAGCAACTTGGGGAGGAGTCTTCTACCAAAGAATCTATATAACCTAATTGTGGACAGGATAGCCATAAAACCATCCCATATAACTAGTCGTTTCTTAAAATTACTTTGTTTCCTTTGTCATTCAGTATAATGAACAGGACTATACAAAGGGCAGCTTCAAACCCTTATATTCAAGTCTGCAAGGTCATCCATTGGAATTCCAAGGCCCATAAAATCATCATCTTGTTGTAAAGCCTCTTCATCCAAATTAAAAAATGAATTAAAATCCTCCTGACCTTGGCCACCAAGATCATCCCCAAGTACATCCATTCCAGGCAACTGAAGGTGGGATAAATCAATTGGCCCCGGATCATCCAACACACCCATGCCATATTCATCTTTTTCCTTGGCATTTCTATCTGACGTTTCATTCAACTTTGAAACAGAAGGCAATGCGGGTGGTGATTGCTCTGATAGCTTGCCAACAAGACCATTGACAGAAACAGAATGCTGAGTTGCTTTCTGCTTAGGCTTTGTTTTAGATTTTCTTTCTCCCTTAGCACTGGATAGTGCTGGCCTACCAACTTTGGTAGATCCACTTCGTACATCTCTGCTGTGTCCCTTTCCATCTCTGTCTCTCTCACTCCTCTTTCCTTTTGCATTGATTGATAGAGAATTTCCAATGCCTGATGGAGCACTTGAAGTAAATGTAGCACCACCAACATCATCAAGTGGCAATTCCCTCTTCTTCACCCTGTTCGACCACAGATCTTCCTTCCCACTTGTTTGTTCAGATGTAGGAAGTACATCTGATGAATTGAAATCATGATTATCCATATTCTGACTAAATTGTGAAGGGCTCTGTTGTGAACCCATTGAAGCTGCAGAAAGAGACGGAAGTTAGAATAAAATAATGACCAACAACACAGGCAGAAAAGAAAACAAGATATAACAAAATGGACAGGACAAAAATAGCATATAAAATTAAAGCTATCTGAGCAGGCAGCCTAAAATGGTCACATCAGACTGCTTCATAGAAGCAGCATTTTCCTAGAGCATTCAATCCAAAAGGCAATGAAGAAAACACCTGTCCTTGCTTCCAGAGAAAGGGAAGGATATAGTCTTGAGAGTTCACCCTCCCTGACATCTGCTTGCACAGTACTAAGCTGGGAAGATGCAGCAAGGAACATGTCCATGAATAAAGGCTCGCTAAAGCAGCTTTTGCCTGTATCTTCAAATTGATGGCATCGTTCCAAAGTTCGTTTAACAAATGCCAATGCTGCTTGCTTGGCCATTTTGTTACTCGAACTCTTCCCACTTGACGTACCAGGACCCCGACAAGCCTGCAAAACAAAAAATGCCCATTCACTCAGCCATAAGACCTAATTTCAATATACAGAGAACAGTGAATGTCAATGAGATTACCATGTACTTCTCATAAGCCATAACAAGAAGTTTGTCTAGAGCATTCTGTTCAAATTCCCTGTCAACCAAAATTTTATCATTCCATTCAGAAACAAGACACAAACATTAAATCAAATAATCAGCATATAATTGACTGTGCAATTACTTCTTTTGAAGTTCTTTTGTTACTGAGGCACACTTCATTAATCTGTCCAGCAAGCCTTTCTTCTTGGACACCTAAAATATAAGAAAACGAATCTAAATGATTTGCATAAAAAATAAACTTCATCAAATTTGTAATATTTATTAATCATCTATCTCCAACTCTATAACTGACTTGTGTATTTAAATAAAGTTGGGAAGCAATACATAATATATCCACTTATAAAAATTAAATGACACGTCAGTTACAAAAAAAAAAAAGGACAGTTCGTACCTGTCCTTGGTAATTCTCCTCTAACCTAGCAATGTCCCCACAAATTCCTTCGTCATCATTTTGCGACATGTCAGGCTTGAAAAAGAAAAGGAAATCAATATCATAAAATAATGATGATTATGTAACAGACATCTGACTGAAATAAGGAGCAAACCAGAACGCCATAGTTTAGCAGAATCTGATATATCATATAGTAATTATCAACAGGATCATATGACAGAATAAAGAAAAGCGAAACAGATGAATCAATAGGAAAGTGAGTTTACCACTGGCTCTGGGAAAACCCCAATGCTTTGAAGCTCTAAAAGAAGTTTTTCATTCATATCGAGGTTGTCATATTCCAACTCTGAACAGGTCAAACCAGGAAATATAGCTTTGTCTTGAAGTGAACAATTTGTAGAATTACCAAAGCTTGCATTCAACCCAGATGTTGGAATAGTAACTATATCGCATTCAGTCTCATCATATTCTGGTTTCCCAGTTTTTCTATGACCATTATAAGCAGAATGGCACGAAAACTGAGTATCTACCCTCGAGTGGTGATCCAAACTGCTCAGTTCCAACTCCCCATCAGGCTCATATTCAGATTCATAAGCATCAAAACTGAAATCTTCACTTCCACTGCCAAAATCCTCCTCCGAGATAAGAGCCGCCATAACCCTTTGACAGAGAGGAATTACATGATGATCTACTTTAGCAAGTTGTAATTGTTCCTGCACAACTCCAGCAGTACTTTGAACACCAAGTCCAATATCTCTTTCACCACCAATCAATGCAAAACCATTAACGACTACTTCACAACCATCGACATTAGAAGAAACTGGTGTTGGCACGGGTGCACTAGATTCAAGATTTTCCTGAGGAAAAAATGAGGTATTAAAATTAAAAATTTCAAAAAAGAAGAAAGTTATTACGGTGAAAATTTTAGACTTTTTAGATCAATTCAACCAACTAAAGCAGTTTTTGCTTCAGGTTGACTAGGACTAAGATTTCTTTTTAGTTTGAGAGTCCATGTTTTTATGGAAAAAGACTTGCCGAACTGCATGGCTCCTGTTTCCGTTCCGTACATCACTCTCTCTAGTAAAGAATAAGCAGACAGGGAGGAAATTATATTCGAATTTGAATATGATTTTGTTCAATTTTTTTTACCACAATCTATTGTAGAACATGTTTAAAAATAAGCAGAATATGTCAAAGTATACAATGGCCCTGCACGCAGCATCAGACAATAAAATATTTTTAATAGAACAGAGAGAAATCTAATGTAGGACAAAAAATGTCAAAATCAACCAAAGATTACCATTATGCAATGACATTAAGGAATTTCTTATTTGGAATCACCAACAGAAAACAGCCAAAAAAATTATGAGCAAATCTGCAGAGTTATTTTCAATCACCAGCAGAATAAACAATCATTCAGAGCTATATTAGTTGTGATGACATTACATCATCAAATTGAACTAAAAGAGATTTAAGATGAAATAAACCTACTAGCCAGGATGGGGGGTTCAGATATCTTCTTCCTCTTTGATAAAAACTTATGCATAAAATAGTTGATAGGTTAAAATCATGTCACTGCATATATCAGAACCGCTGCTCAATTATACCTTTTTCTTACATTCAAAAACCCATGGCTTGCTTATGTGTGACAAGGGCGACACTGAGCACATACTGAATCACACAACAAATTTTGTACAGAATGGTAGCAATAGCAATAGCTTTGTCATAAATCAGTACCTTTTGCTTCCAATAATTGATATCTTCCTCAGATATCCAACCAAAGAAAGGCTCCATCTGCCTCCAGAATGGGCTTGAAAAGGCACGAGCTGCAGCAACAAAATCAAAACTACTCCATCAGAGACAGCACTTGGGCTATCAAATAAAGATCATATTTTAGTAACATCCATACCAGAGGTAATAACAGCATTTGCAGCAGCCAACAGCTCTTCATGCCCATCGTCTGATCCAACTAAATCAATGAAATAAAAAGTCAACTGTTAAATAGAAGCACTATATCTAATAGGTTTATTCAATTATTCTTTCAGGAGAACTTTTACTAGTACCGAGAAAATCTGCTGCTGTGTTAATAGCAACATGCTTTTGACGTGTATATGCCTTACGATCTGAAAGTTTCCTGGTAGGGGGACGGCCTGCCTTGCTGCATAATTTTTTATTGAAAAAAAGGCTTGTAAGACTTCTATTGACATGTTCAAATAATTCCATAAAAATATGTCAGATTAGCAACCAAATTTACATTTACAGATAATTAAATAGGAAGCTACTAACCTTTCACTCTTCTCAAGGCCTAGTCTTGCACTTCGAAGCTGTTTTGCTGTCCCCACATTTCCAAGTTTTTCAGATGTAATAGGCATCAGAGATCCTGTGGAAGTAAAACCCCTCCCTGTCCTCCCTTGCCTCCGAACACCATCTCCATGTTCTTCCCCAGAAACAAGTTTGTTCTTTCTTGTTGACAGGACCAAGTTAGAAACTTTTTGAACACTTTGTCCAGGTTTTTGATCTATTTCATCAGATTTCCTGCCTTTATCTTTCGATTTGATATCAGCTACCCCAGACTCTTCACTTTCAGATAAGGCAGCAGATGAAGATAAAGGATCACCTTTTAATTTAATTTGCTGAGGAGAACTGCCAGCTAAACGACGGGCAAATCCCAGCCCAAGATCATTCCCAGCCACATCAGATGCAGTATCCAAAGAAGGAGACTCATCATTACTAGAAACAATGGGCATGAAATTTGTCCGTCTAGCAGTGCGGGAATTCTTTTGGGGCCTCTGCGCAGCCCATTGGGCTACAGGTGGAGAAGATGACCGTGTTGATGCCACACGTTTGCGATTGCTCATGCTAACACCAGCAGGGGGCTTGGTGCTACAATGAGACAGCTCCCAATCATTAGATAAAGCTGCTTTAGGGACAACTGGAGACAACTTGGGGCAACCCCTGATCCTGATCGTGGAGCCCGAATCGAAGTATGCATTTTAGTATTTGAGGTGGGGCTAGCTGAATTAAATTCATCACGAACAGTTGTCCTAGGCAATGCATAGAATGTAGAGATTAATTAAAAACAGAATGAATCAAAAAGACCAGTGGGTATTTCGCAAGGTACACATAAGGAAACAAAAGAAAGGAACAACTACACCAAAAAGAGAATATGTAGAAAGCAACATGAAAAAGAAAAGATTGAAAATGCAGAGGTTAAAAGTATGATATTTCTGAAAGCATTGATCATGGAAAAAAGTAGTGTCTCATATTTTGCACTTACTTGTTAACAGCTCTGAAATTAACCCTTTCTTTGTCAGAATTGATAGGACGATCCCGCCTATCATTAATGAGGGAACTATTATCTTGGTCATTTCTAGGAGTAGAGGCACGTACACCCAGCCCAGTCTGTTGAGAGGTGCCATCTGATTTTCCAGCTCCCACGGTTCCATTTGAAACTCCCCTTTACAAAGCCCCATTAATATATTATAATTCAATAATTGATCATAGAGAAATAATAACTGGAATCAAGAAACTCTAGTAACATGATATCTTTTACTGAGGAGTTCAAATTTATGATCCTCAAATCTAGATATAACCAACATTTTCTTCTTAAAAGATTCATGGACTGCTTAATTGATTCATTGATTTTAAGCTTACTAACTACTACTTTGTATATAGTGACACAGAAACTGATGAGATCCTTATTTCCATGTGCGTGTAACTGCATATGGTACCAAACAAATCAAGCAAATGAGTCAACAGTTATATGCCAAAATGCAACTCATGCATATCCTTAAACATATGATCGAACGATAATATCACCAGCAAAATCAACGCATTTTATTACAGTTTCAATTAATGATACAAGGAAAACAAAGGTAAAAATCAGAAACTAGCACAACTCCATACATAAAAGCATGCATGCATGCATCACACACAAGTTTCTCACCCTAGAATCTACATCAAGAGGCGTGGCTGAGAGGATAACAACTTGCATTTAATACCAGGTAATTATAATAAATCAAAATTTTAAACCATCAAAGGCTTCAAGGATAAACCTCTAACATTGTCCTACCGCTATTCATAAGGAATAGAATAAACACAATAGCTTAACATGAATATGAATCATGATAATAAAAGTGCTCATCAAAATAATACCGTAATAATTAGCAAGAAAGGAAAAAGTACATATATTAAAATGCATTTATACCTAAAAGAATGGGAATCGTTACTCAATTTAGACCGAGTATCAGTAACAAGTCGCTGGTGTATTCCCTGTTTAGATTCCTGGAAGGCATCAATAGGTTTAGTCAATGCTGCACTAGGAGAACCATCAGGTTTGATGCAGGAACGCTTCTTCTTCATTCTTGACTTTTCCCAACCATCTCCTCCAAGGGGTAGAGCTCGTTCCTCACCCTGAACAGCACTGCTACTGGCAAGCCGTAGCATATCCTTATCTCTTTCTACAGTGCCAGATGGCCTGACATGAGAACTAGTCCGCACATCCATCTGCATTTAGAGAGAGAGAGTTAAGTTTTCCTCCACAGGCCCTAAGCATACTGAATCAATCTGAAAGATGATTCATGATATAAAGAAAAATATACACAGTTATTATTACATCACAAAGACTGAAAAGCATAATCTTCAATTCATTGCTGTTTTGCAAATCCCTTCACCATGGTTTGTTGCCATGATCTCTTGCATGCTGCTGGAAATTAGTGGGGATATCCTTTTATCCCTCAGTTTGGTTGGTGCTTTAATTTGGCCGTTGATCTGGTTAGCTGTTATAGGTGTATCTGGAGTTTTTAAGTTGTGTTGTAAACTTCTTTTAATTTCACATATGGTTTGTGATGATGTCCTATGTGTGGTTATCTTCCTGTACTTATCCTTCTTCATATAATAAAATTGGTCATTTTATCAAAACGAAAAAGTTTTATTGCTGTTTTCATCACAGCAATGAGAAAGGCATAACAAAAATTTAAAGTTCATGAAACACATGCTTGCAAGATTAAGAGTGGTGTCACCAAGTTTGTAAAGCATAATTGTCAATTTATTTCTGATTTCATCACAATAGCAAGAAAGGCACAACAGAAATTTAAGGTTCATGAAACAAATGCGTACAAGCTTAAGAGTGGTATGCAAAATTTAATAACTGTATTCAAACTATATAAATAGATGCACAGTTAGATATAAAGACCATAGTTTTAAATAGGTGGTGCAAAAGTTGTAACATACGACTCCAGCAAAGGAAAATAACATAGAACGGAGATAGGAAAGTTACGGTAAAGCACAGCTTCAAATATGAAGTTCAAATGTATATTACTTGTAAGTAACAGTCATACCACATATATAAATGCAACATAAGATAAGAAATCACCCAAAATATTACACATTCAAAATAAGGATTCAAAAAATATAAAGGAAGCCACATACTAGTTCATTGAATGTAACAAAATTAATAACATTCTAGAAACATAAACAATCCAAGTAGAGTCAAATACAAATTTTTAATGGCTCTTTCAAAGTCAATATAGAAGCCAGTGGGCTTTACCAATCCGCAAGAAGCCACAGAAGCTGCTGGCCTAACTTCTTCTTGCTGTTGCGATGCCATGAAGATAGAAAAACGAAGCTGACTGCAACTCTGAAGGCGAAGCAGATTCAGAAACAGAACCAGGACGCGAAGAGTGAAGAGGGAAGAGGGATTCGCCTTCAGAAACAGAACCAGGACGCAAAGAGTGAAGAGGGAAGAGGGAAGAGTAGACGCAAACAGAAGAGGGAAGCTGACAGAAGAGGAAGAGGGAAGAGCTGTGATGTTCGGCCGAAGAGGGAAGAGGAAGAGGGAAGCTGTGTCAGTGGCTCTGTGCTGTGTCGACGGAGGCAGAGGCTAGACCCGGACGCGAAGAGAAACTGAGAAAGGAAGAGAGAATCGGATAAATCGATCAACAAAAAAAAGAGGGAAATTAAGTGGGTTTCCCTCTTTTTTTTTCAGAGGGTAAAATGACCTACATACCCTTCATTAACTTGCCAATTTTCCCATTTTAGCCCTGATCGGTGTCACATTCACTATGCCCAGCCGCTGCCTGCTCAGTTCCGATTCTGGGTCACAGTAGCGGCGCTTTCGCGCCGCTAAACGCACGCCCCGCGACTTGATGTAGCGCCCGCCACCGTCCGCAACCGGCAACTGTTGCGTTGCGGAGCGGTTGTTGCGCTCAGGTGCCGCTACCCGCCCCTGTTCCGGTATTGCGCACTAAAGCGCCGCGATTTTAATCATAGATAAAGACTACATCCCAACCAGAAAAACAGGGCAAAAGTTCTAACATACAACTCTAGCAAAGGAAAATAACATAGAACCGAGATATGGAAAGCACTACAGAAGAAGCACAGCTTCAAATATGCTACTGGAAGTGTATATTATTTGTAAGTTACAGTCATGCCGTATT